>CM069454.1:43138361-43433496 GCA_035610835.1 Ophiura sarsii | reverse complement strand
AATACTTTATTGAAACCTGTCCAAAAGTAAGGGTTTTGCCAAAACTCTGTATAATTTAGAACCGTCAATGTTTTTAAGCAAATTAACCTGCCAAAAAAAGTTCGGAATTTGTTTTCAATCACAAAATGTTCAAATATCTCGGGATATTTCCATACTGTGTTGCATATCAATGAAAAGCTGAGTGTGTTCATCTTTACGATGATACCCAATAGCATTACCTTGTTCCAGTGCTCTGCCACTTGCTTGAGAACATACAGAGGTGTCAATCTGTGCCAAAATCAACACTATTTATGCTTAAAAGTCAATAGAGCATCACTCTACACTGTGTGGTCAATGTAACACTTCATTTATCAGACGGCAAAGAGCGCAGAATAGTGGGGAATTTGGCACATTTTGAATGCGACCTCCCCCCATTCTCAAGCATATGGCTAAGCACTGAAACAAGTGATTGCTACAAAAGAAGATATCATTAGAAAGAAGAACATTATCAGCTTTACATTGATATGATTCACAATATGAATATATCATAAAATATTCAAAAACATGGCGATTGAATACAAATTTCCAAACTTTTTTTGAGCAGTTTATATACGAGGGTCATTCAATAAGTTCTACCTCCTCACTCATAACATCGCTATATGAATGTCAGCCTTATGGACATTGTCATGATTATAGCTCGTAATCATAGCTACACATTTATGGTAAATAATAATTGATACCTGTCTCACTTTTGTTACAATGGGGTCAAAGCCAGAGAGAGATTTTGGACAAAGGAAACGGAAAATGACCTTAAAAATAAATACATGGGTGTTTTTGTTTTGTTGGGGGGGGGGGGGGGGGGGGGGGGGGGGGGGGGGTAGTGTGTGGGTTAGATATAAAAGCATGTTTAAATATTTAAATGGAAATCCATAAATGGTATCTGAATATATTACAGTATTATCATGTATACATGAGATTGTAAGCAATATTAACACCTGCGGGCTTGCAAATTGTGTAATATCAACTCAAATATTTTGATTATATGCCTTTGGCATATTGGGCTATTCCAGAATATGTGTGCACACCCCCTATAGAGGGGTTCGGATTCCAGACTTTTTTGCTTTCATTTGTCATTGGAAATCCAGACATTTTCCCGTCTGGAGCTCGGATTTCCAGACTTTTTTGCTTTCATTGTCATTGGAAATCCAGACATTTTCCCATCTGGAGCTCGGATTTCCAGACATTTTCCCATCTGGAGCTCGGATTTCCAGACTTTTTTGCTTTCATTGTCATTGGAAATCCAGACATTTTCCATCTGGAGCTCGGATTTCCAGACTTTATTTTGCTCCCATTTTGAGTACCATCCGAAACCCCTATAGAGGGGTTCGGATTTCCAGACTTTTTTGCTTCCATTGTCATTGGAAATCCAGACATTTTCCCATCTGGAGCTCGGATTTCCAGACATTTTCCCATCTGGAGCTCGGATTCCAGACTTTTTGCTTTCATTGTCATTGGAAATCCAGACATTTTCCCATCTGGAGCTCGGATTCCAGACTTTATTTTGCTCCCATTTTGAGTACCATCCGAAACCCCTATAGAGGGGTTCGGATTTCCAGACTTTTTTGCTTCCATTGTCATTGGAAATCCAGACATTTTCCCATCTGGAGCTCGGATTTCCAGACTTTTTTTTGCTGCATTTCCCATTTTGAGTACCATTCACCGCTCGGAATTCCAGAGTTTTCAGTTTCATCGGAAATCCAAACTTTATGCCATTATTGGCCTTTAAGATAAAGTTATAAAGTTATAAAGTTAAACATTTGGTATAAGTTTGGTATGGCGAATACTAGTAAACAAGGTATTTACAAAAAACTGGTCAACATCCTAAAATGAAATTAACAGACGACACAAAGGAAATATGAAAAAGAAGATTTAGACAGTGTATGATGTATTTTAACAAAAACTCCTTGTTTTAATGCTGGGCCACTTTTCTCTCTGAAACCCTCCATCGTCTGACTCATTTATTCTATCCCATGAGGCCCCACCTGTGTATCTCAACATTTGATGAGGTCGGGTTGAAAATTAACCCGACTAAAAATAGAACAAAAAATGGTCCCAAATCTGTCAGAATTAAACGTTATCTCTTGAGACATTTTATTTGTTCCCACAATATAATGAGATCTACCAGTGACCCTTGCCATGAAACGACCTCGTGTGCCGGCCAGAACGCACGTGCATGTGTTGCATAATACCAATTACGTTCAAGTCCTTATGGTTACAGCGGTTATGTTGGCGTATGATAGTCACAGCATGGTCACAGCGAGATCGCGCGCGACAAGATTGGATTGGCATAGGACCGCTGTACTGGTATCAAATGAATGGTGGTAGACAAGAGGTGTGTGGTGGCCTGGGGGGAGAAAATAAGGGCTTGATTTCAAGTCTATAATCAATATAGTAAACACGACGAATGTCGCAGATTTTGCAAAACTCTATCATTTGTTTTATATTATTTAAACCATTTCTCCACAATTGTAACAACATATGTGTTCATATTTTCATATCCAGATCTAATATACATTTTAAAGACATCTGTGTACAAATACTGATTCAAGATACATGAAAGCAATTCATAGACTCTACCACAAGGCCTGAATCTGAATTCAAATGTCAACATCCCAGGATGTTGACAAAAATAAAAATTATCATCATTTTTGGAATCCCTGTGATCAGACGAACAATTTGAGATATTACTCGCCTAGATTGGAGCAAGTTTTTTTTTTACCATATACGCAAAAGGTCGTTGACTTTTAACATTTTGGCCGATAACTCTGTAACGAAACATCGGATATATGGCAAACTATTTTTTCATGTTTGACCCCTGTATGACCTTTGTTGACCCCTAGCGTGCTCAAGCTACCCCCTCAGAATGTCCATCATGAATTTTTGTGTAGGTCATAGTGTCAGGAACTCCTGGTATCAATGCCTCTTCCCCCCCCCCCCCCCCCCCCCCCCCATGTGGTACCAATATAGCTATTTTGGGGGGTCCAGCAGTGATGCATGTGGTCAAATGTTGGTTCCTTGTTTCATTGATCAAAATGGTCTGGGCTGCTGGTCTATAAGGTTTATCGCGAATCAAAAAAAAAGCCATTGACTCACAGGGCGAGCACTAAGCCGTTGTAGGGTACATTTGTAGGGTACATTGCATCATTTTGTTTGATTGGGCGTACCGCGTTAGGCGTCTCAGCTTATTATTTCCACGCAACGTTTTAACGCACATACGGGCGCCCGATGCGTCTCTTTAACACGGTGCGCTTCTCTTGCGTTGCGGGATATTTGAAGTCCCGACGCAGCCCAACGCAATCACGAATCGCATAGCCTAACGCAGCGCAGTTTCATGCGTGAAGGCTGCCGTTTCATAGAGCGTGGATTGTCGCAATAAATACGTCAGATTTTGAATTTTGATGCCAGTGTTGCTTTTATACTCTGTTTGGCCATCTCGAGACAGTGACGTAACCGGGTATTCTACTAATTGCATCACATAACGCGCGCGCATACTCGCGGCGCTGGCATATAAACACGAGCGTTGAAAGGCGGAAGATTCACACGCGTGCGTATAAGCTGCGCCTGTTCAGTTACGTCACTGTCTCGAGATGGCCAAACAGAGTATAGAGGTTTAGTATTCTTTGCATTGACTATCCTTTTATGTTGCATTGTGGGATCGCAAAAGTATAAAATCTGGCGAGAGCGCATGCGCACAAACCCTTCTGAATCCCACAATGCATCAGAAAAGGATAATCAATGGATTTTTTCCGATTGGCGATTCTATTACCATCACACGCTTGATCTTTGCCCCGGCCAAAGAATTACTACTGTCGATTTCATGTGATTGTCGAAGTTTGGGCGGTCGTGTGTTCCAAGTCAATTACTCGAATCCTCTGGAGGACAGGAGAAGCTTGGGCTTGTGATTGGACAGGAATTCTATCTTTTTCATCATATTTTAACTGTAAAAAGAAGCGGAGGGCTACGACAATCGGCTGAAGATGTACCAGTGACAGTGTATGGGAACCAGCGCTACCGTGTAGCATAGCTCCTACAGTCTACAACAGTACTACTACTACTGCGATGGTGGTAGAAATCGCATATTTTTGGCGGCGAACCATCTAGCTTGCTGAAAAAAAACACGCATCCTAAATTGGATACCGGTATCCTACAATCTTAAACTAGTAGTTATTGCGATTTATTCCGTTTGAGGGCGCTCAACGGAATAAATCGCATTAACTACTAGTTTAAGATTGTAGGATATCCAATTTATAGTTTTAGATCCTTGTTTTTACCTCCCCGACCACCAACCCCCTGAGTGTTTTGGCATACCATAATATCTAAATATGATTTCCAAGGTGTCATATCTATTTATATTTTTGAGATATCGACCGTGCTGTATTATGGGAGTTACTCATTTTCAGCAGCCAGGTACCCTTTTTGCGATCTATACCCCTTTGGCACTACTACTATAGCAAGAAAAGGCTGGATCCGATCAAACTTTCCTGGATAAAAACAAGAGAGGTAAGAAACTATTTCTATTATTATTTATATCAATATATTAGTATGATTAGGGAGTGTTCATAAATACCTTGGTGGGGGTGGTTGGAAAAATGGAAGGGGGACCAGGAAAAAAAAATGTCCCTGAAAAGGGGTGGATCACACAAAAATTGGTACTCAATAGGGGGGGGGGGGGATCACCAAAAAAATCCATTTGTAGGCGCTTCGAAGCCTTTGTGCACACAAAAAAAGGATCCAAGTGGTATGCAGCTTTGCGCACACAAAAAAGTGTTCAAACAGAAGCAATTTGTACGTGCTACCAATAGTAACTCCTTGGTACTACATTCACGGTCAACGTGCTACACGTTTGGTCAAATCTAATATTGTTCAATAATTTCGACATACGAGGGGGGGAGAAAAAAATTAACAGTGTTTGGGGGGATCAAGAAAAAAAAGATGTCCGAGGCTCAAAATTTTCCAACCCCCTCCACCAAAGTATTGATGAACACTCCCTTATAAATCCTATCCTGATTCTTGTAGATTTTTCTCAGAACATCAATACTTGACAATATAGAGTTCAGTTTAATGTTATAAATTGTATGATTTGACAAGACAAGACAAGACATCCTACTCTGTATTAAAACAAGATATTTAAAAAAAATTGGTCAACGTCCTTTGAATGAAATTAACAACAGAGGACAAAGGAAATTTGAAAAAGAAAATTTGAAAAAAAAGATTTAGACAGTGTATGATGTATTTTAAAACCATATGTATATATTATCACTTTTTTTTTAAAAATACAGTTTTTGGTAAAGAATAATTGCACCAACATCAATGTTGTGGTAAAAAATCATTCACTTTTTGGTCAAAAATGTAGAAAAATAAGAATGTTTTATAAGGTTATGAATATTAAATAAAACATAAGTCTAGGTTGATAAAATTAATATGATCTGCATTACAGTTTGCTTGTAAATAACTAAATATCTAACATATTGAATCGACGAACATTAATATTTACATGAAATGAGCAGAAAGATATGAAATTTAATATAATAAAAGTGTTGATACCCTAACACTCTGCATGTCTTCAATGGGGGCTTTTAAGAACGACCCATACACTTACACAGTGAGTATTACAAATGGTAGGGTATTCTAAAGAGCTACCCACAAACAATAGCCTTTATAATTTACATAACACATTAATCTCCCACTTACATCCAAATATTCTACTTTATAGCCACGATTGTTGACTATTCACTATAAATTGAGTTAAGAACATTTCCATTACTAAACAGTTTATTTATAAATACACGTGTATATCGCATTTCACACATCCACTCACAGACACAGTTGTGGGGATGACTACTAAACCAATACAGTATACTTTCCAAATGGTCAGAAGTCAATAGTTACATGTATATCAAATAAGGTGGGGCCGTTTCAAAAAATCCTTAAAATCGTGATACGTGTGTCTATTTTAAATAGAAGTCGTCAAACAAACATAACATTTTTGGTGTCATATTATGACCAGTACGGGGCTCCAGACAGTAGCCCAAAGGGCCCAACTGATTTATTCAGCCGAAGAGGTACATGGATCAGGGCCGTCAGCAACTTCTGCCCAAGGGGGGTGCGGTTTCACGATTTTTTACCGGAAAGGGGGGTGCGTTTTCACGAATAATTATTAAGACAGATTTTTTTAAAAGGTTATACAGGGTAAAATTTAAGACTTGCTCCGATTTTGACCGGTCATGGCTCATTTTGTAGGTATTGATGAGACAAGAAAAAAAGTCAATCATTTTTATGGGGTCAAAGGTCAAGAAAAGGTCACTAGGGGTCCTAATGTAGTAAAAATGTACATTTCGACCCCTAGTGACCTTTTTTGACCTTTGACCCCAAAGAAATTGTTGACTTTTTTGCTTGCCTCATCAATGCCTACAAAATGAGCTATGATCGGTCAAAATCGGAGCAAGTCTTACATTTTACCCTGTATAATTTTTTTTTTAAATCGAATAATTATTAAGACAGATTTTTTTAAAAGGTTATACAGGGTAAAATTTAAGACTTGCTCCGATTTTGACCGGTCATGGCTCATTTTGTAGGTATTGATGAGACAAGAAAAACAGTCAATCATTTTTATGGGGTCAAAGGTCAAGAAAAGGTCACTAGGGGTCCTAATGTAGTAAAAATGTACATTTCGACCCCTAGTGACCTTTTTTTGACCTTTGACCCCAAAGAAATGATTGACTTTTTTGCTTGCCTCATCAATGCCTACAAAATGAGCCATGATCGGTCAAAATCGGAGCAAGTCTTACATTTTACCCTGTATAACTTTTTTTTAAAATCGAATAATTATTAAGACAGATTTTTTTAAAAGGTTATACAGGGTAAAATTTAAGACTTGCTCCGATTTTGACCGGTCATGGCTCATTTTGTAGGTATTGATGAGACAAGAAAAAAAGTCAATCATTTTTATGGGGTCAAAGGTCAAAAAAAGGTCACTAGGGGTCCTAATGTAGTAAAAATGTACATTTCGACCCGTAGTGACCTATTTTGACCTTTGACCCCAAAGAAATGGTTGACTTTTTTGCTTGCCTCATCAATGCCTACAAAATGAGCCATGATCGGTCAAAATCGGAGCAAGTCTTACATTTTACCCTGTATAACTTTTTTTTTAAATCGAATAATTATTAAGGCAGATTTTTTTAAAAGGTTATACAGGGTAAAATGTAAGACTTGCTCCGATTTTGACCGGTCATGGCTCATTTTGTAGGTATTGATGAGACAAGAAAAACAGTCAATCATTTTTATGGGGTCAAAGGTCAAGAAAAGGTCACTAAGGGTCCTAATGTAGTAAAAATGTACATTTCGACCCCTAGTGACCTTTTTTATGACCTTTGACCCCAAAGAAATGATTGACTTTTTTGCTTGCCTCATCAATGCCTACAAAATGAGCCATGATCAGTCAAAATCGGAGCAAGTCTTACATTTTACCCTGTATAACTTTTTTTTTAAATCGAATAATTATTAAGACAGATTAAGGTTATACAGGGTAAAATTTAAGACTTGCTCCGATTTTGACCGGTCATGGCTCATTTTGTAGGTATTGATGAAACAAGAAAAAAAGTCAATCATTTTTATGGGGTCAAAGGTCAAGAAAAGGTCACTAGGGGTCCTAATGTAGTAAAAATGTACATTTCGACCCGTAGTGACCTTTTTTGACCTTTGACCCCAAAGAAATTATTGACTTTTTTGCTTGCCTCATCAATGCCTACAAAATGAGCCATGATCGGTCAAAATCGGAGCAAGTCTTACATTTTACCCTGTATAACTTTTTTTTTAAATCGAATAATTATTAAGACAGATTTTTTAAAAAGTTATACAGGGTAAAATTTAAGACTTGCTCCGATTTTGACCGGTCATGGCTCATTTTGTAGGTATTGATGAGACAAGAAAAAAAGTCAATCATTTTTATGGGGTCAAAGGTCAAAAAAAGGTCACTAGGGGTCCTAATGTGGTAAAAATGTACATTTCGACCCCTAGTGACCTTTTTTGACATTTGACCCCAAAGAAATGTTTGACTTTTGCTTGCCTTATCAATGCCTACAAAATGAGCCATGATCGGTCAAAATCGGAGCAAGTCTTACATTTTACCCTGTATAACTTTTTTTTTAAATCGAATAATTATTAAGACAGATTTTTGGAGGACGGGTACCGGCATCCTAAGATTTTCAAATCGAAGTTTGTGTGCGAAATATCTCGAAAAATACAGCTTGAATTAGTAAGATTTGTGGACACGATATTGGTACAGTATTTACCTCGGCTGAGTTCGAGTGACTGGTTATTTGGAGAATTATGAGGGATAATGTTCCCGCGATAGGGATATTTATTTTCTATTCTGACATCGTCACATCAAAGAAAATGGCGGCGATTCTAGTTATTGTACCCCCCGTATATCACCATAATGTTTTATATACTTCGTGCGCTCCGTCGCTGATCGCAAGCGTGGATCACCGTTTTTCCAATCAAGGGGCGTAATTTTGTTTTGTCGTGGTTTACTACTCATGTGTGTGGGCGGAAAGAGTTCAAGCGTAATAGAGCATGAAGCTAAAACTATATGAATCCCCCCATCCCAAACGCCACTACGCGCAATTGAGTTTGTTGAATTTTGTTCACCGCTAGGCTATGTACCACCCCTAGAGATTGCCTCAGAAAAAAATTGTGTTTGCGATTTCGTCTTTGTTAATCCATCAATGGATTCCGGATTTTGTGAGCATGTACAAATCGCAAATAACTTGGACGAGTTCAAAGTTGGGGTTAATCTGCCTCATAGGAGTAAAACTATTTTTTTGCCTTGAGAAGCATATTTTTCTTAGTAAAATACAACGATGCATGCTCGGGGGTGGTACTCACGTATGTAAGGCATACGGGGACGTGCCGCTCCAGTGGGTCGTTTTTTCATGAGACATCCTTAGCCATGGGTAGGCTTTTCAACTGAAAAATCCTTAGACATGGGTCTATCCAAAATCACCCTTAGAAATGGGTAGGGGATTTGATTCTCCAGCGGCACACCCCCGACCAAACCAAATCTGAGTACCCCCCCCCCCCCCCCTTTTTCCCGGGGATGTATGAGCGTTGCTATTTTTGTTTGATGTTTACATAACAAACAGAGTCCCCCGACTTGTCGCGGTTTTAGTTATACCATTGTAATACTTGCTACGTCACCATACTTGATGTATGAGGGCGAATCTTTGCTGTATAGATAATCAATTGTTTGATGTTTACGTAACAATTGGATGCCTTTTCCACTGAATCACGCTGGGCCCATTACTCATTAGTACATGGAAAGAGCGTGGACATTTACATAATTATTTTATGTTTACATAACAAACAGAAAAAACTTGTCGCCGCGGTTTTAGTTATACCATTGTAATACATGCTAGTATTACACCATACGGTAATATTGAAGACTGGGGGATGTAATCTATTCAAAATCATTGCCAAAGTTGGCCACATCGTTAGTTCGTAAAGAACTATGGGCAAATCATGCACATTTTTAAACCATTTTAGGTAAAAAGGGGTTTACTTTCATGATTTTTAGTTGCTTGTGCGGGGTTATATAGACATCAGTGAATACATTCTAGCCACATCGTACTACATCGCTGTATTCATCTAGGTAAACATGGAGTTTTCTACATATTTTGGTCAACTAATTTTCAAAAAAATGTCGCCCTCTGAAGTCAATGATATGAACATCAATAGCATTATAATAGGCTATACCTTTTAATTGAATATATTATCGACTCGTACATAGAAATGATCGGTTCTTTAAGAAAAAGAAAAAAATTATCCAAACATTAATAATGATATTTGCGTCCATTTTCCAAATTTTGACATTTGTCGGTCAGACTCAGGCCTACTTAATTTTTTTTTTAAATGCTCATGATTTCTATACGAAAGACATTTTTGTCATGAAATTGATTGCGGCTGACTTTTTTTTTGTATCATCGATCTCATGTACCCCCAAAAAATGAATTATTTAATCAAATAATGGTATTTGGGCTATTTTTTCAAATGTTGATATTTGTCGGTCAAGCCGAGAATTTAAAAATAAATCGTTATGATTTCTATGCGAATGACTTTTTTTGTCGCCAAATTGATTGCGGCTTGACTTTTTTGCATCATCGATCTCGTATGTACCAAAAAAATTGAATTATTTAACCAAATAATGGTATTTGGGCTAATTTTTTTTCAAATTTTGATATTTGTCGGTCAAGCCTAGAATTAAAAAAAAAATTGTTATGATTTCTATGCGAATTACTTTTTTGTGGTCAAATTGATTCCGGCTTGACTTTTTTGTATCATCGATCTCAAACGTACCCCAAAAAATTGAAATTACTTTAATAACCAAATAATGGTATTTGGGCTAATTTTTCAAATTTTGATATTAAAGGTAGATGTTCCGATTTTCAACTTGAAGTTTTCTATTCGACATGAAAGGTCATCCTCAAAAAAGTCGTATTCCAAAGTTTGAGTTGCATAACTCTAATGGTTCTTATTTTAGACGCACAAGATGCCGTGAAATGTGCCCATTGAGTTGTACACAAACTATATTGGTGGTTACCAGTTTTCGCGGTAATTCGATGTTATTTCACCGATTTCTTCGTAATCATACTGATTTGGACCGTCAAATTTCAGTATGTTAATCAGAAAAATATGATCTTTCATATGATATGAAAATCACCATATGTTTGAGAAAAATCTGTGTTATGAAAATGTGATCGGGTCATCTACCTTTAAGTCAAGCCTAGAATTTAAAAAAAAAATTATGATTTCTATGCGAATGACTTTTTGTCGCCAAATTGATTGCGGCTTGACTTTTTTGCATCATCGATCTCATACGTAGCAAAAATAAAATTGAATTATTTAACCAAATAATGGTATTTGGGCTAATTTATCAAATTTTGATATTTGTCGGTCAAGCCTGGAATTTAAAAAAAAATTGTTATGATTTCTATGCGAACAACTTTTTTTGTGTGTCAAATTGATTGCGACTTGACTTTTTTGTATCATCGATCTCATACGTACCCAAACAAAATTGAATTATTTAACCAAATAATGGTATTTGGGCTAATTTGTCAAATTTTGATATTTGTCAGTCAAGCCTAGAATTTAAAAAAAAAAAAAAATCTATGCGAATGACTTTTTTTGTCGCCAAATTCATTGCGGCTTGACTTTTTTGCATCATCGATCTCATGCGTACCCCAAATAATTGAATTACTTTAATAACCAAATAATGGTATTTGGGCTAATTTTTCAAATTTTTGATATTTGTCAGTCAAGCCTAGAATTTAAAAATAAATAAATTATGATTTCTATGTGAATGACTTTTTTGTCACCAAATTGATTGCGGCTTGACTTTTGCATCATCGATCTCATACGTACCAAAAATAAAATTGAATTATTTAACCAAATAATGGTATTTGGTCTATTTTTTTCAAATTTTGATATTTGTCGGTCAAGCTTGGAATTAAAAAAAAATATTGTTATGATTTCTATGCGAACAACTTTTTTTGTCGTCAAATTGATTGCGACTTGACTTTTTTGTATCATCGATCTCATACGTACCCAAACAAAATTGAATTATTTAACCAAATAATGGTATTTGGGCTAATTTTTCAAATTTTGATATTTGTCAGTCAAGCCTAGAATTAAAAAAAAAAATTCTATGCAAATTACTTTTATGTCGCCAAATTGATTGCGGCTTGAGTTTTTTGTATCATCGATCTCATATGTACCCACAAAAATTGAATTACTTAGCTAAATAATGGTATTTGGGCTAATTTGTCAAATTTTGATATTTGTCGGTCAAGCCTAGAATTTTAAAAAATGTTATGATTTCTATGCGAATTACTTTTTTGTGGTCAAATTGATTGCGGCTTGACTTTTTTGTATCATCGATCTCATACGTACCCCAAAAATTGAATTACTTTAATAACCAAATAATGGTATTTGGGCTCATTTTTCAAATTTTGATATTTGTCGGTCAAGCCTAGAATTTAAAAAAAATGTTATGATTTCTATGCAAACAACTTTTTTTGTGTGTCAAATTGATTGCGGCTTGACTTTTTTGCATCATCGATCTCATATGTACCAAAAATAAATTTGAATTATTTAACCAAATAATGGTATTTGGGCTAATTTTTCAAATTTTGATATTTGTCGGTCAAGCCTGGAATTTAAAAAAAAAATGTTATGATTTCTATGCGAACAACTTTTTTATCGTCAAATTGATTGCGACTTGACTTTTTTGTATCATCGATCTCATGCGTACCCCAAAAAATTGAATTACTCTAATAACCAAATAATGGTATTTGGGCTAATTTTTCAAATTTTGATATTGCAGTCAAGCTTAGAATTTAAAAAATAATAATTATGATTTCTATGCGAATGACTTTTTTGTCGCCAAATTGATTGCGGCTTGACTTTTTTGCATCATCGATCTCATACGTACCAAAAATAAAATTGAATTATTTAACCAAATAGTGGTATTTGGGCTATTTTTTCAAATTTTGATATTTGTCGGTCAAGCTTGGAATTTAAAAAAATATTGTTATGATTTCTATGCGAACAACTTTTTTTGTCGTCAAATTGATTGCGACTTGACTTTTTTGTATCATCGATCTCATACGTACCCAAACAAAATTGAATTATTTAACCAAATAATGGTATTTGGGCTAATTTTTCAAATTTTGATATTTGTTGGTCAAGCCTAGAATTTTTTTTAAAAAATCGTTATGATTTCTATGCGAATGACTTTTTTGTCGCCAAATTGATTGCGGTTTGAGTTTTTTGTATCATCGATCTCATATGTACCCACAAAAATTGAATTAACTAAATAATGGTATTTTGGCTAATTTTTCAAATTTTGATATTTGTCGGTCAAGCCTACAATTTAAAAAAAAAATGTTATGATTTATATGCGAATTACTTTTTTTGTGGTCAAATTGATTGCGGCTTGACTTTTTTGTATCATCAATCTCATATGTACCCCAAAAAATTGAATTACTTTAATATTAACCAAATAATGGTCAAGCCTAGAATTTAAAAAAAATGTTATGATTTCTATGCGAACAACTTTTTTTGTCGTCAAATTGATTGCGACTTGACTTTTTTTGTATCATCGATCTCATATGTACCCAAACAAAATTGAATTATTTAACCAAATAATGGTATTTGGGCTCATTTTTCAAATTTTGATATTTGTCGGTCAAGTCTAGAATTAAAAAAAAAATTGTTATGATTTCTATGCGAATGACTTTTTTGTCGCCAAATTGATTGCCGCTTGAGTTTTTTGTATCATCGATCTCATATGTACCCACAAACATTGAATTACTTAACCAAATAATGGTATTTGGGCTAATTTTTCAAATTTTGATATTTGTCGGTCAAGCCTAGAATTAAAAAAAATGTTATGATTTCTATGCAAATGACTTTTTTGTTGTCAAATTGATTGCAGCTTGACTTTTTTGTAACATTGATCTCATACGTACCCAAACAAAATTGAATTATTTAACCAAATAAAGGTATTTGGGCTAATTTTTCAAATTTTGATATTTTAGAATTAAAAAAATTAAAAAAATTCTATGCGAATGACTTTTTTGTCGCCAAATTGATTGCGGCTTGACTTTTTTGTATCATGGATCTCATACGTATCCAAAAAAAAAAAAAAAATCATATAATGATATTTGGGTCCATTTTCCAAATTTCGGCATTTGGCGGTCAGGCAAATTAAAAAAAATCCTTATGATTTCTATGCGAATATAATTGTTGTCAAATTGATCTCATAGGTAACTAAAAAGGTGATAAAACAACAAAAAGCAACTACTGCACTGGCATTTTTTAACTGTAGTGTAAACTAAAGTGCAAGTGAATGGCAGTAACAAAACAAGTAAATAAAGATGAATGATCGAATCTTTGACAAAAATAATCACACTAGAGTTAAGATTACATTATGTTAATATCCATGCTGATCAAATTACGGGCAAAATATCTGTTTTCAATCGACTACGAAAACTAATCTCAGTCATTCAATGCATCGCGAGACTGCCGAATTATGCGTATTCGCTGTCAATTGAAAGCAAAACCCATTTTACCGCAAAGCTTTTAATTGCCTCTTTATGCAGTTTAAAGAAATTTTAAGCCAAGTTTTCAATTAGCGTTTGCCTGGACTGTCGGTATACAAAGACGAATTTACAAAATTATTAATTTTAATCGATCGCGGCTATTCCGTTCAAAAGCGCATGTGTGTATATTGCCTTGTTTTACGATGTAAACAATAATATCATATGCCGCCGGGCGATCAGCTGATCGATGTTGAAAGAACACAATGCGCATGCTCTAATCAGTTTCGTTCATCTCTCGCCGGTGATGGCATAACGAATAAGATAGCCAAGTCGGCCCTCGTGATTGTGAGGATTGTTAGTTCAAAATGATGTTTTGGAATTCAATCAGGCAACTAAATTTGACTATCATGTCACACCTTGTGTACGCAACTTCGTGGATGGACCCATGTTCATCTTAATAAACTGTTTATGTAAAGATTATTACATTACTGTTTCTACTGCCTATTCTTCTTTGTATATTGTGCATTTTGTGTACAAGTGTGTTTAAATGTGCACTTCACTCAAACTTTCACCAGCCCCATTCCATTTAAATGGAATTTGCATTTCAACTCTTACTAATTAATAGACAAGCATGTCTATATAAATTACATGCTACAATCAGAGAGATGTTATATTACCTACACCTCCCTGCTACAATTGTATTGGTGACAAAACGTAATGATATACCACTAATGAGTACTGAATCTTGTCCCTGCGTAGAAAGGCAACATTTTCTTACCCGCATGGTCACCGCTAAGTCCTAGGTCCCCTTAGGGCGAAGGTTGCAACCGGAAAGTACATTAATCAAATCAAACTTTTTACCTTCACACCTAAATACAATCTCCAGGCCACATCAAACACCAACAGCAGCTCTGTCAGCAATTCATTCTTATGGTTGAATCAAATACAAAGCAAACCCTTTAGAACAAATAAACGGGTTTCAAATATTATCTCCCACACAATAAATCCAAACCACTTCATAATCATTTCATTTTCATACCATCACTCTCCGCCCGTCCTCCATGGTTCTGGTCAGATCCTAACATATCATGTTAAAACCAATACAATGTCAATAACTGCCCTATTGATAACCACTACATCTGACACTGCTAAACCCCATCAACCGCGAAACTCGAAAACCGCGAAACCCGAGAACCGCTCTAGTTTTAAAAGGTTATACAGGGTAAAATTTAAGACTTGCTCCGATTTTGACCGGTCATGGCTCATTTTGTAGATGTGTGTATTGATCAGACAAGAAAAAAAGTCAATCATTTTTATGGGGTCAAAGGTCAAGAAAAGGTCACTAGGGGTCCTAATGTAGTAAAAATGTACATTTCGACCCCTAGTGACCTTTTTTGACCTTTGACCCCAAAGAAATGATTGACTTTTTTGCTTGCCTCATCAATGCCTACAAAATGAGCCATGATCGGTCAAAATCGGAGCAAGTCTTACATTTTACCCTGTATAACTTTTTTTTTAAATCGAATAATTATTAAGACAGATTTTTTTAAAAGGTTATACAGGGTAAAATTTAAGACTTGCTCCGATTTTAACCGGTCATGGCTCAATTTGTAGACATTGATGAGACAAGAAAAAAAGTCAATCATTTTTATGGGGTCAAAGGTCAAGAAAAGGTCACTAGGGGTCCTAATGTAGTAAAAATGTACATTTCGACCCCTAGTGACCTTTTTTTGACCTTTGACCCCAAAGAAATGGTTGACTTTTTTGCTTGCCTCATCAATGCCTACAAAATGAGCCATGATCGGTCAAAATCGGAGCAAGTCTTACATTTTACCCTGTATAACTTTTTTTTTAAATCGAATAATTTAAAATTAAGATTTTTTTAAAAGGTTATACAGGGTAAAATTTAAGACTTGCTCCGATTTTGACCGGTCATGGCTCATTTTGTAGGTATTGATGAGACGAGAAAAAAAGTCAATAATTTTTATGGGGTCAAAGGTCAAGAAAAGGTCACTAGGGGTCCTAATGTAGTAAAAATGTACATTTCGACCCCTAGTGACCTTTTTTTGACCTTTGACCCCAAAGAAATGATTGACTTTTTTGCTTGCCTCATCAATGCCTACAAAATGAGCCATGATTGGTTAAAATCGGAGCAAGTCTTACATTTTACCCTGTATAACTTTTTTTTTAAATCGAATAATTATTAAGACAGATTTTTTTTAAAAGGTTATACAGGGTAAAATTTAAGACTTGCTCCGATTTTGACTGGTTATGGCTCATTTTGTAGGCATTGATGAGACAAGAAAAAAAGTCAATCATTTGTTGGGGGTCAAAGGTCAAGAAAAGGTCACTAGGGGTCCTAATGTAGTAAAAATGTACATTTCGACCCCTAGTGACCTTTTTTTGACCTTTGACCCCAAAGAAATGATTGACTTTTTTGCTTGCCTCATCAATGCCTACAAAATGAGCTATGATTGGTCAAAATCGGAGCAAGTCTTACATTTTACCCTGTATAACTTTTTTTTTAAATCGAATACCGGTAATTATTAAGACAGATTTTTTAAAAAGGTTTATACAGGGTAAAATTTAAGACTTGCTCCGATTTTGACCCGTCATGGCTCATTTTGTAGGCATTGATGAGACAAGAAAAAAAGTCAATAATTCTTTTGGGGTCAAAAGTCAAGAAAAGGTCACTAGGGGTCCTTATGTAGTAAAAATGTACATTTTGACCCCTAGTGACCTTTTTTTGACCTTTGACCCCAAAGAAATGATTGACTTTTTTGCTTGTCTTATCAATGCCTACAAAATGAGCCATGAACGGTCAAAATCGGAGCAAGTCTTACATTTTACCCTTTAACTTTTTTTTAAAATCGAAAAGGTTATACAGGGTAAAATTTAAGACTTGCTCCGATTTTGACTGGTTATGGCTCATTTTGTAGGCATTGATGAGACAAGAAAAAATTCAATCATTTTTTGGAGGTCCCTGATTGAGAGTTTGTACAACTGTAACACTAGTTAATGAGTCCAATCAATTGAATCAAATATTGTGAAATGGATTGAAATGGGTTATAAGACCTAAATCAACAAATTGCAGAGAAATGGTGTGAATAGAAATTTGAAATTGATGTTTGTCTTTTCAAAGATATATTTTTGTTGCCCAAAATATCTGCCAAAATTCTGAGAAAAAAACCAGTCCCCTTATTTATTATACTATCATTTCAAATCAGCTTAACTGATACCGTAAATGACAAGCACTCTGTTCAGGCCTTTGAAATGTAGGTTGGTCTACATGTACTTGGTGATATGCATGATCAGGGTAGCCAAATAGTGTAAACAGTGCAAACAGCTCTATTTTGGACATTTTTTTCACCGATACTCTTGGTATTTTTAATTTATTATCATGAAATATCACAAAAATAATGCATCATTAAGACAGTCAATACAAGCCTAATTAATTACCTTATTTAGCCTAAATTCAATTAGTCCTTGCACCGTGAGCTCAATGTCCTACCACAACACAGTACCCATTGTTGAGACAAGACAGGTTTTCCGTGCGTGGAGAATCATGAGAATGGAGATAAACTTGGACGATTGCGCAATCACTGTCCGTGACGTATTTGCACTTATATAGTCACTGTAAGATTCTATGAGATTTGGGTGAGTTAGGGTAATAGTGAGGGTTTCTTAACCCTAGCTGTCCATCAACATGGCTTGTCGTAATGTCACAATAAAAGTCAATAGGCCTAGGCCTACCTCATCAAACATAAAAAATTGAAAGGTAAGATTTATTATTCAATATTAATGGCCTGATTGTGTTCAACAAAAGGTCAACCACTGAACCACCACGGTCTTTTAGTTTTACTCTTTCACGCAATACATATCAAACTTTTTGAAAAAAATACACATCGACAAGCAGTCAAATTCGAATGAATGGCACGCAGTCTTGCAGATGTCGCATTAAAACAACTAGTTCTACACGAGGGCTGAGTAAGAATGGTTTGAAATTGTCGGCAATCTTTTCATCAATCAGTTGTTTTGATAAAAAAAAATCACTTCAATTTGTCGGCTTGATTGCCTAATAATGACTCATGTACTTTGATTTGTCAATGAGCATTCAAAAGGTCCCCAAATTTATTATAGGGCCCATGTAGCCTTGTAGGTTCTACACAAAAATAAGTTTGTTCATGTAGCGTAGTGTTGTCGTTATGCGATTGTATCGGAAAAAAGACTACACCAAAATGCTCCTCACTCAGTCTTTTATGTCACACCCTATGATTATCAGGTATGTGCATCCTAACAAATTTCAGGCGTTTACCAATTTATGGTAATCAAAGTCGCCAATAAAAAACAACATTATTTTATCAAAACAGGATGTTTCTTAGCATTTTTTTTTTCTGATTGAAGTATTAACCTTTTTTCTTCTTTCCTTCACCTTTATTTTGCTCACAGGTATCAGGAACTGACGGTGGCAGATAGATGACAATTGAACTCCTTGTCAACGCAAGCTTGTAGAGAAAATCTTAAGGATGATAGTCGGAAACCGGAGCCTCAGATTGACGATTTAAAATGAAGATTTTGATTCTTGATTGAAAATTCAAAGACTGATAAGAAATACAACTTTTTCCTGATATTTTCTTAATTAAGTTGCAAAAGTCAATAAATATTGCAATTTTGACTCATGGAAAAATACCACTCGTACGAGAGGGATTAATAATGATGACATTCTTTAATGCCTATGCCCGATCAAAATGTCACACGTGACATAGGTGCAACAAATGTGCATGAAATGTTTTTCCTACAAAATGTTCTCTTGCAATTTACAAAGATTTTAAAAATTGGCACATTGAATGCTTTTAGTCTGTATGGACACACACTCAATTAAAATGCTAAGGTCAAGCATAACCCTAACCCACCCGGTGGATTTTCCAACGAAATTTTGTTCAAGCGAAAAAAGCACACACAACAAGAGGTGCCACGCCCCGGGGTTTGAACCCACGACCTCTCGGTTGGCGGGCGGACACTCTACCAACTGCGCCACGGGGGAAGCTGTGCTGGGCGAGTGTATTCGCCCAGCTATATAGCCCGGGGCCATTATTTCAGACAAAAACCTCAGCGCCAGGCGGAACCAGGATGCTGGGAAATGGGATTTCATGGGATCTGGGGCTGTAAGGGTTAAAAGCCTAATCATGAATTGACAACTAAATAGATGTAACTATAGAAGAAAAGTCATTCTGAGAAGAAAAAAAATCTTTATTTTATACTTAGTTCTGTGTAAAACATGAAATGGAATATAAATAGGATTTTTGAATGACCCATTTTAGTTTAGAATAAAGATACTGAGGATCGTCTCAAAATGATCAAGTTTAAAAAGTCAATTTTAAATTTGTACTCGATATTTAAAAAAAAAAGCTTGCCGATAGAAATGTAAAATATCAGAACGATTGAAAAAAGAAAGAGTTTAGAATAAACAATAACAAAAAACAACGGCCACACAGCAGGCATTAAAGAACTTCACCCAATGATGGTCAAAACAAACAACTTTGCCCACCCGAGGGCGAGACAGAATCAATACAATAAAAAGAGGACATAAAAAAAATAGAAAAAAAAAAAAATTATTTCAGAAATTAAAAAAAAAACACCACCTGACCACCTCTTCCTACCACCACCACCTCCTTTGAATTCTAATGGGGTGTCCTTATGTGTTTCGTGCTGTTAATCCGCATGTCTTGGAAGCCACTTTGTATTGGGCGTTTTCAGATATGTCATCACAACAAAAGCTGCTCTAGACCTGATGACCATCATTTACCTGATTGCATCAGGGCTTCAGGTCTTAAACTGAATTAGAGGCACAGTGAATCATGGAATTGCAGGGTCAGAAGTTTTTCATAGGTTGCGAGAATCCATAAATTCTTGCAAAAGATTTTCCGAGAATCCATAGCTTTTTGAAATGGATTTTCCGAGCTCAATTTAAATAGTGTGTCAGACTTATTATCTACAAAAATAAATTTGCATCATCAGATCTGTAACAGAGCAGGATAAAAAAAAATAGAATGGATTTCAATACTGGCCGTGTAATTTGAGCAAAAAATCCTGCATGGTTGGCTGCCTAATTACACTCTATCCCACTTGATTATCTCAATTTCCCAAATTCATATTCACATACAACCTTGTGGCTAAAGTGCATGATGAAAAATCATTGGATACAATTTTGAAGAAAAACAAACAAACAAAGTTCCCGGACAGAGTTAGCAGTTCAAGGAGAATCTGGGAATCCATTCTTGCAAAGATAACTACTGGGGAACTTACAAGATTATTGTTCTTTCTTGTAGATAGCCTGTCTTGCACACTTAGTGAATGGAGGAGAATCCATTGATTCTGAAATCCTTTCACAAACTTCTGACCCTGACAACAAAAAATATACATGCTGAACCATATTTTCCCCCTTTTATTAAACAACATTTTTCATCAGATTCTCACCTTTTTAAATTGAGTGATTGTTGATTTTAATCTTGAGGGATACTGATATGTATGTAAAGAATTTGATCATGTTTTCAAAATGTATCCTTTTTTAAGATGATAAACTTCACACACTAAGAAGGTTGTTTTGTTATATAAACTGCTCAAAAAAAGTTTGGAAGTTGTTTTCAAGCCACAACATTTTTCAATATCTTGGAATATGTACATTCAGTGTTATATATCAGTGTGAAGCTGGTGTGTTCATCTTTACAATTTTAACCAATCCCTTGCTAGCTACAGTCCTCTGCTACATGCTTGAGAACATGAGGAAGTCACAATCTGAATGTACCAAAAATCAAGACTATTTAATGTTCAAAAGAACAACTTTTTTGTCTGTTCAGCGAATTTTTACATTGACCAATATTAATTTTCGAGCACAAAATAGCTTCGATTTGGCACATTCAGATTGCGACCTTCCCATGTTCTCAAGAAAGTGGCCGAACACTGGAAGAAGTGATTGCTTTATAAAATTTAGTACCATTGTAAACATGAACACATCAGGTTTTTATTGAAATATAACACTGAATGAACATAAATTATTTGAAAATTTTGTAATTGAACCAAAAAATCCTTACTTTTTTTGAGCAGTTTATTATTGAGGAAAAAGGCCATTGTACACCTATTAAAAATGTCATTAAAATAGTTCAAAGAACCTTACTTTTAGTAAAAGAATCTTACTTTTAAGTTTTTGCAGTCTGATTGTCTTTTGTTTTGAATTTGTGTAATCCACCAATATAATTTCAGGGTATTATAGTAGGCAGCAAAAAACACACACTGTTTTACTGGCAGATATAGACCTGTCAAATAGGGTCGGTTGTTTGTTGTTCCTAAAATGTAATCAAAATCTGAAAAATCAAGATTTTCTTTTTAACTTTGTGAAAAGCAAGATTTACCCAAATTTACCTATATCATTTTTATAAAAAATCCAAAAATAACAAGATCAGGGTCGGTCAGGCCTGTAAAATAGTGTGTGTTTATTAAGTGGATTTGGAGAACGGAAAAAGAAACCTTGTTCTACCCGCTATACTGACCCAATTTTGTTATAAATCAGTAAACAAACAAAAAATAGATGCAAATGAATACCCACCAAAATATTCGGTTCTAAGGTTTGACCCACCCATTTTTTTTAGAAATCATTTTTTAAAAAAATATGCAAATGAAAATATTATTTCCAGGCTTTTTTTAAAAAACATGTTATTGTTTGAGATTTGGTATTTTTAGGTCGTCCGAAGAAAATTTTATTTTCACATATTTTAATTTTCCAATTTTGTTTTCATTTTTTTTCAAATATTTTTTTTTCTTCATTTTTTTTAAAAAATATATCTTTTTTTTTCAAATATTTTTTTCAAATATTTATTTTTTCAAATTTTTGTTTCAATTTTTTATTTTTTCAATTTTTTATTTGGAGCCATTTTAAGAATGTCCATTAGGCCTATGTACAAAAGTATAGGCCACTGAATACTTTAAATGGCTGTATCTTGCAAGTCGAGAACCGCGAAAAGTAATCGGACGACCTATGGGACTGCTGTCCCTATTTTTTACGATTATTTTCAAGAGAATAAAAACAACAAAAAAAGCCTCCAAACACACCTGACCAGAGAGGTCCCTTTGCCTAGAACAGGGCACTTGTTTTGTCGCCTTCTATATTATTGAGAAGACGGAAAAACCTAGGACTCTAAATTCCCAAATGACTTGTCGTACTCGAGTCCAGCTTTAATACAATCTTTGCTGTGAACACGATGGCCAATATGGGATCAAACCCTTGACAAGGAGGACCGACTGAAATGTTTGTTTCAGTATTTGAAGGTGGGTGGAATGGGTTCAGTATGGGTTCAGTATTTGAAGACGGGTGTATTGAGGGGATGTGGTGTCTTTAATGTTTTGTAATGAGAACAGGTCTTGTTGTAATTGAACTGGAAAAATGAGTCAATTTCAATCTCAATGGGAAATTTTCATTTCTCCGAAGCAAGCAATTATGAAGAGTGGGTAATAAAAATGTTTCATAGATTTCTGGGTGCTGCGAAAACATTTTTTTTTTAAATTATGTTTTCTATAATACTTTAATAGGTAAGGGACAAATAGGCTGTGTCTCGATGAGTTGTTGAGGGACTGTTACTGTGAATAAATTGGGGAAAGGATACCTGTCTTACTCGACCTAGCAGTCAATAGTTAGGTCACCCAAGCCCTATATGAAAGCTATGAAGATTGTTAAACGGGGTCAGTCGTCACAAACATGCACAAACACAATAGTCAAACGACCTTGCTATTGTCATGCTATTGTCAACACTCCCTACACAGAGGTCTGCTGTGCAAATCTGTATGATGATATTCGCATGTAATGTCTATGGCAGATTTCATTCCTTGGTATAAAGCTATGAGGTTTCCGTGGTCTTCGCTATCTCCAAGCAGATAGAGCAATACGTACACGGACTTTTTTGTAGACGAGGGTTCATTTTATGATTTGGTGAGGTTTAGAATGAGTTAGGATTCCTGTAATTTTGAAGACCACGGATTTTCAAAACGTGAATTGTCCAACATTTTACGACATAAATTTGGTCACCAAACGTATTTAAAACTATACATTTTACCATTCTGCAGATGTTATTGACCCTCCTCTATAATTCTACATGATTTTTAACACGTTTCTCAGTTTTTGAGAAGCCCAAATAGACCATTTTCCGAAGCTATTTGTAGCAAATATTGCAGTCACTGATACTCCATTGTTTTCTTGCGTATAACAAAATATGACATGCAGCGTGACCTCCCTACTGGCTGCTAGGCCTTGTGTTGTGGCCAGTCTTAGAATGAGATATCTGGTCGGAATGGATCTCATTGAAATATCAACATTTTGGAAATAAGTGAAAATCATGGACAGGTCCGCAGTTGTCAAAAATGGCATTTTTGAGCAAATTGTTTGAAATTAGTGCGAAATTCATATTTGACATGGTAAACTTGGTAAAAAAATAGCAGTTTTGAGAAAATGTTGTAAATAAGTGAAAATTTCATATTTGACAGGTCCACAGTGGTAAAAAATTGCAGTTTTGAGCATTTTGTTGTTGTAAAAAATGTGAAAACATTCATCTTTGACACCTCTGCGGTTGTCCAAGATGAAACATTCATCTTGGACACCTCTGCAGTTGTCAAAAATTACACTTTTGAGCAATTTTGATGAAAGTTTTAGAATCATCTTGGACACTTTAGTGCTAAAAAAGACACTTTTGAGCAGATGTGTTTGAAAAAAGTAAAATTTTAATTTTGGACAGGTCCGAAGTAGTCAATAATGACACTTTTGAGCAAAAAGTTGGTAGCATTAAAAAATAATTCCTTGATTGATTTCCTTTTACCCTATAGAGGGGTTTGGAATTCCAAACTTTTTACATTCCTGTGATCATTGGAAATCCAGACAATTTCTAGCTATATCTACATGACCAACTCGACCTATAGAGGGATTTGGATTTTCAAACTTTTTTTAATATTAATGATCTCCGGAAATCCAGATAAATTGTATTTGGCAAAAATTGTACCTATAGAGGGGTTCGGAATTCCAGACTTTTTTAGCATTAATGACCTCCGGAAATCCAGATCAATTTTATTTGGCAACAATTATACCTATAGAGGGGTTCGGAATTCCAGACTTTTTTAGCATTAATGATCTCCGGAAATAAAATTGTACCTATAGAGGGGTTCGGAATTCCAGACTTTTTTAGCATAAATGACCTCCGGAAATCCAGATCAATTTTATTTGGCAACAATTATACCTATAGAGGGGTTCGGAATTCCAGACTTTTTTAGCATTAATGATCTCCGGAAATCCAGATAAATTTTATTTGGCAAAAATTATACCTATAGAGGGGTTCGGAATTCCAGCTTTTTACTCCGCCAAATTTGACCGGAAATCCAGACTTTTAAACCGATAGAGCTCGGAAATCCAAACAATTTTGCATTTTAAAAATTACCCCTCTATAGGGGGTGTGCATATATATTCTGGAATAGCCCATTGGAATACTGCTAATTGGGCTTATTTTCATTGTTACCAGTTAAGTCATGGTGATGCCTCGTATGTGAAATCTTTAACATAATAGGTACCTTTTGCGTTTTCCTTATGTACAACCTTCAGAATGGACAACCATTGATATGATATAAAATTATCTCTTTGAGAGACTTATAATCCCTCCTTTAGTCCGGTATATTGAAGATCTCTTACTTATGAAATTCAAATATGACTTTTGCAGGGTTCTCTAAGGGAGGGTGAAATTAATGGTTGTCCGGATTTGGTTCTGGCTAATCAAAGGGCATATTTTTTCTGAAAAATCAGTCACCTTTATTATCAATAGTCTGTTCAAGAGATATCTGACATTTAGGACGGATATAATTGACCGATAGGTTCTGAATATACAGAAAAGTAAACCATTACTCAGATTATTGTACTTTGGATTTGTAGCTGAGATTCCAAGCTGCAATTGTGTAATATTTCATAAGACTGGCTTATATAATAACAAAGTTATCAGGTAGGAGGTAGAACTTATTGAATGATCCTCGTACATTAGCAACATTTCTGATTGTTTGTAATTTGCCTTGTTTTATATGGTTATGTTTACTGGATAAAAAGGAAATAATAAATTGTTTTATTGGTAAACCCGCCTAAATGTGTGTGTTATTAATTTTGTAAACAGCTGTGATGATTTTGCAGTTTCATCAGATTGATTGCTACATGTTATATGAGACAATATAACAGTTGGGATGGGATGTAGGGCCACGTACCTGCGATGGTAAAGCGACGCTCTGGTTGCTGGGAGAGCATCTTCAAAATAATATACTAGGGATGTAGTTAATAACAAATGTTCCATCTAGAGTTCAACGTTTTCACCGGGTAATTCTTTTATGAATCAATTATTTAGCCTGCATTAAAATAAAATAATGATGCTAATAACAATTGAAAAGTCGTGTTTAATGTTGTTTACAGAAATAATTGCATTCACCGTAAATCACTACATTTTAATTGTGGTGAGAACTTGAGAAGACTGATATTTTGGTTAATTATCCTGAGTTGTTTGAAATGTGGCAGGTGAAGGAAACAAATAATTGCATTGTAATGAATTGTTCGAAAATTAAATTATATGACAAATTTAGTGATGCTAATGTGAATAAATGTTTTGTTTTAGACCCGGCATTGTGTTTACTCCTCATGTAACATAGGAGACCCATCATGTTTACGTAATGGTATCGTCTGTAAGACATGGCCATATCTTAAACAGAACGTTTATTCTCCAACTCGTGTACTTGCATTGATTAAAAGCATTTGTAGTTTTGTTCTCTTATATTATGAGTGTATACCGAATGAGTAGACAAAATGTGTGAATGAAAAAATTGGTAACATATAAACGACTGATTTAGGGAAAAAACAAGTTGACACCTAGATAATGCCACAAAATGGCAGTTGTCTACAAGTGGTAGGCTGCAAAATGGTGCTCCAAATAGCTAAAACTGGGGCTCTATTTTTTTTAAAATCTATCTCCAAATTGCAACATTTTCTTCATTTGTGAATGATGCCGACCTCCAGGCTGTTAGTAGGGTCGATTAGGGAATGATGTCACGCAAGTATCGCTTTCATACCTACTAAAGGTAAATGGTTTCAAGTCCTTGTTGGAACATTTCCTTCATTTGTGAATGATGCCGCCCACCAGGATATCACTAGGGTCAATTGGGGAATGATGCCACACACGTATTGCTAAACCTACTAATAAGGTCAATGATGTCAAGTCCTTGTTGGAACATTTACTTCATTTAAATGATGCCGACCTCCAGGATATCAGTAGGGTCAATCAGTAGGGAATGATGTCATGCATGTATGAATATTAGACCTACTAAGGTAAATGATGCCAATTCCTTGTTGTAACATTTTCTTCCTTTGTGAATGATGCCGACCTCCAGGTTGTTAGTTGGGTCAATTCGGGAATGATGCCACACACGCATTGCTACCTACTAAGGTAAACTATGCCAAGTCATTGTTGGATTATTTTCTTCCTTTAAATGATGCCGACCTCCAGGATATCAGTAGGGTCAATTGGGGAATGATGTCACTCATGTATGATGTGACACCCGTATAGCTGTTATACTCTCTAAGTAAATGATGCCAAATCCTTGTTGTAACATTTTCTTCATTTGTGAATGATGCCGACCTCCATGATATCAGAATGGTTAATTGGGAAATGATGACAGACCCATATAGCTATTAAACCTACTAATGTAAATGATGCCAACCTCCAGGTTGTCAGTAGGGTCAATTGGAGAATGATGTCACGCCCGTATAACTATCAAACGTACTAATGAAATTTATGCCAAAAATGATGCCAAATCCTTGTTGTAACATTTTCTTCATTTGTGAATGATGCCGACCTCCATGATATCAGAATGGTTAATTGGGAAATGATGACAGACCCATATAGCTATTAAACCTACTAATGTAAATGATGCCAACCTCCAGGTTGTCAGTAGGGTCAATTGGGGAATAATGTCACGCCTGTATTATAGCTGTTATACCTACTAAAGGTAAATGATGTCAAATCCTTACTGTAACATTTTCTTCATTTGTGAATGATGCCGACCTCTAGGATATCAGTAGGGTCAATTGTGTAATGATGCCAGGCACGTATAGCTCTTAAACCTACTAATGTAAATTATACCAAGTCCTTGTTGGAACATTTTTTACAATTTGTGAATGATGCCGACCTCCAGGATTTGGTCAATTGGGGAATGATATCACGCATGTAGAGTTATTATTATTAAACTTACTAAGGTAAATGATGCCAAGTCCTTGTTGTAACATTTTCTTCCTTTTTGAATGATGCCGACCTCGAGATTGTTAGTAGGGTCAATTGTGGAATGATGTCACGCAAATATAGCTGTTACTTACATACAAGTTAAATGATGCCAAGTCCTTGTTGTACCATTTTCTTCCTTTTTGAATGATGCCGACCTCGAGATTGTTAGTAAGGTCAATTGGGGAATGATGTCACGCAAATATAGCTGTTATACATACAAGTTAAATGATGCCAAATGCTTGTTGTAACATTTTCTTCATTTGTGAATGATGCTGACCTCCAGGATATCAGAAGGGTCAAGTGGGGAATGATGTTACACCCGTATTATAACTATTAAACCTACTAAGGGAATTCATGCCAAATCCATGGTGTAACATTTTTCGTCGTTTGTGAATGATGCCGACCGCCAGGATATCAGTAAGGGTCAATTGTGGTTGGTGCAACATTCTGTATTCTGCATATTTGACGCATTTTAAGGCCGTTCCGTGCTCACAGTACCCATGCGAGGCCGGAGGCCGAGACGCGGATAGCCCGCCGCAGGCGCTAGTAAGAAACGGAGCCGCAGGCCGCCTGCGTCCGAGGCGACGAGGCCGGCTTGTTGCGAACCGGTTTTAAAGTTGGGTCCAATTTAGATAGGCCCGCCGCAGGCGCTGCACGGCCTACCAACCGACATGCTAGATTTGACACTGAAATGCGTGATATATGCATTTTAACGCGAGAATATGTTGCGACATGCTAGATTTGACACCTTGGAAATCATATTGATACATAATTATATGCCAAAACACTCAGGGGTTAATGGTCGGGGACGTAAAAACAAGGAAAACAAGGATGGCTCAATCTAAAACTATAAATTGGATATCCTACAATCTTAAACTATAAATATTGGATATCCTACATTCTTAAACCGTCTTTGTCAGTGTTATTGCGATTTATTCCGTTGCCTTAAAATGCGTCAAATAAGCAAAATACATCAATAAATGAAATGCGTGATATATGCATTTTAAGATCCGTTGCCTTAAAATGCGTCAAATATGCAAAATACTGCAATAAATGAAATGCGTGATATATGCATTTTAAGATAGAGGATAGGGTGGTTGATGCCACGCACGTACAGCTGTTAGACCTACTAAGGTAAATGATGCCAAGTCTTTGTCGTAACATTTTCTTCATTTGTGAATGATGCCGACCTCAAGGATATCAGTAGGGTCAATTGGGGAAGTGATGCCACGCATGTATAGTAAAACCTCTTAAACATACTAAGTAAATGATGCCAAATACTTGTTGTAACATTTCCTTCATTTGTGAATGATGCCAACCTCCAGGATGTTATCACGGTCAGTTGGGGAATGATGTCACACCCGTATAGCTGTTGTACCTACTAATGTAAATGATGCCAAGTCCTTGTTGTAATGTTTTCTTCCTTTGTGAATGATGCCGACCTCCAGGCTGTTAGTAGTGTCAATTGGGGAATGATTCCACGTAAATAATAGCTGTTATACCTACTAGTACGGTAATGGTATGATGCCAAATGCTTAGTGTAGACATTTCCTTCATTTGTTTGTTTGTTTGTTTGTATGTTTGTTTACACGGTCGGTCCGTACGGACACACGCTTGGGTCCTAAAAGGACCAAGCTCAAGCAAAATGGAATGATGCCGACATATCAGAAGGGTCAATTGGGGAATGATGTCAGTCACGTATAGCCGTTATACTGTGATCCCAAGTCCTTGTTGTAACATTTTCTTCATTTGTAAATGATGCCGACCTCCATGATGTCAGTAGGGTATAAATTGGGGAATGATGTTACACCCGTATAGCTGTTATACCTGCTAATGTAAATGATGCCAAGTCCTTGTTGTAACATTTTCTTCCTTTGTGCATGAATTATGCCGACCTCCAGGCTGTAATTAGTAGGGTCAATTGGGGAATGATTCCACGTAAATAATAGCTGTTTACGGTAATGGTAAATGATGCCAAATGCTTGTTTTGTAGACATTTCCTTCATTTGGGAATGATGCCGACATCCAGGATATATCAGAAGGGTCAATTGGGGAATGATGTCAGTCACGTATAGCTGTTATACTGTGATCCCAAGTCCTTGTTGTAACATTTTCTTCATTTGTAAATGATGCCGACCGATTCCAGGATGTCAGTAGGGTAAATTGGGGAATGATGTTACACCCTTATAACTATTAAACTTACTAAGAAAATTGATGCCAAATCCATATTGTAACATTATCGTCGATTGTGAATGAGTAATGGATCCAGGATATCAGTAGGGTCAATTGGGGAATGATGTCACGCATGTATGGCTATTAAACCTACTAAGGTAAATGATGCCAAGTCCTTGTTGTAACATTTTCTTCCTTTGTGAATGATGCCGACCTCCAGGTCGTTAGTAGGGTCAATTGGGGAATGATGTCACCCGTATAGTTGGCCTACTAAGGGTAATGGTTCCAAGTCATTGTTGGAACATTTCCTTCATTTGTGAATGATGCCGCCCACCAGGATATCACTAGGGTCAATTCGATACGTGCTGCCAGCATAGTTTTCAAATTGGGATTTAATGGGGTTTAGGGCTAGCTGTAAGGGTTAAACGGGGAATTAGGCATACATGTATGTGATATCGGCCTATTTATAGTCAGTCACACACTCAGAAGGTCAAAAAAGACTTCCACGCGGCTATTAGTGTTACCATATACAAAACAGATTTTCAGAAACTTTTCCTAACTTTAAAAAGTCTATCTCAAGAACCAATACCAGGCATGTTTGTACTTGTTTAATGCATTTCTCATGGTAATTCCAAATATGGTGATGGCATTCAATATTTTTGACCATTTTGTGAAATTCTTAAACTGTCGCATGCAGACGCCTGCCGCGTGGAAAGCGTTTTTATATTGGGAGAAAACCCCCAAAAAGGTATTAGGGTGTAGTTTAAAAAAAAAATAAAAAAAATAGTGGATGGTCCTCCGTAGTATTAAAAACGTGTCGTCACACGCTAGGTCATAGGTGAGTGTAAATCAAGAATCACGTGGAGTCGGCCTGCGATCCGGAAAAAATGATGCCATTTATTGCCAAAAATTCCGAAGTTTGTTTACCGCTTTTTCAAAAATAAGGACTATCATGACATTACAAACATATTTTGGGCGAGGGGCACATACAAACATTGCACCAAAAAGCACAATTTTAATGACAAACACAAGCACCCGATGGAAACCATTATATACAATTATAACACATCTCATAACACAAATACTTCCGTGGCGTGGATACCTTTTCCTTCGATTGTTAACCGCAGAACCCCGGTTCGAACCCCAGACCACGCACGGCACGATATGCTTTAATTTTTTTTCTCGTTCTTCTAGTTCTACACCTTTCCACTCACAATAATGTTGAACTTGGCTTTATCAGTTTTTAATTAATAAAAACAATAAAAAGTTTATTTATTTAGTCATTATTTAAGATCCTTGGACAATTAGTACATTTTAATCAAAATATGACTCAAAGTCGGTGCGATTAGTGTTTGAATGGGCATAGGAGTAGATCTAAATTTTGACTAAATAAAATCACCAAATTGCATGAATGGATTTTCAAAATATAAAATCTTTCAGCTTATGAGGGGTCACATTCCACATCAAATAGACACCCCCTGGCAAGCGCAATTGGTCCTTCAGCATCACATGAGCGAATCATCCCCTCCAATATTCACAACAAATTTACGCTACTGCTAGAATTGACTGACTTGTGCACGGACTTGTGGCATAAAACGTTATGCCCCAACTTACTCTTGGGTCCGGTCAGGTATAACATTTAGCATAAATTACCCGCTAGTTACTAGCCTAGTAGCTTACCCCGCATTGGCGCTCTCAACATTTTGGGTTACGCCTCAGTTACTAGCGAGGTAGCGCTATTCTTCAGCTACCCGTCATTGGTGCACTCGGCCGTATATCATATACCAATACATTCGTCGCTTACATTTTTACATTTCAATCACAAATATAAATGTAAACAATGTTTATATCATTCATTTCATAACCTCGTCCACTTTATCATTTCCAACTCTTTTTGCAATAGGAATATCAAATGTGTATGGTTACCGTACTTTAATTTGATAATACATAGCTTTCCAATTATTATTAGACGATTAATGATCTTTAGGGTGTAGTTTGGCTTCGGGAGAAAATGAGTGCTTAGGGTTTGTCTGGGAAATCTTTGGGTACGCTAATTTACAACATATTTAACCCCTGGACTAAATGCCGATTGGTCAGAAAGATGGATACATCATTTATTGCACCAATGTTAGAATAATTGTATCCCAGATAAGGATTTTAATTGGTTATTAGAATGAGTATATCTTGAACTTAACCAATCATTAACAATGTTAAATAGGCAGGTAGTGCATTCCCTCCCCACCCGCAACACATTCGTATGTGCAAAGAGTCACGTGTCCAAAATAGCAGGGGATAGCGGGTTAGCTACATCCCCCAGTCCATATTACCGTACGGCCGCTAAAGCTGTACTAAATATAGATCAGAACCGTAAGATAGCGACGTAAGAGGGCGACATAGAGTATAGCGGGTCGTAACGCCGCTGATGACACTCGAAGCTGTTCAAATGAAAATTGAACGTCAATTTGTGTTGAGATTCAATAATGCGTGAGTTATAGGTTATTTGCAACCATATGAGTGCTATTCATTTAGGTTAGTCAAATGTATTGGATGTCTTAGTTTATGAATAAGCTTTTATTTGTGAAATATTTTATCTTACAAGTAGTATAACATTTATAAGTGTCGATTTATATAGTAGGGGCTAGCTACACTTGATGAGCATGATGATTCTAGGCAGGTGTTGAAATTAGGATTTAAGTGTATAATTTCGTTTTGTGACACCTTTCAGTGCCTTCAGCACCTTTACTTTATCACGAGCCTTCAGAGCATACAGATCCCCGAGCACATGACCTCACACTAAGTCATCTCTTTATTATACCACTGAATGTAAATATCCGACCTGAAATTATTTTCTGACGAGGTATAAAAGCAGTGACTGTTATGTTGATACATTAAAGGTACGGAGAGCGTTTCGCTCAGGTCATGCAGTGCATCCTGCTATACATGTTTACGCTCAATGAAGTCTACGTGAATAAAGTATAGCTATTATAATTAGTGATAATATAGTCTCGAAAGATCAATAATGTACACCTAACACAAACAATTTCCTGACCAGATTCTTTTGATGTAAGCTATAACCACTATGAGCATTTGAATATCCAGCTGCAATCATGATTTGTTGTTGTTCCCGGGCTGGGTCCAAATACCGTAAATTATCACCATTAGGCACTCTTTCAAAACCTTGAAAATACAAATGATCACAGCGCCATCTTGTGATAATACATGTATGTCGAGTGTTTCGAGATCAAATCAAATCGGCAAAGTGCAAAAACGTCCTAAGTCGCTAAAGTATTATTTTATTGTCAAGAGCCAATCCATTGTAGAACTTATTGCATACTAAAACCCTATCTGTTGTATCGTACAGATTAGCTCAATTGGTAGAGCACCGGACTTGAAATACAGACGTATGATTAAAGCCAAGGCGTGAGTTCGAGACCCATCAAAGTCAAATTTATTTTTATCATTTTTTCTGTAAATTTATCTTTAATTTGTTCTAGATTCCGTCCTTTTATATGAGGAGCTAGTCATCATTGCCATAATTATTTTTAAGAAGTTCGGTTAGTTATATATATATGAGCATTTTCATGAAAAAGCAGGAATTCCTGTTTTTTATAGTCACATTTTACGCAGTTTCTTGTAATTTCAACCTGTTTCGGGCCTTTTTTTTACCAAATTTCACGCGCTCTGTCAGGAATTTTCCCCAATTTCCTGCTATTTTTAAATAAACCTATTCTCATGCCTTGTTCTAATTAATTTATTGATTGATTGATTGATTGTGTTTAAGAGTTTCAGATATGATAATTATGTGCATATTTAGTTGATTATTTATCCTATGGATAACGTAAAATGACTATAACACACATAGAGGTGGACTAATATTTATGGGTCTATTTGGTTATGATAGTTAGGCCCAAACCGACAGCAGCCTAAACGTTCATTCCATAATACTACAAAATAAAAATAAACAGTGTTTCTTTTGGTGTCATATAATATATCGCCAGCCTCCGCATCTGGCTAGGTGACCTATGAGCAGTATTTCTTTATAAAAACAGTTTATGGTTTGTTGAGGATTCGAACCTGGTATTCATGCGTGGGAGCCCTACATCGTGACCACTATGCTACGTCGGATTAACGTTTAAGTAGAAGTCGTTGATCAAAGATGTATTTTAGTATGAAGATTTTTGCCCGTTGCTGATCCCCATACTTCTTTTAAAATTAACATATTGAAGCGATTAGCTTTTGAAACAATGGGAATTATTGATTATGTTATAAGCTTCTTGCAGGTGCTGTTAAATCTCTAATCGCTTAAGTATTACGTGCGCTAGAGCTGTAATACCTGAACGCAAATGATTGCAGTTTCTATTGTGGTTCCATGTTTTTAAACATGGAACGTACACGCATAGTATTTCGGAATGTAACCATTCTTAAAAGAATGGTTACATTCCGAAATACTATGCGTTGCGTGAATCATCAAGGCTGTTTTCAGTCAGATGCCAACGTTGAGTGAGTCTATTGTATACAAAGAGATTTTGTTTTCCCTTGAAAAGAGGATGTCAATCTCGTGCAATTCAATATGCCAAAATGTCAGCCTTATACAATGACAACATTAAGGCATTTAAATGTGGTTCAACACCATGTGACTAGGCGAATGTTTTTAAATTTTTACATGCTAAAGTCATGTTTACAGGGAAGTTTCTGCTTGAAAATGCCTTTTTCTGAAGAAGAGTTTGTCATTACTGAAAAAATAAGGTATATTTCCCGTGGCCCTGACCCCTGTCTCATTAAAAGCTTTAAATTAATAACCTTTCATGATCATCAATTTATTGCTCTTTACATAGAATCCAAACCTAGCTTGCACCGACACCGTTTTCACATTTAAAATAAATACAATTTAGAAACTGGGTTCAATTTGGCTAAAATTTCGTCGAATACTCAATAGTTCACCACTAGTTCATTATTATAGAGAACACATAGACACGTCAGTAAGTAGTTATGGCCGAGCGGTTACGAATATGGACTAGTAATCTAATAGATAGATAATCTAATAGATAGATTCTCCCCTCCTCGGTTCGAATCCCGCTGAATACCTTTTGTTAGAAAAAACGATTTAATCTCTGTGTGTTGGAAAATGGCGTATATTTTTACCGTTGGTGAATAAAAGTCGTGGCCCTGACCCCTGTCCAAAAATGTATTACAAATAAACATATTTTTGATCAAGTTTTATACGTTAAGGAACATTTCTTGTGCATACATTTTTTGATATGACGTCTAAAAATCATCAAAAATACGATGTTTACGATCGCATTGAAAATGCATCTTTATCGACTCAAAAATAGTAACAACAATTGTGTTTTTTATTAAATCGGAAATGACATCTTACATAAATAGGACTTCCCGTTCAAAATGAGCCTAAGATGATCAAAATTGATGGAGGCAATCCTTCACAATCGCGAGTTGTAAATGACCCGATTTCTATTTGTTTTTTGAAATCTCACTTTACTGGCGGGCCGGGGCGAACAAAATAGACGGTATTTTCATGCCTTGACTTCCTGACTCGAAACCATTCGAAAGTTGTATGTAGCCGCGCCGTACTGCTTAGTATAATATCAAAAACGATTAGATTATCTGCATATTATAATGTCCTTGAAATGGATCAGTGCAGCCATGCATGTAAATGAAGCGCTTAGCAGAATGGCTCCCATACAAAATTGTACAGAACTTTATTGTTGCGCAGCTTCCCAAATCTCTTGTAGCAGCTATTGCACCTAGTATTCCAAAAACTGTTACTAGGTATCAATAGCAATATCGAATAGCTATAGTAATTTTTGCCCGGTCAATTTGAAGTAACACTAATGTATGTCGCTTGAATTGAGTGTTCTGCAGCAGAAGGAATTCCATTGAAAAGATCAATAGTGTTTGTTAAACGGGATTTGTACCAACACATTCCTTATTCAATTGCAAGTTATGCTCAACTTCCAACCATGCTTGGTCATTGACTATATCTTAACTTAAAAGATGGTCAGAGTTCATGTCCCGAAAATCTTAAATAGAGTTTACTAGTACCCGCACCATGACTGGTATGAAACGCAGGCAGTCTCTATACTGATATGCACAGTTGACTGATTGACTATGGCTGTCATTGGTGGCTGGTTTTAACACATAATTTGTTTTATATGTAAATACCCCTTTCCAAAGTTAAAACTGATAGACCTATTCATTTTTGAAAATAAAAACGAAAATAAATAAATAAATAGGTAAATAAATAAATAAATAAAATAAATAAATAAATAAATAAATAAATAAATTAATTAATTAATAAATAAATAAAGTAATTAATAAATAAATTAATTAATTAATATACTAATAAATAAAATAAATAAAAAACCCTTACAAACAAATAATGATTTGACCACGTTTCAATGTGTAAATTACCCGCCTTTGTTAAATGTTCTCGCTTTTAAACAGATCTATTATTCTTATTAAGTAATAAAATGCCTCACAATTAATAAACCAGGGTTGTCTTGATCACATTAAAATTAACATACTATACTGACAATGGATTGGCTCTTGACAATAAATAATAATACTTTAGCGACTTAGGACGTTTTTGCACTTTGCCGATTTGATTTGCTCGAAACACTCGACATACATGTATTATCACAAGATGGCGCTGTGATCATTTGTATTTTCAAGGTTTTGAAAGAGTGCCTAATGGTGATAATTTACGGTATATGATATGCGTGAACTATGCATGCATGCGCCTGGCGATTTAATGTTTGACAAATTAGGACATGCGGTCATTTTATCGACTTTTGGTACGCTCTTCCAGGTTTTATACGCACATAAACGCGCATTGGGGGAATCTTTTTTCAATAGCATTACGACGCTGACTATAATTTAAAGTCAGTATTATCGATATCAAAAATCTTAGATTTACAGTAAATTAGCAAATGTCTTCCTCATAATTTGTATATAAAAATCGAGTGAAGCAGACTAACCGAAAACAAAGTTGAAGTTAAATGTTTTACTATGGGATATCATTGCCTAGTAGTGCTCAGCAGTGACAATGTGTGTGAAATGAATCACAGCTCACCATCCATACATTCCAGACCGGTTTCAATAGCACAGTGTTCAATGCGAATAAAGGACATCCCATACAAAAGCAACTTGTTCCCGTTTGGTGTGGTTCCTATTAAAGTATCATAACTTAAAAAGTTTCCACTCAATTTTTTAAATAAGGTGTCACAATTAGTGTGAAGAGGAAACTTGCTTGCTTAGTGTATATCTTAGATTTTGGATACTGATTACTGATCTTAAATTAGCTAACAGCAAAGTGCCTGGTCAGGAGCCGTTTGTGTTATGTGCATAGTCACTGGGCTATCGTATCAAGTGCCATGGGGCGATGGCGTGTACTGTGTATATTACTGTGTTTATAATTGAGGAAATGAGGTTCATATGAATGAACTGATCTAAATTATATACTCACTGCATACTTTTCGGCAACGCTGTTGCCTTTCTCAACAGTTGTTTGATTTTGGTGAACGATGCTTGTCTATTTTAAAGACTCTTCTTGTCAAAGGTTTTTAAGATAATTTTCTAAAACTGTCTAAACAATCGCGAATTCGAAATGGCCTGTATTTCCTTATGAACATTTGCAAAATGTGTAAAACATTTAAAAATCAAAAGGTGTTTTTTTAAATCCGAAAAATATAGGTCGGTTGGGCCCGCACACATATTCTTTCCTTGGCCAAACAGACGCGCATTTGCGTTATCAAACTGTTACAAGTATTATCATTGTACCGAAAATAATAATTTTAGACAAATATTTAATAGAGTTAAAAATGTTTAGATTAACAGCAGTAATTGTTAGCATTAATCAGCATCAGGACCCCTCTGGCTACATATAGTCACAGTGCCCTCTCTTGCTTGGACTGTGTCTACCAAGGTCAAGGCTTAGTGCTTACCAGCAGACAGCTTGGATTTAGGGTATCGGTGATGCTTTCATGAAGAGGTTTTAGAAGTTGTGGTATGATATAGCAGACTGGTTTGTCCCGACCACAGCCACCCAACTAGGCACAGATTTGATACTAATGTTTTATTCATTTATTTGATCGAAATAATTTGGTGGTTCATGGGGGAAGGGTTGCTACAGAGAAAGCAAGAAGAGTCTATAAAAAACAATCATCGTTTAGACAGTTGTAGTGGAAATAATAAAAGAATGTGACATTCATTAAGAATTTGTGTTTCGCTTTTTTTTTTGCTGGTGCTTACTGCATAAACCCTGCACAAGTTAGGGAAATCCATGATATTAATAACCATATTCTTAAAATGACTAAAACACACAATAAGCATCGCACTCCTCACATTTTATCAGCTGATGGAAAATCAGGCCGAACAAATATTGTCCTCGTCCGCCCGTCCGTCCGTCGAGATCCTTTCGACCCTAAATATTTATTTATTTGAAAATATCATTTTCATTTATTTGTATACATTTTAGTCACAAATCCAAAAATGTGTTCCTTTAATTCTTTTTAAAAAAGTGTTTAGAAAGTAAAAATACCCGTTAATTTCTTGTCTTATCTTACAGAAAATTTGTTTTCTTCCCGTGCTAGCGTGTGTCGGTGTGTTTTACTAATTGTAATTTTACAATGTTCACTTAATATTTAATGGTAAATTCCTCAAAATGGGTCTTATGTTTGCTACTGTGAAGATTATGTATCACTCTTATAACTATGTGAAGGAAGTGCATACAACTATGGGTTTTTGACAGAACAGGGTAGCACGTTTTGACCTTTGACTTCATAACTCGAACAGATTCGATAATTATGAGTGACCGTGATTGGTGAAATCACGCAAAGTGTAACGAATACAACCAATGACGAACACGCTTTTCACGATTCATATTGATTCATTATAATTGAATATTGATGACGTCAGAATTTCCCGGAAGATGATTGTAAACTATTCGCTAGTCGAGGCAGGGGTCATTGGTATTAATTTCTCTCTGTCTTTTAACCCTTAACCCTAACCCACCCGGTGGATTTTCCAACGAAATTTTTTTCAAGCGAAAAAAGCACACACAACAAGAGGTGCCACGCCCCGGGGTTTGAACCCACGACCTCTCGGTTGGCGGGCGGACACTCTACCAACTGCGCCACGGGGGAAGCTGTGCTGGGCGAGTGTATTCGCCCAGCTATATAGCCCGGGGCCATTATTTCACACAAAAACCTCAGCGCCACGCGGAACCAGGATGCTGGGAAATGGGATTTCATGGGATCTGGGGCTGTAAGGGTTAATAACATGGGTTTTGTTGACATGATAGTGGCACCGATTTTCGTTAGAGGAAGTAGACTGATTCTAAAACTATATTTTTTCGATTTTAAATAGGATCTGAAACTTGAACAATATGTTGAAAGCCTACGCGAACCCGTTTTGGTTCCCACAACAAGTGAATCTCATACTGTTGGTACCTGGGGCAAGGGAAACCCGACTCACCGACCCAACTTCTGAAAGTGATCGATGGACAATCAAACAATTATTTTTTCTTGGCCTCAGATGTGTATTTTATTGAATATTTGTACACAAGGTTCCTGAAGATGCAAATGTTCGCAAACATTCAATCCGAAATGTGGAAATCCTCAAATAAGTCCAGCTAATTAAATATGCAAATATGCAATACAATCAGTTCGATATCTAATCAAATACAAATTAGCTAATTAATGATTCAAATCGTAAATATGCAAATTAGGTACCTTACGCAATTTGTTGACATGATTACATTCCTAAATACATTTGTAATATGTGACATCATGTTGGAAATGTAACAATGGTAACCATTGATTTATATCAAATTACGCATACATATCAAAATGTGTGTATGATGCCATTTTATGACGTGAATTTGGGGGAATTAAATACTCGCATGGAGGAGATGAGGGACACTATACACTAGAAAATATGCAACGGACAAAGCTGTAAAGTTAACTATATATACACGCAGCAATGGAAATACCCACATGACTTTCCACCAGGGGTAGACAGTTCCGGGGTAGACCAACCCTAAGTCGATAATGACATGGCCTAAATTAATATAGATGATCAGTGTGTGGCGAGTAGGCTGGAATTAACCACGCACACGAAATTGGAATTCGTGCACGGCGAGAAAGATGGCCGAGTCTACCTATCGCGGACTAAATAATAAATATGGAAATCCCTAAAATGACAAATTACTAATTCAAATAAACTAACAAGTACAACCTTTTAGAGAGATAGTATGACTTTATATAAAATTGGCGTTACAAAATACGCCCTCCCTAACAAAATTGACACTTGGCAATTAATCTTAGATAATGCTGGGAGAAATTTCATATAAAAAAAACCAACAATGTTTTTTTTTACAATTTAGAGAAACGAATTGTTTATTTCGTCTCAAAATACAGCATGTCCTTTTTATCCATGCTTCCGTCTGTCAAATTGACGGCGTCTATTATCAGGATTTTTATTTTTTAACTATCTGTGAACATCATTTTATTGCTAACGAGTGGCCTTAAATATATATTTATTATTAGTCTACTGCGACGCCAAACCTGTGGAAACCTGCGACCGTATTAACTTGGAATTCGCGCGATTAAATTCCAAGTGATTACGCTCACACGGTAAAGAGGGATTTTTTGAAACAACACGCATACGGAATCCCTTAAACAGTCTTAACACAGGGGTCATTCTTCGGTAAATGTTACATATCAAGTTTCTAGAAACTCGGTTTTAAATTTCAAATTTGTCTAGCTTTGAATAATTTTTTTCACAAGATAAACATCTGTTACAAAAAATGTTTGGCACAATCTTAACGGATATAATCGATTTCCCCCCTTATTGTTTATAGGGTGGTCACACGATACAGTCACCTCCGTCACATTTTTAATATAAAAATCCATTAAAAAATAATAATAATAATAGTAATAATAAAACCATACTTATTGAGCGCATAACACAATTAAGTCCCTATGCGCTATCACAAACAAACAAACAAACAAAAACACACCCCAACATGAGTAACAAAAGATAAAAACAAAAATAAATTAAACATTAACATTAAATAGGTAAGTTTTTAGCAATGATTTGAACTGTTCAAGAGTTTTGGCGGATTTAACATGATATGGTAAATTGTTCCAAAGTTCAGCATTCAGCAAATTCAGCAAGTGTTGGGACGGTATAGCTTCGCTGGAAAAGTATGTCTAGTGGTCTACTTCAGGGGTATCGTTAGTGGTCACTACTCTTTTTGTGCTAGCTATCACGATAGCTAGCTCTTATAGCCTGAATTCAAAATCAATATTCCAAGTACGTTATGACTTCGAGTCACTTGGTTCAGGAAACCGTGACCAAATCGGTATAATTATCGAACGGGTCCAGCCAAATGACACTCTCATACGGTTATATTGGTTGAACGAGAAGTGTGACAGTGAAGCTTTGTATACCATTCACCCGTGTCGATGGCTTTGATTGGACGAGAGATGTGTTGAGGATAGCGCCTGGGCCGGGCGAATTAGACCATAATGATTTAATTGGACGTGAGGTGTTTGTTTACAAGGGGAGTCCCTCCATGTCGAGAATTTGTCATTCATTGACTACACAGTTAAGTTATGGCGCGCCATGTAAACACTGAAGTGTTTGCACTGTCAACACAGTAACAGTGTTGCTAGAAAAATGTGCGCATTATTTAGAAAAGCTCAAATTAAAGGTAGATGACCCGATCACATTCCGATTTTCAACTTGAAGTTTTCTATTGTACACGAAAGGTCATCCTTAAAAAAGTCGTGTTCCAAAGTTTGAGTTGCATAGCTCTAATGGTTCTTATTTTAGACGCACAAGATGCTGTGAACTGTACCCATTGAGAAGTACACAAACTATATCGGTGGTTACCACCATTCGCGGTAATTCGACGTTATTTCATCGATTTCTCCGTAATCATACCGATGTAGGCCGTCAAATTTCAGTATGATGATGAGAAAAATACGAGCTTTCATATGATATGAAAATCTCCGTATGTTTGAAATAATTCTGTGTTACGAAAATGTGATCGGGTCATCTACCTTTAATCTGGGAGCTGGTTTGTTTGCACCATGGACTTATCAGACAGGACTGGGCAGGCTTCATATCTCATAAATATAACGGTTAGACCTATTGTAAACATCCACCGTCAACAAAAGAATACTACTTGACGACATCTTTTAGAAATCGAACTCCTCAACATATATTGAAACCCATGGTCGTTAGTCGTTACCGCGGAGTTTGTTCGTTTTACGTAATGACTGCTCGCTGCCCAGAGAGTGGAACTGTCCAATTTGTTGTAGGGGTGACGATTCACAGAAGCTGCTATCAGGGGCCGTATTTTGTTGGTATAAAACATCACAATATACTTGGTTATAACATGGACTTATTAGAATGTCCATGGTTATAACTACCACAAATCTCGGAATACTGTGGATATATTATTTTAACTTTCATTTACTTACTGTTCAGTATGTTACCCCTCAAACAGAACCGCTGTCTGATAAGTCCATGCTTCAACAAATTGATTTTCCATTAGAAGGGCTCATCATAAAACTGTACCATGAAAATCAGCCCACAGTGAGAGAAATATTACAGGTTTTTAAAAAAAATTTGGAGTGAGTTTCATGTTGAAGGTTTAAAACTATATTAGGAGACATAGTAGTTAGATGCCTATATTTCTATTTGACACCTCCCTGCTTAAATACACAGTTTAAAAGAAAACCGCCTGCAGACAGTTTGATAGTTTGGAAAAACTTATTTTTCTAGACAAAATTTGGGCTCCTTATGGGAAAAAACCTTCTGTGCTGCCAGTTTCTGCTTCCTGAATAGTAATTAATACGGTGTTTAAGCTTCTTAAATGAAGATAATTAATCTTTTTGATACTTTAATACTTCTGATGTGTTGGCAACTTAAATATTCCTTGGAAGTAACTATTTAAAAATACTCTATCAGGAAATTTAGTAGAATAACACTTTCTAAATAAAGGGTTCAACAAAAGAAAGTATACCACTTTCTTTATGTCATTTTGAGTAACATTCAACTTTTTTTGACTAAACAGGCTAAATAGGCATTTAGATGAATCTTTTAGGCATAATTTGATACCAAATTTGCCCCCTAACAACAAAGATAAACCATGAGTGGCACCATTTAAAGAAAATTGGTCTCTTTTTCGAAAGTCACATTTGTGACTGTTACTCAAAATGACATAAACAAAGTGGTATACTTTCTTTTGTTGAACCCTTTATGTATCATACTGCATATTCTACTCATTGCGGCACATAACACGCGCTTGCGTACTTTAAATGCTGCCTTGTATACACCAGGTTTGATGAGGATATTCTGGTCGTAAAAGCTGTAGGCCTATCTATTAAGTTACGTCACTGTCCAGAGGCCAAATGATGGATAGTACTGAGCTTATAAGTGAATTACAACCCAATCCGTGACGACTCAATTAAAAAAAAATTATTCAAGACTTGATTGCTTTAAATAACTTTATTACTGGTTCTGTGAACCAACCCGTGAAAAACCTAGATCCTTACCATGTAAATATATTCAACACAGTGGAACCATATCAAACAAAGTTGCCAGGCCTCACATTTTAATAAGTGTTAACAGAAGTTTGTGTCATTCGGTCATATTATAATAACATTATAAGCTTGGGACCTGAATAACACTTCGTGTTATCAGTACATTTGTGTTAAGAAGGTTCCACTGTAACAGAGTAAATTTTTTAAGTTTGTACTAATTCAATAGTTTGTTATTAAATAACTGTTAACTGTATTTATCAGTGATCATTTAGGTAGCATTTTGTGTAGCAACCGTTCCTTAAATATGATGACACTACTCTGGCTAAACCTGTTTGTTGTCTGCATGAAGAGTATGACCATTTCAATAATGCCTGTAACTTTGATATAACTACATTCGTGAAAGGTTCTAAACTATCATTATACATGTAATAGCCTACTATGATACACAATGCCAAGTTTGACAGAGAATTAATGAAAGGTTCGAACATGTCATAAAACTCAATCCCACGCAAATATTATCTGTAACCATACATTGATTCAGTTGATTGTACGCAACATTATGGTCCCTCCTGAACTTCTATTTGTACATGCCATTCATCACTCTCATCGTGAACATACATTACACTTGTTTCTAATAAAATTACACACAAAATAAGAAACCGTTTTGTGCTTCTTATGTAACTTGTTTTTGTATTTCTTGTTAATTGCCAGTAAATGTGTACAGCATCTTAGAGTCTCAATTAGAAATTGCACCATGACAACAACTAGAGGCTATTTACATGTTTCTAATTGACAACCCTGTGGTTACCTGAGACTATATTAGTCTCAGGTGGTTACATCATATGTAACTGTTCTACCGAAACCAAATGAATTGGGCAGAGCTCCAAACCGAGAAATAGCCCAAAACCTAATTGGGGTGATTTTTTAAGAATTTAATGCAAATATTTAATTTTTAGAGTGTTTATAACATTAATGTGAAAGTTTCAGATTGTCATTGTACGTACATCTTTAAAGGATGATATCTCAGTTTGGAGTTTTCATGAAGACTAACTGGAAAATGATATAACTCCGCTTTGGGAAGTCCGATTAAAAAAAGAAGAGTACCATAATTAAGCGGAACATCACATCTCTACTACAATAATCAATTACAAACTCAATTTTGATATCTTGCCTAATTGTGTCTGATTTCGGTAGACCTCGTCACATATACGGACAACTATACTGCAAATTTGTCTTCATATTCATTACTTGATATCATGCCCAAATTTGCCAATACATCCACTGCCTGCTCTTGTGCCAATCTCTGATTACCCAATGTTATTATTCTACCAACTGCTTTCCTAAAAAATATTAAAGTCTTTCATTTGTACTAGCACCTCCCTTTTAAAGGGTTTTTTATTTAACCACTGATCTTAAAAAGCCAATGAATATATATTTTCAATTGATTATGTAGCGTTCGGAGATGACACTGAATAAACATTTTTGATGTATTGCTAACTAATAGCGCGCACGAACCTCACATGTGTTAAAGTTCATGTGCGGTACGTTTAACGGTCAAAGCAGTGTTTCCCGACAAAAACGGGTACATTAAGCTTCAATAGGCCTATGGTTTTACACCACCAAATACATCTCCCATAGGTTTACACGTGAAATGCACAATTTTAAAATGGATATTTCTCGACGTTATAGGAAACTGGTATCTTGAAATTTGGTTTCATTTAAAAGATGAAAGCCATGACTACTAACTCAACAACTCAACCGGCATTTTTTTGAGCTATAGAGCCTTTTCAAAAAGTACGAGTTGTGTTTTCCTGGTCACACACAATTGTTGATTTAGATGATGGCGTCAGCTACCGGAAATTAACTGAACACAAATGTCTCTGTTAAAATATTAAATTATATTTTTGTGTCTGTCAAATATCACACTATATTAATTTCGCCATAACATGTAATAAATACCCTAATTTTAAACTTGTAATTTGGAATAGGTCTCCCGTTTCGGCATAGAAACGGGCCGGTTTTGGAATATTGCCTCAAAGGGGACAGGACCAGACGTGATTTAGTGGTGTGAAACCCTATAATGCCATATTTGAATGGATGAAATGTGATTAAATGGTAATTAACTAGCGTTTATGAGTATTTTCATGACGAAAATCCCCTCCACCAAATTAATATGGCAATCGGACATTTTACGCGTAACCATCGAGACACGGGGTTTTGTATGGTATTGGCATCAAACATTGGACATATGTTATATACAAAAATAATTCTCAAGCTTTTTATGATTTTGTTATGATGGGGATTACGTTTATGAACAGAAATACACAAAAGATGTAGTTAAGAGTGTCGAAATTACCAGATATAGGATATCAAAGTACGGGACATGAAATGTGACATTTACCGTAAGGGATCACAAGGGATCATCTAATGAACACGGGTCATTTAATGACCACAAGAGATCATTTAATGACCACAAGGGATCATCAAATGACCACAAGGGATCATCTAATGACCACAAGTGATCATCTAATGACCACAAGTGATCATCTAATGACCACAAGTGATCATCTAATGACCACAAGTGATCATCTAATGACCACAAGTGATCATCTAATGACCACAAGTGATCATCTAATGACCACAAGTGATCATCTAATGACCACAAGTGATCATCAAATGACCACAAGTGATCATCTAATGACCACAAGTGATCATCTAATGACCACAAGTGATCATCTAATGACCACAAGTGATCATCTAATGACCACAAGTGATCATCTAATGACCACAAGTGATCATCTAATGACCACAAGGGATCATTTGATGACCACAAGGGATCATATAATGACAATAATGACCACAAGAGATCATCTAATGACAATAATGACCACAAGGGATCATTCAATGAAAGATAAAAGATATTAAGGGTGCTCGCCCACCACGGCATCCCGTGTCTCTCACCCGTCCATACCGCGATCGCGTGTGTCATCACGATTAATTTCACCAACCTACCACACACACGTCAACGATAGGCATATGAATTCCAGGGGGATTTATGAAAACACAAAATATCGCTCCGCAATGCAGTCGATTACGTCATCAATATTTATTCTACCATTAGATCGTGTACTTAGTGGCCGACCACTTTACTCAGCTTTACTCCTCATGATCGTGTATTTTAAATAACAGGTTGTAAATTGTTCATAATCTCATAATGTTAGTTAATAGATTATATTAACACCAATGTTTATTACTGTTACGTGAGATATATGCATACGAATGATTTATAACGGCTGCTTTAACACCAAAGTAATATAATATTAAAATTTACGTTGTGAGATTTAAATTCCGGTATAATTATACTGCTTGCACTGTAAAGCCAAAGGTTAAAAGACTGATTGGTTTATTTTAGATAAAATCTAACAAATTGCGACCAAATGTGCAACAAGTTATCTGTACAATAACTGTACATTTATGATTTCGCAACATAAACCGTCAACATATTAAATTATTCACATACTAATAATGCTACAAAAGTGCGGGCCCAATTATAATCGCGGCTAGTTTCTATGAGCACCGTGGGGTTCGATAGCAACATTATCGGTACATGTAGTGACATCTTCAGTGGGTTGAATTATTGTATCACTGTGCCATGTGCGTTATAACACGAGGGCGGGCTCCACTCAAACGAGAATAATATAGTGCATGCACGTACAATAAGTACGTTTGTGGACTTAATTAGCCAAGCAAGCGGCGAAAGTACGGCTGCGCAGAAGAAGAAAAAATTTCCGTGACGAATCGACAAGCTATTTAAGACGTTTATTAACCAAACATTTGCTCACCAGTCGTTGAATCCAACACTTGTTGCAATGCGGCTGACGTATCGCTTTAGAAAACTACATTGAACGGCCATCATGGCCATAGACACGATAGTGTTCTTAATTTCGATAACTTTATACTCGGGAATCGCAGACCGGCACATCCCGTACAACGGTCATGAGTACAAAGCGGCCGTAAATATGAAATTAGATAATAACCGGATTTGTACCATTGGTAGAGTTTTGGACCCGGGGCGCTGTTACGTCTTATGCAGTTTTAGACAACTGGGATGTAAGGGTTTTAACTATGATTCAAAGAAGAGAGAATGTGAATTAAACGACGCAACTCTTGAAGAGTTCCCGTTGGATGGCAGAGAGAAAGCAGGTGTAAACTACTTCAATTTGATGGTAAGCTTGAAAAGGGGACGGGGATTTCATATCGTGGTTGGGTGGAGTAGGGTGAGGTGGTGTGGGATGGGGTGTGGTTGATTAATAATAATAATAATAATAATAAAACCATGCTTATTGAGCGCATAACACAATTAAGTCCCTATGCGCTATAACAAATAAAACAGAAACGCAAATATACAAAACGATACATATGTAGTAGTAACAAAAGACACGACAAAAAGGAAATCATGCATTAACATTAAATAGGTAAGTTTTTAGCGATGATTTGAACTGTTCAAGAGTTTTGGCTGATTTAACATGATATGGTAATTGATTCCAAAGTTCAGCAGAAGTATCTTGAAAAGAACGGCGTCCATATGATGTCGAAGGTGAAGAAACATGAGCAAGAAGATATTGTGAGCGAGAACGGAGATTGCGTGCGGGCTTGTAATGTTGTATGAGATCTTGGAGGTACATAGGTGCTAGACCACGAGAACATTTAAAAGTTAATAGAAGAATCTTGAACATAATGCGAGATTTGATTGGTAACCAGTGCAAGTCACGAAGGACAGGAGAAATGTGACAGCGAATCTTTGAGAGAGTAACAAGTCGAGCAGCTGAATTTTGTATGCGTTGAAGTTTTGAGATCTGCGTTTCAGGAAGAGCAAATAGCAGACTGTTACAATTATCAAGTCGACATGTCACAAAAGCATGGATTAGTCTTTCAGTAGTTGGCTGGTCAAGATATCGACGAATTTGACCTATCTTGTAAAGAGCATGAGAGGCCGCACGACAAATATTATTGATATGGACATCCATCATGAGATCATTTTGAAGAATAATACCAAGATTGCGGGCATTAGAAGCTGGTACAATTAGAGCATCGTTGATGTTTATAGATGAAATAACAGAATTGTTTCTAAAGCGAGATGTAATATGCAGAACTTCAGTTTTGTCGTCATTCAGTTTAAGGTCATTAGCTGTGGACCAGGTTTTGATATCTTTCACACATGCTTCAAGTTTCGATATTGCACCTACTCTGTCATCATCATTTTTCAAAACAATGTATAACTGAGTGTCATCAGCATAGGTCATTTTAGAAATGCCATGAGAATCAATGATATCTTCTAATGGAGATGAATACATTGTGAAGCCTAAAGGGCCAAGTACTGACCCTTGAGGTACACCCTCTTGAGGAACATGAACCGATGACTCGCGACCATTTATTATAACAGATTGTGAACGATGGGTGAAGTATGATTTAATCCATGAAAGCGCAGATCCAGTAAATCCATATTTATTTGAGAAACGGTCTAACAGGATTTGGTGATTTATGGTGTCGAAAGCAGCGGAGTAGTCCAATAGAATAAGAATGACTTCATGACCCTTGTCAGCAGCGAGGAGTAAGTTATTGTAGACACAGAGAAGTGCTGTGATTACATCTATAAGCGCTCTGCATTTTTCCGTATAGGTTGTTCTCTGACAAATAATCTTGTATTTGGGCAGTACATGCACGCTCAACAGTCTTGGCAAGAAACTTAAGATTTGCAACAGGCCTGTAGTTTTTTAGGATTTCGCGATCCAATTTAGGTTTCTTGATGAGCGGTGTGATTTGAGCATGTTTCAATGCATCAGGGAAATGGCCTGCTTCCAATGAAGAGTTCACAATTCTTGTTATGATGGGAACAAGTTCCGGAAGAAATGGTTTCAGAAGCCAAGTTGGCATTGGATCCAATCCACATGATGTAGACGGCGACTTCATAATGAGTTTTCTGACCGATTCTTCCGAAAGTGAGGAAAACCCGGACAAAACAGCACTGGTGGATTGAGGAAGTTGCACAGAGAGATGAATTTGAGGAGATTTGTGGAGCTCATCAGTAATACGTTTAATCTTGTCAGCGAAGAAACTAGAGAAGCGCTCAACAAGTGGGACGTCAGATTCAGTTGGTAAAACTTTTGAAGATTTTGGTGAGGTAAGTTTGTTCACTTTCTGAAAAAGTTGTCGTGAATTGCAACCATCAAATTGCTTCTTATGGTAGTCACATTTAGCCTGTTTAATCAATTGGTTATAAATGTGTGCTTGTTCCAAGAAGATCTGTTTGTGAATTTCAAGTTTTGAGGAGCACCATCGACGCTCACACCGACGGAATTCTTGCTTAACTCTGCGAATTTCCTCAGTAAACCAAGGTGCATGGGGTCTACATGTAATTGTTCGCGTTGTAAGAGGAGCGTGCTTGTCAAGTAATGATGACAAGACAGATTCATACTTGGTGATCAACAAATCAATATCAGAGAACGAAGCCAATGATGCACATAAAAGTGAATTAGAAATATCATCACAAAAAGCATTGACATCAAGGTCACGAAACGAGCGTGTTTTTATCAGGATTAGCCAGAGAGTGTCATATTATATCCCATCCTCATCTTCCCTATACATACAGACTGAGTAAAATCATAAAAACATGTCTTTTTGAAATCTATATAATTTGAAACCATTAGGCCTACCATGTGCATGGCATGTTCAACTCTTTGAAAACAAATACCGTAAATATTCGTCTCGAAGCATGCCTACCGAAGCCGATTTGTGAGTGTTCAGAACAACTCATCATCTCAAAAGAGGTCGGTTGTAGGTTTATTAGAGACGTGTCAAAATAATAGTTTCGGATAAAAGATAGTGATTGCAACCATAGATAAACGACACAGGGATGGTTAAGTCCCGGATTATCTCTATTGAAATGTTGTGCGGAGCTGATCTATGTCTGTTTCGCAAACACCTGTATGACTAGCATTTTTGAAAAGCCCGGTAAACAGAACGGGTATTGATAGTCTATTGCGGCAACTACAGTATCTAATAATAGCTAACGGGATACATAAAATTAGTTTAATAAAAAAAGCAACGGCGAAAGTTAAGATACTTCTAATATTTGAAACATAACAATTTAATACACGCATTCACCAATGCGATAGATGTAACGCTATTTGTGAGGTTTATAGACACTTATTTCACCCAGTTTTCTATTACACGTAAACTTGAACCCATGATGAGCGCGATGGACAATAGCACTTCTTTTGACATCGATTCCTAGCGATTTCATGCATCTGGGAACGAGAGTGGCGTATTATTTATGGATGTTAAGAAGTTATTTCATGACAGGGCGAAAGGCTACATCGGCTTTTGTGCTGAGCGACCTTGGTCCGAAACACACATAGCTTCAAACAAAACACCCACTTAACCATCCCTGTGTCGATTATCTATGTTGCAACACGATAAAACAATCGTGTTCAGACCGATAATATTACTTAGATGAGATGTTATTCTTCACATGATTCGATAGTTCAGTTGGTTAAGCGCATGACTATAGAATATAGCCAGTTATGGTTCGATTCCGCGTAGATTCATTTTCCTATACGACCTGGCCGACATTTTTTCCACGAGTTGAACAAAATTGTGTGAAATGGTCGATACCTGTTAAATGTGTGTTTTTTCTTCTTTTTTTATAGTGTTTGGTACTGATTTACCTGTTCTTTCTTTTATCAAATTGATACAATGCAAGAGCTATTTTTATGTACACGTCAGCTAGTATTTGACATGTTGTTGCCGCAATAGACTATCATTTCATTCATTCACTCATTTTATTTATTGAATGTAAAGGATTCTTTTATAATTCATGATACAAAATTTATAATAAGACATTACCTACAAACATAAACAATCTATATATTTTGCAAAGAGGATGGGAGATAATCACCTTAATCTATCGGACTTAATCAACGGCGAACCCCAATTGAAACATTTGATATTTGACGGGAACCACCCGAAATTCGAAGACAACGCTATACCGCCCTCACCGGCACTAGGCCTATCACGGTTAAGGTTTGCCCGATCAAAATTCATACAATCCAACTGAGCCTACCAGGACTTGGGTTTCGTATCTGGGCCTACCAGGACTTGGGTTTCGTATCTGAGCATACCAGAACATGGGTTTGGTACGGGTTATAGCCTATAGAACAAGCTCTTGCAATGTATCACAGGGGCGGATTTAGGGGGGGGGGGTTATTTTTGACAGGGCGCCTTTTGACAGGGCGCTTTTTTGACAAGGCGCCTGCGCCCCCTCCTATTTTTGACAGGGCGCCTTTTTGACAGGGCGAAAACGTTAAAAACGTGTAAAAACGTGTAAAACATGTAAAAAAACGTGTAAAAACATGTAAAAAAACGTGTAAAAACATGTAAAAAAACGTGTAAAAACGTGTAAAAAACCGTGTAAAATCGTGCGAAAACGTGTAAAAAAATTCGGCAAGGTCAACCCCCGCATTGGCGCCCCCCTCTTGAGAACTCCTGGATACGTCCCTGTATCAATTTGTAAACCAACGTGTACGTGAACACCGCCATCGGGCACCGCCCGCCAATACCAGGGAGGTGTTAAATACCTCCCTGCCAATACCATCATACGCGCGGATTTTAAAAGAAGGAAAAAGAGGACCTTACAAGGATTTATCTCGACGAATGTACTCTATAGCAAAGGATATAGGTCCTCAACGTAGACTGAAATATATATCTTATAGGCCTAATTCATATTTCAAAACTTTCAAGGCGGCTGTTGGTTTTATTGTATACAAAACAGATTTTTCAGAAACTCTTACCAACTTGCAAGGTCTATCCAACGGATTACTGAATAATCGCTAGGCATGTTTGTACTTATTTCATGCTTTTTACATGGTGATTCCAAATATGGTACTGAAATTCAACAATTTGGATATTTTTGAAATATTTTGTAAAATTATGGAATGTCGTCTAAAGACGCCTGCCACATGAAAAGTGTAAAACAATGATGACACGGTCAAATCCATAGACTAGCTGCTACTCTTAGCGCGGATTCAGGTAAAATACACCCTTTAAAGTAATTGATATTGGCGACTACCCTTTAGCACAGGCCCGCGTTTTGGTCCGAAAAGCACCCTCAATCCGCATTTTCGTTACGCGGATGATTACAATAATAATATTACAATCATAATAATACAGGACTACTAACAGGTTCCCTGGGGGATTGGGTACCGCCGGAATCTGAGCACGGAATATGTGTGGTGGCATGGGAAAACCCTTCACATGGTCATTTTCTAGCAACTTGGTTTTTTTTCTATGGCGGAGAGCTTCATAATCTACTGAGTATTGGACTGTTTACATTTTTCAGAAATTCCATCTAGAACTACAGTAATAGTAACTGACAATTCAAAGGTGTACACATTCGGCCGAGTGGACCAATGACGGGTAGCTGAAGAATAGCGCTACCTCGCTAGTAACTGAGGCGTAACCCAAAATTTTGAGAGCGCCAATGCAGGGTAAGCTACTAGGCTAGTAACTGGCGGGTAATGTACGCTAAATGTTATACCTGACCGGACCCAAGAGTAAGTTGGGGCATAACATTTTATGCCACAAGTCAGTCGATTCTAGCAGTAGCGTAAATGTGTTGTGAACATTGGAGGGAATGATTCGCTGATGCTGAAGGACCAATTGCGCTTGCATGTCCAAGGGGTGTCTATTTGAAGTGGAATGTGACCCCTCATAAGCTGAAAGATTTTATTTTTTTGAAAATCCAGTCATGCAATTTGATAATTTTTTTAGTCAAAATTTAGATCAACTCCTTTTGCCCATTCAAACACTAGTCGTACCGACTTTGGGTCATATTTTGACCAAAATATACTAATTGTCCAAGGATCTTAAATAATGGCTAAATAAATAAACTTATTATTGTTTTTATTAATTAAAAACTGATAAAGCCAAGTTTTCATATTATTGTGAGTGGAAGGGTAGAATTAGAAGAACGAAAACAAAATACAAGCATATCGTGCCGTGCGTGGTCTGGGGATCGAACCGGGGTTCTGCGGTTAACAAGCTAAGGACAAGGTATCCACGCCACGGAAGTAGTGTTAAGAGATGTGTTATAATTGTATATAATTGTTTCCATCGGGTGCTTGTGTTTGTCATTACAATTGTGCTTTTTGGTGCAATGTTTGTATGTGCCCCTCGCCCAAAATATGTTTGCAATGTCATGATAGTCCTTATTTTTGAAAAAGCGGTAAACAGACTTGGCATCATTTTTTTCCGGATCGCAGGCCGACTCCAAGTGATTCTTGATTTACACTCACCTATGACCTAGCGAGTGACGACACGTTTTTAATATTACGGAGGACCATTCACGTCAGAATTTTACAGTAAACTATAGGTTAACACTTGGCATATGCGCCAATTAATTTTATAAGAGGACGATGCTGATTAATGTGGATATTTACCTCGCTAGTTGCTATTCTGCTGTTACTCGCCAGTTATACTCTAAGAATTACATCGTTAGTAAGTTATGCTACAGTTAGAGCATAACTACTAGGGAGGTAGCTTATCTCCCTATTAAGTTACCCGTCATAGGTGCACTCGAATATCTTTTAAATCCTCTAATAATAATAAACTACATTGTTATGTCACACAGAATAGCTTATCATATGAAAAGGACTTTTGATATGAACCTAGTTTTTTGCGATATTGTTAACAATTGTAAGTTCTTCACTTTCAAAACCTTTCATTGTCGGAATTCACAAGTGGTTACCATGGTAACAATGTCATTTTACGTAGCATTTTACACATAAAATTTGATAAACAAGGTTCAGAAAAGTACTTAAATAAACTTAACATCTGGAATTTTGCATACAAAACTCCTGAAAACTAAAGTTCAAGGAATAATCTCTATCTTGGGACCAAAGTTGGAAAATTGACTTGGAACTCATTTGTTAGGAATATTTTGGTATGACCCAGATATCTCAATATTAACACTAGCGACTTCCGACGGGTTTTCCCATACCACCACACATATATGCTTCGAGACGAATCTTTACGATCAAAATAAGATGTTTCTATTGCTTAAAATTTTAAATTCTATACTTTTATTTATTAATCCTTCATCGATTTATGTACATCAATATATAACACAGTTTGATACAGTCAATAGTTACAATTGACAAAAGATATATAAAGTGCTTAATAAATAAAGTTATACACTTTATTTATGTCCTATATAGAGCAACTTTCAATTATTTCTTGACCAAACAGCCTAGATAGACATTTGGATGAATCTTTTTGGCACAATTTGGTTCCAAATTTGCCACAAAACAACAAAGATTAGCCATGATTAGCACCAGTTAATGAAAATCCGTGACGTTTCCGGCATATTTAATGCACTGCGCGGGAGAAAAGACCGAAGGTTACTACCAAGCACATATCCCGTATTTGTCCCGTATTAATCACTGCACATTTTCCCTGCGCGGGCTAATTCAAATTCGAACTGTCATGCATGGGTAGTATAGCATGTATGATCGATATCCCCAGCGGTCATCCAGGTCATGCAATGCATACGGCCATGTGTTTTGAACTCACCACCCCCAAAAAGGGTGGTGGCATTTTTGATGACGAATCATCTATCTCTCTCTATTAACTCAACAACTAAATGTGGTAGAGCTATGATTTAGGTGTCATTTGAAAGCCTATTTATCTAGCTACATTGTGTGAATAAATCAGGTATTTCTATTACTGTTTAGCTGAATTATGATTGATTATAATTTCGAAAGTCAGGGGTGGTGGCGGTGGCATTGGCGGCGGTGGCGGTGGCGCTGTGTACAATCTCCATGGGAATATAGAAAATGTTCCCAATTCTACGTTCAATTTACAATAACTCCTCATCCCTGTATGATACAAACAAGATTTTGCTCTCATTTTTATAGATTGTTTTATATTCTATAAGTTTTTGTTTCAACAAACGTGTCAACTATTGTGTAACAATTGTAATGATGAATTGATTGCATTGTCCTTGGCTTTCTCCCTATTAACTACACAGTGAACTTGCCCTAATTCATCGGTTTTATATACATGACTATAACAAAAGAAGTGTTCAACCGATGATAGCAAAATTATACATTTTTGGAAAGCTCTCAAACAGGGAAATTCAAAAATGCCGTTTCTCCAAAAAACCTAACTCTAAAAACTTTAATTACCATTACCATTTTCGTTGGTATAGCATTAGCACTCGATGATTGACGTCACCAATGTTTATTCATAAGTGAAAATTTGTCTGCGAATAATAATATGAACCATGTACCGGCACATACTATTTTCAAACGTTTTGTTTTATATCTTCCACAGCCTGCTAATGAAGATTTCTGTAATACACCGTGCTATGGAGGATCCATAATTCCAATTTGCGGTATGTGGTCTTTAAGCCCCATCACAGGGTCTAATTCCGGTAAATCCCACTTACTCCAATAATTTCGGGTAATTCCCAATTAATCTTGCAATTCCTAACAATTCCTACTAATTTTCACAATTCCGCATAATTCCCATTAATTTTGCACAATTTGGATAATTCTGGACAATTCTTACTACTTTTTCTATATCTCTGCACACTTCTCATTAATTACGAAGTACAAAAAAACCTGGCACATTTCCAGATAATTCATTATATAATTCTATTCCTCTTACTTTTCGCACGCGTTAACGACTCTCATGTACATGTATATACAGTCTGTGCAATTTGGTAACAGTAAAGTCTTGTGCATAGGCTCGGTCATAATGTATATTGGTTCGATTCAACGGTTGCCGCGCAAATAATATAAATAATGTATTATTCTGTTTTCGTTATTGCGAAGACATGTGATGCGTGCAATTTTAATAAGTGGAGCCTACGCTTGGGCAAATGACGTAATGAATATTTAAACGATGAAAGGATCAGACGGTAAATATGAAGAGTGTGACATAAATTATAAATAATCTTCTATTGTAATTTCTTCCGCTCATAATATACATCCGCTCAAAACATCATCTATTATTTGATGGCTTTTTGTGGTAATGAATACTGATGAAGCGTTGCCAGGAAACGCATAAACACAAAATGACACGCTTCATTATTCCATAATATCCCTAGTAGTTTTCCATTTTCAAAAACTTTGATTAGAAAAGGTTACTTGAAACTAATTTGAAACCGCGCAATTCTAGAATTTCGGATGTTCCAAAATATAATGAGTTTTATAGGAACGTAAAGTGCGAACACTTTGAAGATCATGGCCTGGATTTCTTGACGTTCAATATCTGGATGGTTAGTGAATGACTCATTTATGTTATTTATGTACCCACATGATGAAATTAATCGCATGTTCATGCGATTAATTTCATCATGTGGGTACATAAATAACTAGGCTGAGTTCTATCGAAATAACCTTCTCAATAACCGAGTTAGCCCTCTGATTGGTCGTTAGATTCTGGTGTAAAATGTTATCTATAGGCTATATATATATAAATTAGAAACCTGGGGTTATCAGGAAAGAGATAGCTGTCATAGCCGTTTCAAAGCCTTCATAGAATGTCATGTTAAAGTTGAAAAACAATCTAAACAAACCAATTTCTTGGACACACTGATTGAAAGTGGATAAACAGAGGAGGAATTTGGGGAGACATCAAGAAGTCCTTTTCATTAACAGAAAAGTTTACATATCTGAGAAGGACAAACCGGAAGATATGCCGCTCGTGGACAAACAACAATATTTTCCCCATATCTCTAGCAATCAGATGTGTCATGAACATGATGAATGTTATCTTAAGATATTGTACAATCATCATTGAAGAACACAGCCTTCTTTTAAAGAGTTTCACAAAGCCGCCCATTTTATATAATGATAAGCCTAATTTCCGTTATGTGAAAGTTGAATAATGATTGTTTAATATCATTATATAAAACAATTATTGCATGCTTGTTGTTTGTAGTTAAACGATATCACTCAGTTATTTTCCATTCGGCTTCAATCGCCTCGTGCATCCAAATTTGACCTCGTATAGTTTGAACTATCACACTCACAGGCATGGAATATTTGTATACTAGCCTATTATACGAGGGTCGGTCGATAAATAATAAAAGTGATCCTGAGTGATTCTGTTGAGAAATAGTGTGATCCTGAGACGATTATAACTGAATAATCGTCTCAGGTGTGATCAATACAAAGTATGAACCTTTGTCGTTCAAGCAATACATATTGTTGGATTTCTAAGTATGAACAAATGTCAGTGCCCCCCCCCCCCCCCCGCCTCTTTAAATTGATTTTATTTCATGGTTGAGGGATTTGTCACCACAAAACTTACTTAAAATGCTTATAAGAAAGAAGCAAGTCTTTCACAATCATCTCAAACACTGTAACAACCGTACAAGAATGTTATGAATGAAATAAGGAGAAAAGAAACTTGAAGAAAACCATTTTTTGTCAAATGTTGACACCAAATGCAAAGTTCAACGACCTTTTCACGTTTTGCTCAAAACACGGTATCCGAACATCAGGAGTGGAGCAAATATATATATATATATATATATATATTTGTAGTCCTTGTGCTCAGATGAACAATTTGATATGCTTGTCAACTTGATTGACGCAATTTCAATTGTTAACCCCTTGTATGGCGGCCCGTTTGGATTTTGGGCCCTCGCGGATACCGTCCACGCTTTTGCAAGGGACACCACTGCTATGAACTTCCTAGAAGACAAATCAACTGCTAAATGAACCTTCGCTCGCTTTCGTGAACATGGGATCACTCGAGATGACCCCACAATAGCAACAAGCAAAACAGCAAAGACCTTTGACCTAATGAAACTAATAGATGCTTAACTTGTAGATAGCAAACCATTCTTTTTATGGCTCGTGGCATCCATCTGAACAATTTAAGACCATGTTCATTAAAATCGGAGCATTTTGAGAATTTGACCCCTGTATCAAGAATTTGAGGCACAATTTGACCTTTGACCTATTTTGCCCTGCATCTCGGAAACTAAGCATTGGGTGGAAATAGAACCATTACAATTTTTTGCTCCTTATGGTCTCAGGAAGAGTTTGATATGCATTTCAATATAATCAGACCATTTTTACGCTTTGACTCCTATATGACATTTGACCTTCTATAGCGGCCACCGTACAGGCTGTGACACGGCAGCAATATAAAATATTGACTCTTGGCACGCAAGACAAATCAACTGCTAAATGAACCTTCGCTCGCTTTCGTGAACATGGGATCTGATTATATTGAAATGCCAGATTGACCTCTAATGATCCCTACATGACCTTTGACTCCATTTTGCCAATACTTTAGCCTTTTTGGTTAGATTCGGCCTGTTTCGTGCTCTCATATGAAAAGTCAGATTTCAATCTCAACCATACTTGGTCACAATAATCTTTGGGTAAAGGGGACTTTTAATAGATGCGCATGGTGTGTAGACAAATTGACCTGTAATGACCCTTACATGACATTTGACCCCATTTTGCCAACACTTTATACCGCACATATTACTGTTGTTTTGGGCTCTCATGTAAAGTCAGACTTCAATCTCAGCCAAACTTTGTGACAATATTCTTTGGATAAGGGGCTTGAGGTGCTTATAGGGTGTACACAGATTGACCTCTAATGACCCCTATATGACCTTTTATCCAAATTTTGTCAACACTTTAAACTGCATTTTTTACTTTTTAGGGCTTTCATGTAAGGTCAGACTTCAACCTTGGCCAAACATGGTGACAATAATCATTAGGTAAGGGGACTTGAGATGTTCATGGGGTGTAAACTGATTGACATCTAACTAATGACCTCCTACATGACCTTTAACCCAATTTGTCAACACTTTAAACTGCACTTATTACTCTTTAGGGCTCTCATCATATGAAAAGTCAAACTTCAATCTCAACCAAACTTGGTGACAATAATCTTTGGGTAAAGGGACTGGAGATAAAAAAATGGGGTATACCCGGATTGACCTTTAATAACCCCTACATGACCTACGACCCATTTTGTCAAAACTTTAGGGCCCTCTCTCTCATATGAAAAGTCAGACTTCAATCTCAACTAAACTTGGTGACAATAATCTTTGGGTAAGGGGATTTGATATGACTCATGGGGTGTACCCGGATTGACCCCTTTTAGGTGAATCTCAAAGCCAGGAGGATTCGCAAGTCGTGACTTATTTTTTCTTATTCATGTAGGTTTAGAGTGTCAGGTTTTTGTTGCGCCGGATAATGGGGCCGTTTCTAACCATGCGTTATATTTTATCGGCGGTGATGCACAAACTATCACCTGTGATGTAGGATTTAGAGCAAATGGGTCGACAGAATTCACGTGCACTAATATAAATGGACATTCTGCAGAATGGGAACCAGCGCCTAATTCAACTACATGTGGTAAGGCTTATTGTCATACAGGAAGTTTAAAAAAACACTATACTCTATATAACCGGTTGATCCTTTAATATTATTATTTCTTTATTCATAATTCCGTATCTTGTGATAGCTTCATAAAGTAAGACAACATAGGTATTTCTTAATTTTTCTGTTACATTTTGGTTTGTTTAATCGAACATATGTTTATCCTATCGCTCTAGAATTGACAACACACCTATTAAATCAATTTAAATTGGAATCGTAACCAATAGGGAAAGCCAGTCAAATGTTTGGTAGGAGCAGGTAGCGGTTTTTTGTTGGGGGGGGGGGGGTGGTTTTTTTTTCTTCGAATTTTCCTTAATGTAAATGATTGTCACATTTGGGGTACTTGCGCCTACTGTATATTTGACTTAATTAATTAATACCGTTTTCCAATGTCATAGTCTTTTACGTTTGAAGGTGTATGTTCCGATCACTCTTTTTTTCTTCACATCAACATATTTTGATATAAAAAGAAAATCCATATTTGCTCATAATTTCTGTAAAATATTAGGTGCAATATTTAGATGTTACAGGCCAAGATGCAGTGAATAACTGCCAAAGGTGGTTAACCGGCTAGTTTGTGTTCTACTCAATGGGCAAATGTCATGTCACCCTGTGCTTCTAAAATGAGAACCATTGGAGTTATGCAACTCAAACTTTGGAATATGAATATTTTAAGGTTGACCCTTCACGAAGAATAGAAAGCATCAAGTCGAAATCGGAACACCTACCTTTAAATGTTCAACTAAGTGTACCAATTTATCGCTCTACATACAAATACACATTTAGTTGTTATATCATACTGAAATAAATCCATTTTATTACTACAGTTTATATTTCACTCACTCCGATTACAAATGTGAAAAAGTCAAATTACGTGTTGTTGTTTTTTCAACGCAGATAATTGCATTGAGAATGCATTAGGAATGGAGACCGGTCTGATTTTAGATGAACAGATAACCGCCTCATCTAATGAAGGGTGCTGTAAACCCCGTGACGCTCGATTGAATCGTCCAGGGAAATGGAGACCCAAAACCTGGACTTGTACAAACAGTTGGTTAAGGGTTGATCTTCGCAATAACCATACAGTGACTGGGATTATATCGCAGGTTTCAGGTTCTTGGGTCAAAACCATTTATGTCAAATATGAACGACCTGTCGGTTCTGGACAACTGCATTATATTACTGATGCCAATGGGGATATCAAGGTAATATTTTTGTTAGGCTATTCAATTTAAAACCCAGACACCCCCTATGGAAGGCATTACCTTAATCTTCTCCACAGGGAGTGTAATTTCAAATGAGGTTACCTGCATGGGTGACTCCATTTGCAATCTACACTCCTCATGTGCAAGATTTATGTCATGTCTTCCATAGGTGGTGTATGAATATTAACTGGAATAGCCCATAATGGATTGAACTCTCCATTTTCTCCAATCTAAACGCACATAGGTTGAGTTAGCATTGGGTTCCCACGTGAGCCACATGAGTAACTGACAGGGGTGTTCACAATTGTGTATGGCCTTATTGCTAAACGGGGTTGATAGTGTGCAACAAAGTTAATGTTGAGATCTAATTATGATAAAGTTTTGTATTGGACTTCGAACCATCTCAATATTGCTCTATGCAGGGTGTCTCATAAATCTACAACCGACATTTCAGCAATCGAAACTTCACAAATAAGTTTTTAAATTTGATGATACTCTCTTAATTCCAGAGACTTAAATTCTAAAACTTTCACGAGACTCAAAATAATGTTAAGTCTATTGGCTTTATCTGAACGGGTTCTTAGAATGAAAGTTGTATCTCTCTAAATTCCGAAGACTTAAATAATAAGTCTTAATTGCGATTTAAAATATTTTAAGTCTTTAAGATTAAATATTACGTCGTTTCGATTAAAGTTGTCAAGGAATCGTCTTTCCGATTCTGATTTTAAAACTTTCCAAGGACTTACTGATCGCGTCAATCAAATCGTCCGTAGGTAACGACGTCAGTCTGAGAATTCAGATTAGCGCAAAGCACGAGTGCACGACGGCCATCTTTTTCGGTTTGTAGTTCGGATGAGTATTTGGCAAGAATTGATGGAGATGGGAAGGTGATTTAGCTTTGGAAAAGTAGGCACGTGTTACTGTGGATGCTGCTCGAGAACATATTGAATGTCACTAAGTGTGATATGGAAGACCGGTAGTGAAGAAAACGGAGGTTAAAACTCGCGCAATCATCGGTGCAAATTTATGCAGTCTTGCTTGTAATGTGTTTTTAATTCCATGAAGGAGTTAAAAACAACCCTAAAAAGATTTGTTTTTCCGTGGTTCTTTACAATTCACATTTAAATCTGTAGAAAGACCTAAACTGAAATAAATCCTCAAGGTACTTAAAAATGAAGCCTAAAAGACTTAAATTTCAAGTCAAAACGATTTAAATTCTAAAACTTTTACATACTTAAAGACGTCTAAGGATAGTTTTGTTTTTAAATCCACCAGTTTTGTCACTAATATCAGTCCGCGTTGGATTTAAGATATAAGTCTTTTTGACTTAAAAATAAGTCTTTGGAATTCAGAGAGTAGTTTAATCATCGTAAAGTACAAATATTTCGTTACATTTAGGTGAAAACCGCATTTAATTTAGTTGAGTATTTTTAAAGAAACAAGTGGACACACAGGGAGTGTGAATTCATATGATTGTTACCAGAGTTACCTGTACCACGTGTATGGATGATGACTTCATTTGAAACCTTCACTTCCTATGAGGAAGATTAAGGCTATGTCGTCCATAGAGTTTGTATAGCTTTCGATTGGAAAAGCCCAATCATTGCATGTACCTTTAAACGTTTCACTTTCAGTTGTTTGACGCCAATACAGCATCAAGCGGCACTGCCTATGTCAAATTTGATCAACCTGTGTTTACCAGCATCATTCAAATAGAGCCAAGGTCTACGAGTCGTGCTGGCTACTGTCCAATGAAATTGGAGATTTTGGGATGCATAGGTATAAAAATAGTAATGGAACTTTAATCAAAATATGAAAATGTTAAGGTTTATTGAATATTGTGAATCATAACATGTTCGCATTAGGTCTAATCAAATAAAGTTCAATGTCACATTTGGAAAAGTGAACTTTAGGTCCAAGTTCAATACTGCAACATAAAAGTTGCCAGTATTGCTTGATACTGGTACGAATTTACCCTTCCAGTATCGGTCGTTATCGTTTAGTAAGTGTACATACTTCAATCTCATTGGCTAACACGTATGAAATCTGATCCATATCGTGTAAAACAACAAGTCAAACCACACGATATATTTCATATCGTCGATTAACCGCGTTACCAAATGGCGCGAAATGATATTACGTGTAAAGCGATTGCTTTGCGTCTGTGGAAGAGTTGCTCAAAATACGACATGTAAAATAAACAAATAAAATGGCGGATGATTTAAATGCAACCGAGTCGATTTCTGTTACATTCTGAGGCCGAAATATACCGCAAAAAGGTCTAACCCACGCCCAAAAATAATTGATCTGCATATAACCTAACCAGACATGTTTTTCGCGATGATTTTATGGACAGAGGCGATGGCGCAGAGCCTGTTAAAGGGTTGAATTTTACGGAGGTAAGGAAGGGAAGAGAATTCAGCGCCTTGCTCTAACTAGATTTTGACGTTTAGTTTTCCGCGAGTGTTTAAATACAATTTTTATTGGGACTAAACGATAAATTCGTTATCCCCTGCATGTTCACACAATACGGAAAAATACCTATGGTTTGTGCCATATCACATTCGGCCTGCGGCCTCATGTGATATGACATGCCAAACCATAGGTATTTTTCCGTATTGTGTGAACATGCAGGGGATAACTAATAATACTGGATCACCATATTGTGTACCAGTATCGAACGATACTGGAACGTATTTATGTTCCTCTATCGGGCAATACTGGTACACATGCATACCAATAGTGATTTGTCCCAGTATTGAACGATACTGGTACATAAACGTATTCCAGTATGGCCCAATACTGGAACATCTTATAGGTGCTAGTATCGTCCTATACTGGAACGCTTACTTTGTACCAGTATCGAACGACATCGGACGATACTAGTACAGTCCCGAATCTGAGACCTAAAGCACACTTTTCCCTCATATTTGGATATCTTATGAGATTTACTGTAAGAAAATGTATTATTTTGATGGAATAGGGAGTACTGGGATATGGTTATTTGAATATCAATGGAGTAAAATATATACATCTGGAGACGCAACGCGAAGGGTGGCGAGTTAAAAACGAATGACAATAAAAGTTTTTCTCAAAATAGTATTTTTTATTGAAGTAGAGTATTTACTTAAGTAGAGAACATGGGAATGAATCAGCGTTATTCCAAAAAGTCTATCAGAAGGCTGTAATTAGCAAAAAAATAGTTTTCGTTAATTACCCTAACTCTACTACACCACACGGCAACTGGGCGGAAAAAAATGTTTCTATAACCCGGCGTGCAGGTTTTTGGGCTACAAAACGGACCCCAACTATATAAGGAGGCGAATATACTGAGCCGAGTGTGACTGACAGCCTTGGTGTAGTGGTTAGGGTCTGGGCTCTGGCGCTGGAGGTCCGAGGTTTAAATCCTGGGGGGGGGGGGGGGTGGTCGGGGTAACCTTTCTGGTGAATTTTGGGGAACGGAAAACAAATCTGTGGCAACCCTAACTCTGGTGTACTAGAGTTAGGGTTAAGGAATTATGGTTGATGTATCATATCTTTGAAATAGAATACAAAACACGTAGATCAATCGAAACCGACGTTTTAAGTGCCCTTCTATACTTTGACCATTGCCAAATTTGCGAAAATTGTAAAATGTATCGCGGCGTGCAAAATGAATTGCACACCATACGCAAATGCCACGACGCGTTTTATACCGTATTTTAATGTTATTCGCGACGTATAACATTGGTGGTAGATATGTCAGTGCGACAGCAGCGATGCATACGTTTAGTTCTGAATGGTTTCAGTTTAGTCTAAGTGTAGCGGTTCCGGATTCACACCGGGTAATAATAACAACACTTTATTTTCACTTATTTATGTAGCTTTCGAGTGTAAGTTTTTGGATACGCCAGTTCATGGAGCAGTTTTGGACCCTGCATCATCCTTTATCGGCGGTGGTGTGCAAACTATCAAATGTGATGTAGGATTTAGAGCAAATGGTCCAACAGAATTCACGTGCACTAATGTAAATGCACATTTTGCAGAATGGCAACCATCTCCTATCTTTACTACGTGTGGTAAGGTTTACTTGTGTCAGTAACCATGAGTTGATATCGTGCACTACGTCAATGAATTATGTAACAATTTAGGATTGATAACACACCTATTGAAACAATGTTTTTGGTTTCGGTTCACGTCTTCACATATCTCCCGTAGAAGCAGGTGGCGTGTTTTTTGTTTTTTGTTTAAATTTGTTGTTTTCGAATTTTCCTTAATGTATATGATTGTCAAATTTTCGGTAAATACTACTGTATATTTGAATGCGATATATAAATTATTACTAGGCCCTAATTAGGTTAATTAATACCATTTTTCCATGTCACCGTATAAAGGTGTATGTTCTGATCACTTAAGATTTTTTTTCTCGTATATTTTAATATAAAAAGAAATCCCATATTATTTTCTTATTATTTCTGTAAAATCTTAGGGGCAGGATATGTTCCATTTAGATGTAACAGGCCAAAATGCAGTGAATTACTGCCAAAGGTGGTTAAGGGGAGAATCTACTTCAAGGTCAGAAAAAGTTAGTGAAATGACATTTTTAAATAAGTTGTAATCTACAAATTTAGAGCTTTAATTTGCTTTTTGTTTGGTTGTAATCGGGCATTCACAACCAAAGTTATGGCTGAATAAAGGTATTAGATGATGTGAAATTACTAAGTAGCAGAGTGTCCTATGTTATTATGTATATTTAATTTCTTTTGTATTTCTTTATTTTTCAACCAGCTATTTTTAAGGAAAAACAATAAAAAATGATTTTAAGCTTAATTGAGTCAGTCTTTTGGGTAAAAATGTTATGATAATTTGGGATAAATATACCTAAATAAATTGATAAAAAAGAATTAAGTGTTTTTAGTTTTAAACGACCTGTAACTTGTTTGCATATTTCTCGCGTTTTAAAATCTTGCTCAAAAATAAAAGTTCTGGTAGAGCTATTGACTTGAAATTTAGACCAGTAATAGTTTATGATAATGTACTGCAACCTAAAGGAGGCTTTTGTGGAATTTACTTTTACTTTTCATTTTATGGGGGGTTGAAGGTCTCACCAGCAGTAAAAAATTAACAAATTATAGATCCGGTTGCCATTGCAACCCGAAAAAAAAAAGAAAAAAAAATACGCATTAGGTTGCACTTACTTGACCTACTAATACATGTTTTAAATCTTGATATAATCAGGGTATTAAAAGTTGGTGAAAAATTTAGAGCAACTTTTGTATTTCACTATAGCCCAAATTAAAGTTCGTTGACCTTTGACCTCCCATGACCTCATAAGATGATCTTGAACTCCGCTAATTGATTAGTTTGTGTACTACTCAATAAGTAAAATTGATGTCACCTTGTGCTTCTAAAATAAGAACCATTAGAGTTATGCAACTCAAACTTTGGAATATTAATATTTTAAGGTTGACCCTTCATGTAGAATAGAAAGCATCAAGTTGAATATTGGGCCAGAAATCGGAACACTTACCTTTAACTGTTCAACTATATAAGTGTACCAATTTATCGCTATATATACATATACACATTTAGTTGTTATAAACTGTAATAAATCCATTTTATTACTGCAGTTATATTTCACTCTCTCCGATTACAAATTTGAAAATGTCAAATTACGTGTTGTTATTTTTCAACGCAGATAATTGCATTGAGAATGCATTAGGAATGGAGAACGGTCTGATTTTAAATGGGCAGATAACCGCCTCATCTAATGAAGGGTGCTGTAAACCCCATCACGCTCGATTGAATCGTCCAGGAAAATGGAGACCCAACACCTGGACTTGTACAGATAGTTGGTTAAGGGTTGATCTTCGCAATAACCAAACAGTGACGGGGCTTAAAACGTTCAAGTTCTTGGGTCAAAACCATTTATGTCAAATATGAACGACCTGTCGCTTCTGGACAACTGCATTATATTACTGATGCCAATGGGGATATCAAGGTAATATTTTTTATGCTAATCAATTCAAAACCCATACACCCGCTATGGAAGGCATTACCTTAATCTTCCCCGCAGGAAGTATAATTTCAAATGTCTGCCGTAGGTGGTGTATGGATTTTTAACTGAAACAGCCCATTATTGATTGTACATTCTATTCAGATTCAAGTAAGGGCAGCGTAAGAATGAGCTATGGTTAGCGATGGTTTCCAGTTTTCAATACGATTTATTCCGTTAAAATATAGTACCGGGTTCCAAAGTGTCGGCAATCAATTATTTCCTTTCATCCTTCCGCGGCCCTTACCGAGATCCATTCTATTCTCTCCAATCCAACCACACATAAGTTGGGTTCGAATTTGGTTTTGGCAAGGATGTTCACAATTGTGTATGACCTTATTGCTAAACGGGGTTGATAGTGTGCATCAAAGTTAATGCTGAGATCTAATTAAGATAAAGTTTTGTATTGGACATCGAACCATCTTAATATTTCTCTATGCAGGGTGTCTCATAAAATCTACAACCGACATTTCAGCAAGCGAATCTTCACAAATAAGTATCAAATTTGATAAAAGTTTAATCATCATAAAGTAAAAATATTTCGTTACACTTAGGTGAAAACCGCATTTAATTTAGTTGAGTAATTTTGAAGAAACAAGTGGACACACAGGTAGTGTGAATTTCAAATGATGTTACCTGTACCACGTGTAAGGATGATGACTTCATTTGAAACCTTCACTCCCTATGAGGAAGATTAAGGCTATGTCGTCCATAGAGTTTGTATAGCTTTCGATTGGAATAGCCCAATCATTGCATGAACCTTTAAACGTTTCACTTTCAGTTGTTTGACGCCAATACAGCATCAAGCGGCACTGCCTATGTCAGATTTGATCAACCTGTGTTTACCAGCATCATTCAAATAGAGCCAAGGACTACGAGTCGTGCTGGCTACTGTCCAATGAAATTGGAGATTTTGGGATGCATAGGTATAAAAATAGTAATGGAACTTAAAATATGAAAATGTTGAGGTTTTTTGAATATTGTGAATCATAACATGTTCGCATTAGGTCTAATCAAATAAAGTTGAATGGCACATTTGCAAAAAGTGAACTTAAGGTCGCAGTTCCATGCTACAAATTGCCAGTATTGCTCGTTACTGGTACGAATTCTCCCTTCAAGTATCGGTCGATACTGGAACATCAAATTGTGTACCAGTATCGATCGATACTGGAACGTATTTATGTACCTGTATCGGGCAATACTGTTACACATGTTTCCAGTAGTGATTTGTTCCAGTATTGAACGATACTGGGTACATGATCGTGTTCCAATATCGTCCAATACTGGAACATCTTATAGGTGCCAGTATCGTCCGATACTGGAACGCTGACCCGTATCGGAGACCTAAAGTACATTTTTGCGCATATTTAGATTCATTATATGATTTACTTTAAGAAAATGTATTATTTTTATGGGGTAAGGCAAGTACTTACTGCGATATAGTGAAATGAATATCATATGGAGTAAAATATAAACATCTGGAGACGCAACGCGAGTTAGAAACGCATGGCAATATAAGTTTTTTAAGAATAACATTTTTTCTAGAGGTAAGGTGCAGGTGTTAACTTTAAAATTACAAGTAGAAAACATGTGAATGACTCAGCGTTATTTTAAAAGTCGATCAGGAGGCTGCAATTAGCCAAATGTTTGTTTTCGTTGTCATGGAATCGTGGTTGATGAAGCATATCTTTGAAATAAAATATAAAAACTACGTAAATCTACCGAAAATGACGTTTTAAGGGGGCTGTTATAGCCTCCGTAAAACTGCCGTAACTTTTTCATTATTTATTTAATCTATATAAAAGTATACATTTTTTTGCATATAAGGGTTCAATGAATCCAACCATGATCATGAAATTGATCATTTTGGAGAAAATTATAAAAAAAACGTTTTTTGACAAATTTCAGGTTCTGCAAAGATAACTCAAAATATATTTAAGTGCCCTACTATACCAAATTAGCGATGAATACGTGTCTCTCACAATTTTCGCCTATTTAATTCTGAATGGTTTCAGTTTAGTTTAAGTGTACAGGTTCTAGGTTCACACTGGGTAATACTAACAGCACTTTATTTTCACTTGTTTATGTAGCTTTCGAGTGTAACCTTTTTAATACGCCAGTAAATGGAGCCGTTTTGGACCCTGCATCATTCTTTATCGGCGGTGGTGTGCAAACTATCAAATGTGATGTAGGATTTAGAGCGAATGGGCCAACAGAATTCACGTGCACTAATGTAAATGCACATTTTGCAGAATGGCAACCATCGCCTATTTCTACTACGTGTGGTAAGGTTACTTGTGTATTGTTTTTGATGACGGTGTGCACCTTAGAATATAACCATTATCAGGTAAACTGGCTCACGCTATGCGAACTACTGATCACTTTGATCAAAACTACGAAACCTATATCGGTATCCTAATTCGGAACAGATGTATGGGCCCAGGCTTGGACCAGTAACCAGGAGTTGCTGTTGATCACTACTGCAACAAATTATGTTAACATTTCAAATATCACTTTTCAGCTCCCTACGATCATGACGATCATGACGATTTAAAAACACAACTATTCAAACACTTTGCAGTAGAACTGACAAAAAGAACCACCCCGAAACCTTTCTTGTGCACTAACAATAAAAATGCACGTTCTGCAGAACGGCAATCAGCTCCTAATTATATTACGTGCGGCACAAGGTTTGACCTTTTAATTTTCACGCAAAAAATATTTTGACAGATAACTTCACTTCACTTTCCTTGTTTTTTCGCTTTCTTTCATTTTCAACTTTCCTTTGAAAAGTAGGCCTATTTCATGGTGAAATTACAAGCAGTGTTTTGAAATATAATGTATAAAAACAGGACAAATATAAAGAAGAAACATTGCGTACAAAAAAATGCTCAAATGTTTAACCTGTGTTTCGCTGTTTGTTTTTAATGTTTAGTTCCAGAGTGCGATACTTTTGCTGCCCCAGATAATGGAACCGTTCTTGACGCTGCATCGTCCTTTATTGGCGGTGATGTGCAAACTATCACATGTGATATTGGATTTAGAGCATATGGATCGACAGAATTTACGTGCACTAATATAAATGCACATTTTGCTGAATGGCAACCAGCGCCTAATTCTACTACGTGCGGTAAGGTTTACTTATATATCGAATGGTAATTTCAAATCACACTTTTCAGCCCCTATGATTGCAAACACACAATTTTCATATTTCTAACCCTAACCCTGCTAAATCCAATAGAGTCCGACAGAATCACCGCGCCGGTGGACCACCATTCCCCAGTTTATTGCACAATCACGCAAAGGTACATATTATAGGCTCCGAAAGTGATTTCCTTATTTCCTAAAATTCAATTTCTTTCCTTATTTGTCCCGTATTTCCCCCTGTTAGCTTTATTGCTACATACTCACATGAGGTTTAGAGTTAGGCCAACAAAAAAGAAGAAGTTATGTTGCCCTTAAGTGCCAACAATTTAAAATCGGGTCGGTCGGTCGGAAATCAATTTTTATTTCCATTTTTTTTTTAGGCTGAAAAATATATGGTTTATGTCAAGACAAATTGGTATAGGCCCATATGTCAATTTAACTAATGTTTCTAGTGTGAAAATAGTCTTAAAAACATTTATTTAAGCTTATTTCATTTAAAGCAAGAAATAGTAACATTTAGACACTTTTAATAAAATGTAAATCTAAAAAAACCCATAAAACAAACAAACAATGCGACCTTAGTTTTTACGATTTTAGGGTCGGTCTTGAGAGCAACACAACATAACATTTTTTATTTATTTTTGGCCTTATGGTCATGTCTTCTATAGGGGGAGTATAGATTTCAACTGGAACAGCCTAATCACTGTATGTACCTTTAAATGTTTCACTTTCAGTTGTTTGACGCCAATACAGCAGCAAGCGACACCCGTGCCTATGTCAGATTTGATCAACCTGTGTTTACCAGCATCATTCAAATAGAGCCATAAGGTCTTGGAGTGGTGCTGGCTTCTGTCCAATGAGATTGGAGATTTTGGGATGCATTGATATCTAAAGAAGTTGGGCGCTTTATGTAGAAAGTCGGCAAGTCTACGACGATTAGGTTGTTCCCGGGCTGCGTCCAAATACATGATATGCGTGAACTATGCATGTATGCGCCTGGCGATTTCACGTTTGACCAATTAGGACATGCGGTCATTTTTAAAAACTTTTGGTACGCTCTTCCAGGTTTAATACGCACATAAACGCGCATTGGGGGATTATTTTTTCAATAGCATTATGACGCTGACTATAATTTAAAGTCAGTATTATCGATATCAAAAATCTTAGATAAATTAGCAAATGTCTTCCTCATAATTTGAGACCTCATACATAAAAATCGAGTGAACCAGACTAACCGAAAATGAAGTAAAGTTATTATTTTCTATGGGATATCATTGCCTAGAAGTGCTCAGCAGTGACAATTTGTGTGAAATGAATCACAGCTCACAATTAATCCACACATGCCATACCGGTTTCGATAGCACAGTGTTCAATGCAAATCAAGGACATCCCATACAAAAGCAACTTGTTCCCGTTTGGTGTGGTTCCTATTAAAGCATCATTACTTTAAAAGTATCCACTCAATTTTTTGAATAAGGTGTCACAATTAGTGTGAGGAGGAAACTTGCTTGCTTAGTGTATATCTTAGATTTTGGATACTGATTACTGATTTTACATTAGCTAACAGCTAAGTTCCAGGTCAGGAACTGTTTGTGTTATGTACATAGTCACCGGGCTATCTTATCAAGTGCCATGGGGAGATGGCGTGTACTGTGTATATATTACTGTGTTTATAATTTATGAAATGAGGTTCATATGAACTGATCCAAATTATATACTCACGGCATATTTTTCGGCAACGCTGTTGCCTTTCTCAACACTTGTTAGATCGTGGTAGACGATGCTTGTCTATTTTAAAGACTCTTCTTGTCAAAGGTTTTTAAGATAATTTTCTAAAACTGTCTAAACAATCGCGAATTCGAAATGGCCTGTATTTCCTTATGAACATTTGCAAAATTTGTAAAACATTTAAAAATACATTGGTATTTTTTTAAAATCTCGAATTCGAAAAATATAGGTCGGTTGGGCCCGCACACATATTCTTTCTTTGGCCAATCAAACGCGCATTTGCGTTACCAAGCTGTTATGTTATGCTTTTGGTTGGAGAAGCGCAATTAAAAATAGTAGGGAAGGAACTAGCACTAGACTCGTGTCTCCTCAATAGCCCAAAACTGTGCTCCTTTAAATGTCTAAACCTTGGTAGCAAAGACCCGGCTCTAGTGTTGGGACTCCCTTCGATCATAAAGGAGTAAGAAGGTCAATGTTACATATCTACCCAATGTCAAATTTCCGAGATATAGGGCACAGAGTTCAAAGGTCAACATTGTTCATTTAATGGATCAAAGTCATTTGGTGGTTCATGGGGGAAGGGTTGCTACAGAGAAAGCAAGAAGAGTCTTTAAAAAACAATCATCGTTTAGACAGTTGTAGTGGAAATAAAAGAATGTGACATTCACTAAGAATTTGTGTTTCGCCTTTGTTTTTGCTGGTGCTTCCTGCACAAACCATGCACCAATTGTGGAAATCCATGATATTGATAACTATGTTCTTGAAATTACTAAAAATCACCATAAACATCGCACTCCTCACATTTTACAGCTGATACAAAATCAGGCCAAACAAATATTGACTTCGTCCGCCCGTCTATCGAGATCCTTCCGACCCTAATTTTTTTTTTTAATTTCTTTAAAAATTGTTTTTTTTAAAAAGTGTTTAGAAAGTAAAAATACCCGTCAATTTCTTGTCTTATCTTACAGAAAATGTGTTTTTCTTCCCGTGCTAGCGTGTATCGGTGTGTTATACTAATTGTACTTTTACTGTTGAAACGATAAACAAACATTTACCATATTCCGCGATGACCTGAATTAGCGTTATACTTTTTTTTTAAATTATTTAAACAACAATGTTCACTAAATATTTATTCCTCAAAATGCGTCTCATGTTTGCTACTGTGAAGATTATGCATCACTCTTATAACTATGTGAAGGAAACTTGCGATAGTATAAGTGCATAAAATGATGGGTTTTTGACGGAACAAGATAGCCCGTTTTGACCTTTGACTTCATAACTCGGACAGACTCGCTAAGTATGAGTGACCGTGATCGGTGAAATAACGCAAAGTGTAACGAATACAACCAATGACGAACACACTTTCGACAATTCATATTGATTCATTATAATTGATTATTGACGACGTCGGAATTCCCCGGAAGATGATTGTAACACTATTCGCTATTCGAGACAGGGGACATTGTTATTAATTATTTATTTTCTCTCTGTCTTTTAACCCTTTAATAAAATGGGTTTTGTTGACATGATAGTATCACCAATTTTCGTTGAAAGAAGAAGTGGACCGATTCTAAAACTATATTTTTTCGATTTTAAATAGTATCTGAAACTTGAACATGTTGAAAGCCTACGCGAACCCGTTTTGGTACCAACAACAAGTGAATCTCATACTTAGAAGAAAGCAGTGGCGTACCGAGGGGGCGGTGCCCCCCTGAAATATCCCCGTCGGTAAAAATGACCCTCCGTCGGTAGATTTTTGATTTTGACCATGCGATTTTTTTGGCCGGTTATGCGGACAACTTCATCCCCCCCCCCCCCCCCCCCCCCCCCCCCCCCCCCCCCCCCCCCCCCCCCCCCCCCCCCCCCCCCCCCCCCCCCCCCCCCCCCCCCCCCCACTTATCAAGATTTCAGCTGCTGACGGGAACAAAATTGTGCAAGTTTAAAGATTTTTTTGGGAGTCTGTAAACAAAATTGTCGGTACATCATGCCTTTCGTCGGTACAACTATGGTCGTGCCCCAACCCCCCATTTTCCAAAAGCTGGGTACGCCACTGGTGTAAAGTATAATAAGCTTATACTTACAATTTACGCGTATCGTTTCATGCTCACTGATCACTTCATCAGACTATTTGACATCTGACCTCTTCACTGTCTTTTTTGTAGTGATTACCACCGGAAGTAGAGGGCGATATAGAGATAAGGTTGTCGTAGATGTTGTTGAGTTGGTAGGCCCGTCGTCTTTATTAAGAGTCGACTTTCCTCTCCATATCATCGGGTGGGATGAGGCCAAAGTCATTGACAAAGAGGCGCACAAAACAACAAGATGGTTGACGGAGGCAATCTGGATTCGATTTGTTAAAATTCAATAGTCATCTTTGGGTGACTATATATTATGTATAAACAACAAGACAAGACAAACCAGACAAAACAAGACAAAGGTAGCACTGCTGAATCATATACTAAATTACATTAAACTTTCTTTTGTTTGTGTCATGTGAGAACTTATGTTGCCAGAAAAACCTCACAACATACAACTCTTCTGAACAGATACAAATATTAATACTACTTATTTGATCGCACATACTGCATTTTGCATTTTGCTCAACTATTTAAATTCAAAGGTTGTACCTGAAAAATATCATTGTGTGCAATTCTTTGCAACAATCATTTCTATATACAAAATAACGAAAATGAAACACACTTTCAGCCAATAATGTTGCCAAAATTACAAATTTCCTCTCAATCAAATCTTTATCAAAATAACAGATTTTGTGTCATTCGAATTTTAATGCTCACATTACAACATTTCTTAATAGCCTATGAGCAAGTAATATTATTGATGCTTTACTTCTCAGTCCGCTCTACATGTACACTTTTCCACTGTTAATTTATTTGTTGTTTCAGACTCTGTCCTTGCAATGATATTTGCCCGCATTTGACTTTACATTTTGCCAGTCATTTTGACTGGGTTAGCTTTCAAAGATCCTAACGCGGCCACAATTACGTTTATTTCTAAAACGTCCCTTGAGAATACGTTCTATAACATATTCTGGAGTTTCATCTTGAATAGGAATAATTGGAATCCGTGATTCTTGTACTCAAGAATAGCCAACAGATGGTAAAATACATCTTCAGGACAATCGTCGCGAACTAATTCTGGAATCGGATCTCTATGTCCAGGATCATACGATTGATATGTACAGTCGACGTTAACAGTCAGCTGTAGAACGGGGCCCCGTTTCAATTGAGGGCGCTCTATTTAGTGACGTTCTGCCGTCATTTTTTACACGGCGATTCATCAAGTGACCGAAGTCCGTCGCTCGCCGGAATACGAACAAAAAACACTTTTTAATAGAGGGCGGGCTTGGGAACGGGACTGCGTTTCCAAGGGAACTGCCTCACGTCACAGACATTTTCAAAATTAATTTAAAGCCGATTTTGCAGATTTTAAACAACGAAATAACTCTCTTATCACAGGGGTAGCCGTTACAAAGGCATCACTTCTGAATACTTTATGGATTATATTTAATGTAAAAATTAACACACTTACCCTAAAAATTCTATAAAATGGTGTAATCTTGTCTAGAAAATGGTGGTCTCATAGCAGCAAACCGGTCAAAAAAGACATTATTTTAGCTTGTGTCGTGTGATGTTGGGGTCAAAGGTTAAATTAAATCATCGAACTGGATGTCGCAAGGAGTTCTGGTACCTTATGCTGCCCTCAACTCGATGGATAGTTACTTTTTATGCAGATAATTGGGGGTAAAAGGCGAAAATGTAATCACTGCGCAAATTGACGGATGTGCGTTACCTTGGTTACGTACACCCGTCGTTTTAGAGCGCCCTCAATTGAAACGGGGCCCCGTTGTTCGACTAGTTAGTAGATAGGGTCCTGCCCAGACCTTTGACAGTTAACGTGACAATCCTTGTTGCAATGCAGGTATATAAATCCAAACTGAATCACCAACTTGATATGGATTCATAATCATGAGGTTGTGAGTTGTAGCCCCGCCGTGGTCAACATGTTTGTATCCTTGGGCAATGTCTCAATTGCTCGTCGACCCAAACGAGATTAGGAAGTGGTTATCATTTAAGTGTGCGCCTCTTCGAGTTGTGATACTAGATTATGAATGTGTTCACGAAGTGTCTTGTTTGGATAGTTGCATAGTGTTAGGAAGTCTATCGGAAGTCTTACCTCTCAACCATACAACAGGAAGAAGGTACTTAATCCGACTGAATTTTCAGCGGGAGTCGTTCTATAGGCAAATTGTATGCTGTTATAATATAGCGATTTCTTTGGGTACAAATCCAAAGGAAGTGAAAGATGTTTAATGACGTTTCACTACCACGCTGGTAGCTTCATCAGACTGGCAACTTTGATTCAGCCTCACTGGGTTTTAATAGGTACTGATATGTGTTCTTTCGGCATTATTTAATGCTCTACCGCCATAGGACCACGTTCTTAATCCTAGACCTGTACGTCTAGCATCGGTTTGTAGTATAAATTGTGTGCCATCGAAAACTGGATATGCCAAAATTGGTGGCTCTTAACAATTTTCGTTTGAGCGTTTCTTGGCAACTTCATCACAAACAAAAGATACGTCTTTCCTAGTCAAATTGGTAAATGGTTCCGCAATTTTACAAAAGTCCTTTATGAACCTTCTATAGTATCCTACAAATTCCAAAAATGACCTGACTTCGGCGACTTTGGATTATCTTTTACAATTTGTAATTTTGCTGGATCTGTCAGTTGCTACACCGTCTTTGCCGATGAATATCTGCCAAAAACATAAACTGACGTCACAAAATAACTTTATTAAGCTGAAATGGTTCCTTCTGAAGGTATTCCATAAACTGCTCATGCCAGTTATCATTTTATACATTTCTGCACATGGGGTTTCCCAACACAAGTTGATCTCAGTTGAAAATTTCTATAGCGTTACACTGCCGATAATGAGCTAATTGATATTCATGAGGTGATTTACTACGGCGATTTCCTGATAAAATCATGAATTGATAGGAAACATGAATTTATTAGTATAAAATGTACAATGAACACAATGAATTGGTAATGGGGTCTGATGGCTCAATACTTTGTTGACAACACAGTGATCATGGGCGTAGCCAGGATGCTTATAACCCAGGGGCACGAAATTGACGTTGTGTCCAGTGCCCTCCTATGGGCCCGGCTGGGGGACAAGGGGACACTTGGAGCTGTAGGTATTCAGCCATTTTGAAGACCCTGGAAGGCCTCTCTCCTGCACAAGCCTTACACAAGGTAAAAATTGGACATTATTACGAGCGCCCTCTTCGACGTTCAAACTGTGTGTTTGTGAATAATCATGAACCGGAAAGGTACTGTGGTCACGCCTCCTTGATATAAACTGCAATATCAACGCCGCCTGGTGACGCTATAGGGCGTTGCTTCATTTTAATATTTAAGTATAATAACAGGGGATGCAGTCTATCGTCGCTATATTTAAATGATCATTATGTTCCGAAATGTTGAAATATTAGAGAAATAGCCCATCAGATATCACTATCTATAGGAGTGTTAGATAAAATATTGGAATAGCAATTACGGAATTATTATTCCATGATGGTAAGATGTTTTAGAGTCTATGAAACAAGTACGGGTAAGATTCAAAGCTTATTTTCTCAATGAATTACGTTCATATCATATTTATTTTTAGAATTCCGTACTTCCTTATATACTCAAGTTATATTTTATTCTCATTTGAAAACAATCCAGGTAATACAACGTCTAATGTAGTGATATTAGAATTACTCAACTTTGTTCACCAAAACTACCAGAAGTAAAAAGCCCATTTCATAATCATGCGAGTTTACTCTCCTTTCAAATATCCCGCGTCAATCCCAAGAATAAACTGAATGGTCTGTAATATCGATGAATGACACATGATTGATTTCTTTTGATTCACTTTCTACCCGAGTCGTCGGTGACAATCAAAATACACCGTGATGCAATGTAACGCAAGGCCAGTCTCTATTCAATGTTATTGATTGAGATAATGTTACGAATACTGCATGTAGTATTGAGATAAGTCATTGATGTCTGACCGTGCTATCGATTTAGGGATTATAATTCCGTGAAGTAGACATTAACTTTTCTGTTTGATTTACTGATTAACATTTGAATTGCATAATGTCTGGTTTACCGCGAGCTTTGGGATAATATATAATACACGGCTGTTTGACTGTCCGATTTATAATTAAAATTAAGGAATAAAAAAAGATAACACAGTGGCCCAGTTAGGGTTTGACCTGATTTAGGTAGCGCTAATGAATACGAGTATACGGTGAAAATTTCACGAAAATTGTTCGAGCCATTTTTAAATTATCGGATTTTCTACTTTACACACATTTTACACGTAACTCTATGGGAAATGTGGCCGATGAGGGCGCTATTATAGTAAATAATAATATTATAGGATCACTAGGACTATTGAGTAATGGTGACTCGCTAGCATCTAGTGTGGTCCGCCCAAACAGCATGAAAAACCGATAAGCTGTGGATAATGCACATTATCAGAGTAAAATTATGTGGATATGCAATAAAGGGTTGATATGTTGATCATAATGCATGCATCATCAAAATAGATAGTGGTAGGCCTTGATTAAACCTGTAGAATTACACGTGCGCATGGTGGTACATAAGTATAGATTAAGCTACGTCGGATAAAATAGCCTGACTAGTTTCGGATCTTCTGATAGTTAGAGTGAGATCCTCATCAGAGGCGGTAGAGGAAGTAGATATTTAACAGATAGAGCAATGACATGACTAATTTGTCGTTTAAAAGCAGGCAAAGCAACAACATTATATTGGATATAGGCCTACTGATGTAGGCATAATGTTGCATGCTGCTTAGCTTTCAAATTATGATGTTATCTAAATGAATGCTCGGACTGATGTGAATGATATCTATAGACTATCTACAAGATAGCCAGCATGTTGTCACGTGGTGCGTGCGTGGCTTTTATATTAGGCCGTGGCAACAGAGAATTCCAGTTACAACTGGTACTATGACGACGCATAAACAAATCGTTATTCTATTGTATTGCTTGAGTGGTCAAGTAAAACCGGTCTAAGTGATTGTTTGTCATATACGTCTTCAGACTAGGCCTACCAAACATGGCGGGCCTTGTTAGGTATAGAAGTCTGAATGACGATATAGCAAGTAATCATGGGTGGGTAAAGACCGTTGGTAAATAAAGTTAAATACTGACGTAAAACAAGCAATTGTTCGTATTGATGTTGATACAGAACAAGATATTATGATGTATTTGCGTAGACTTCGAGTTGAAGTTGTTATGATATGAATTCAATTAGCATATTGATAAAATGCCGTGACTTTACGCAGGTTATCTGCAGATAGTATGTCAGAACAAACAGTACGTAACTATAACCAGGCAAATGGATATAGGCCATCCTTTACAATGTAATATAATAATAAATATTATTTATGATATAGATATGGATAGGCCTTGGTAGAATGCCGTGGTTAAATAGTCTTAAAATATTGAATATGTTGATGATATTCAGCTGTTAGGTTTATGACGAGGAGGGACTCGAAGCAATCTGTTTTATGTAGTAAATTGCCGATATCAGTAATTCTACACTGGTAGGCCCCAGTTTATGATAGTATAATATCTATGATGATGATGATGCATTATCGGGTTAATAGTATATTGGAATACTAGATCATTAAATAATAATAACATATCGGTACATTGCATGGGTATTGTAATTAGTAAATATGGCTGATAATGTAGTATCGGGTAATAGTATTTTGAATACTAGATAATCGGTTAGGCACGGAAGCATGGCTTCTATTGCGTAGCAGACTCCCAAACTCGAACATTTTTAGATAAAAACGATGAGCTGGGTGATAAAACAAAGTATAGGATCACTAGGACTATTGAGTAATGGTGACTCGCTAGCATCTAGTGTGGTCCGCCCAAACAGCATGAAAAACCGATAAGCTGTGGATAATGCACATTATCAGAGTAAAATTATGTGGATATGCAATAAAGGGTTGATATGTTGATCATAATGCATGCATCATCAAAATAGATAGTGGTAGGCCTTGATTAAACCTGTAGAATTACACGTGCGCATGGTGGTACATAAGTATAGATTAAGCTACGTCGGATAAAATAGCCTGACTAGTTTCGGATCTTCTGATAGTTAGAGTGAGATCCTCATCAGAGGCGGTAGAGGAAGTAGATATTTAACAGATAGAGCAATGACATGACTAATTTGTCGTTTAAAAGCAGGCAAAGCAACAACATTATATTGGATATAGGCCTACTGATGTAGGCATAATGTTGCATGCTGCTTAGCTTTCAAATTATGATGTTATCTAAATGAATGCTCGGACTGATGTGAATGATATCTATAGACTATCTACAAGATAGCCAGCATGTTGTCACGTGGTGCGTGCGTGGCTTTTATATTAGGCCGTGGCAACAGAGAATTCCAGTTACAACTGGTACTATGACGACGCATAAACAAATCGTTATTCTATTGTATTGCTTGAGTGGTCAAGTAAAACCGGTCTAAGTGATTGTTTGTCATATACGTCTTCAGACTAGGCCTACCAAACATGGCGGGCCTTGTTAGGTATAGAAGTCTGAATGACGATATAGCAAGTAATCATGGGTGGGTAAAGACCGTTGGTAAATAAAGTTAAATACTGACGTAAAACAAGCAATTGTTCGTATTGATGTTGATACAGAACAAGATATTATGATGTATTTGCGTAGACTTCGAGTTGAAGTTGTTATGATATGAATTCAATTAGCATATTGATAAAATGCCGTGACTTTACGCAGGTTATCTGCAGATAGTATGTCAGAACAAACAGTACGTAACTATAACCAGGCAAATGGATATAGGCCATCCTTTACAATGTAATATAATAATAAATATTATTTATGATATAGATATGGATAGGCCTTGGTAGAATGCCGTGGTTAAATAGTCTTAAAATATTGAATATGTTGATGATATTCAGCTGTTAGGTTTATGACGAGGAGGGACTCGAAGCAATCTGTTTTATGTAGTAAATTGCCGATATCAGTAATTCTACACTGGTAGGCCCCAGTTTATGATAGTATAATATCTATGATGATGATGATGCATTATCGAGTTAATAGTATATTGGAATACTAGATCATTAAATAATAATAACATATCGGTACATTGCATGGGTATTGTAATTAGTAAATATGGCTGATAATGTAGTATCGGGTAATAGTATTTTGAATACTAGATAATCGGTTAGGCACGGAAGCATGGCTTCTATTGCGTAGCAGACTCCCAAACTCGAACATTTTTAGATAAAAACGATGAGCTGGGTGATAAAACAAAGTATAGGATCACTAGGACTATTGAGTAATGGTGACTCGCTAGCATCTAGTGTGGTCCGCCCAAACAGCATGAAAAACCGATAAGCTGTGGATAATGCACATTATCAGAGTAAAATTATGTGGATATGCAATAAAGGGTTGATATGTTGATCATAATGCATGCATCATCAAAATAGATAGTGGTAGGCCTTGATTAAACCTGTAGAATTACACGTGCGCATGGTGGTACATAAGTATAGATTAAGCTACGTCGGATAAAATAGCCTGACTAGTTTCGGATCTTCTGATAGTTAGAGTGAGATCCTCATCAGAGGCGGTAGAGGAAGTAGATATTTAACAGATAGAGCAATGACATGACTAATTTGTCGTTTAAAAGCAGGCAAAGCAACAACATTATATTGGATATAGGCCTACTGATGTAGGCATAATGTTGCATGCTGCTTAGCTTTCAAATTATGATGTTATCTAAATGAATGCTCGGACTGATGTGAATGATATCTATAGACTATCTACAAGATAGCCAGCATGTTGTCACGTGGTGCGTGCGTGGCTTTTATATTAGGCCGTGGCAACAGAGAATTCCAGTTACAACTGGTACTATGACGACGCATAAACAAATCGTTATTCTATTGTATTGCTTGAGTGGTCAAGTAAAACCGGTCTAAGTGATTGTTTGTCATATACGTCTTCAGACTAGGCCTACCAAACATGGCGGGCCTTGTTAGGTATAGAAGTCTGAATGACGATATAGCAAGTAATCATGGGTGGGTAAAGACCGTTGGTAAATAAAGTTAAATACTGACGTGCTGTTTGGGCGGACCACACTAGATGCTAGCGAGTCACCATTACTCAATAGTCCTAGTGATCCTATACTTTGTTTTATCACCCAGCTCATCGTTTTTATCTAAAAATGTTCGAGTTTGGGAGTCTGCTACGCAATAGAAGCCATGCTTCCGTGCCTAACCGATTATCTAGTATTCAAAATACTATTACCCGATACTACATTATCAGCCATATTTACTAATTACAATACCCATGCAATGTACCGATATGTTATTATTATTTAATGATCTAGTATTCCAATATACTATTAACCCGATAATGCATCATCATCATCATAGATATTATACTATCATAAACTGGGGCCTACCAGTGTAGAATTACTGATATCGGCAATTTACTACATACAACAGATTGCTTCGAGTCCCTCCTCGTCATAAACCTAACAGCTGAATATCATCAACATATTCAATATTTTAAGACTATTTAACCACGGCATTCTACCAAGGCCTATCCATATCTATATCATAAATAATATTTATTATTATATTACATTGTAAAGGATGGCCTATATCCATTTGCCTGGTTATAGTTACGTACTGTTTGTTCTGACATACTATCTGCAGATAACCTGCGTAAAGTCACGGCATTTTATCAATATGCTAATTGAATTCATATCATAACAACTTCAACTCGAAGTCTACGCAAATACATCATAATATCTTGTTCTGTATCAACATCAATACGAACAATTGCTTGTTTTACGTCAGTATTTAACTTTATTTACCAACGGTCTTTACCCACCCATGATTACTTGCTATATCGTCATTCAGACTTCTATACCTAACAAGGCCCGCCATGTTTGGTAGGCCTAGTCTGAAGACGTATATGACAAACAATCACTTAGACCGGTTTTACTTGACCACTCAAGCAATACAATAGAATAACGATTTGTTTATGCGTCGTCATAGTACCAGTTGTAACTGGAATTCTCTGTTGCCACGGCCTAATATAAAAGCCACGCACGCACCACGTGACAACATGCTGGCTATCTTGTAGATAGTCTATAGATATCATTCACATCAGTCCGAGCATTCATTTAGATAACATCATAATTTGAAAGCTAAGCAGCATGCAACATTATGCCTACATCAGTAGGCCTATATCCAATATAATGTTGTTGCTTTGCCTGCTTTTAAACGACAAATTAGTCATGTCATTGCTCTATCTGTTAAATATCTACTTCCTCTACCGCCTCTGATGAGGATCTCACTCTAACTATCAGAAGATCCGAAACTAGTCAGGCTATTTTATCCGACGTAGCTTAATCTATACTTATGTACCACCATGCGCACGTGTAATTCTACAGGTTTAATCAAGGCCTACCACTATCTATTTTGATGATGCATGCATTATGATCAACATATCAACCCTTTATTGCATATCCACATAATTTTACTCTGATAATGTGCATTATCCACAGCTTATCGGTTTTTCATGCTGTTTGGGCGGACCACACTAGATGCTAGCGAGTCACCATTACTCAATAGTCCTAGTGATCCTATACTTTGTTTTATCACCCAGCTCATCGTTTTTATCTAAAAATGTTCGAGTTTGGGAGTCTGCTACGCAATAGAAGCCATGCTTCCGTGCCTAACCGATTATCTAGTATTCAAAATACTATTACCCGATACTACATTATCAGCCATATTTACTAATTACAATACCCATGCAATGTACCGATATGTTATTATTATTTAATGATCTAGTATTCCAATATACTATTAACCCGATAATGCATCATCATCATCATAGATATTATACTATCATAAACTGGGGCCTACCAGTGTAGAATTACTGATATCGGCAATTTACTACATAAAACAGATTGCTTCGAGTCCCTCCTCGTCATAAACCTAACAGCTGAATATCATCAACATATTCAATATTTTAAGACTATTTAACCACGGCATTCTACCAAGGCCTATCCATATCTATATCATAAATAATATTTATTATTATATTACATTGTAAAGGATGGCCTATATCCATTTGCCTGGTTATAGTTACGTACTGTTTGTTCTGACATACTATCTGCAGATAACCTGCGTAAAGTCACGGCATTTTATCAATATGCTAATTGAATTCATATCATAACAACTTCAACTCGAAGTCTACGCAAATACATCATAATATCTTGTTCTGTATCAACATCAATACGAACAATTGCTTGTTTTACGTCAGTATTTAACTTTATTTACCAACGGTCTTTACCCACCCATGATTACTTGCTATATCGTCATTCAGACTTCTATACCTAACAAGGCCCGCCATGTTTGGTAGGCCTAGTCTGAAGACGTATATGACAAACAATCACTTAGACCGGTTTTACTTGACCACTCAAGCAATACAATAGAATAACGATTTGTTTATGCGTCGTCATAGTACCAGTTGTAACTGGAATTCTCTGTTGCCACGGCCTAATATAAAAGCCACGCACGCACCACGTGACAACATGCTGGCTATCTTGTAGATAGTCTATAGATATCATTCACATCAGTCCGAGCATTCATTTAGATAACATCATAATTTGAAAGCTAAGCAGCATGCAACATTATGCCTACATCAGTAGGCCTATATCCAATATAATGTTGTTGCTTTGCCTGCTTTTAAACGACAAATTAGTCATGTCATTGCTCTATCTGTTAAATATCTACTTCCTCTACCGCCTCTGATGAGGATCTCACTCTAACTATCAGAAGATCCGAAACTAGTCAGGCTATTTTATCCGACGTAGCTTAATCTATACTTATGTACCACCATGCGCACGTGTAATTCTACAGGTTTAATCAAGGCCTACCACTATCTATTTTGATGATGCATGCATTATGATCAACATATCAACCCTTTATTGCATATCCACATAATTTTACTCTGATAATGTGCATTATCCACAGCTTATCGGTTTTTCATGCTGTTTGGGCGGACCACACTAGATGCTAGCGAGTCACCATTACTCAATAGTCCTAGTGATCCTATACTTTGTTTTATCACCCAGCTCATCGTTTTTATCTAAAAATGTTCGAGTTTGGGAGTCTGCTACGCAATAGAAGCCATGCTTCCGTGCCTAACCGATTATCTAGTATTCAAAATACTATTACCCGATACTACATTATCAGCCATATTTACTAATTACAATACCCATGCAATGTACCGATATGTTATTATTATTTAATGATCTAGTATTCCAATATACTATTAACCCGATAATGCATCATCATCATCATAGATATTATACTATCATAAACTGGGGCCTACCAGTGTAGAATTACTGATATCGGCAATTTACTACATAAAACAGATTGCTTCGAGTCCCTCCTCGTCATAAACCTAACAGCTGAATATCATCAACATATTCAATATTTTAAGACTATTTAACCACGGCATTCTACCAAGGCCTATCCATATCTATATCATAAATAATATTTATTATTATATTACATTGTAAAGGATGGCCTATATCCATTTGCCTGGTTATAGTTACGTACTGTTTGTTCTGACATACTATCTGCAGATAACCTGCGTAAAGTCACGGCATTTTATCAATATGCTAATTGAATTCATATCATAACAACTTCAACTCGAAGTCTACGCAAATACATCATAATATCTTGTTCTGTATCAACATCAATACGAACAATTGCTTGTTTTACGTCAGTATTTAACTTTATTTACCAACGGTCTTTACCCACCCATGATTACTTGCTATATCGTCATTCAGACTTCTATACCTAACAAGGCCCGCCATGTTTGGTAGGCCTAGTCTGAAGACGTATATGACAAACAATCACTTAGACCGGTTTTACTTGACCACTCAAGCAATACAATAGAATAACGATTTGTTTATGCGTCGTCATAGTACCAGTTGTAACTGGAATTCTCTGTTGCCACGGCCTAATATAAAAGCCACGCACGCACCACGTGACAACATGCTGGCTATCTTGTAGATAGTCTATAGATATCATTCACATCAGTCCGAGCATTCATTTAGATAACATCATAATTTGAAAGCTAAGCAGCATGCAACATTATGCCTACATCAGTAGGCCTATATCCAATATAATGTTGTTGCTTTGCCTGCTTTTAAACGACAAATTAGTCATGTCATTGCTCTATCTGTTAAATATCTACTTCCTCTACCGCCTCTGATGAGGATCTCACTCTAACTATCAGAAGATCCGAAACTAGTCAGGCTATTTTATCCGACGTAGCTTAATCTATACTTATGTACCACCATGCGCACGTGTAATTCTACAGGTTTAATCAAGGCCTACCACTATCTATTTTGATGATGCATGCATTATGATCAACATATCAACCCTTTATTGCATATCCACATAATTTTACTCTGATAATGTGCATTATCCACAGCTTATCGGTTTTTCATGCTGTTTGGGCGGACCACACTAGATGCTAGCGAGTCACCATTACTCAATAGTCCTAGTGATCCTATACTTTGTTTTATCACCCAGCTCATCGTTTTTATCTAAAAATGTTCGAGTTTGGGAGTCTGCTACGCAATAGAAGCCATGCTTCCGTGCCTAACCGATTATCTAGTATTCAAAATACTATTACCCGATACTACATTATCAGCCATATTTACTAATTACAATACCCATGCAATGTACCGATATGTTATTATTATTTAATGATCTAGTATTCCAATATACTATTAACCCGATAATGCATCATCATCATCATAGATATTATACTATCATAAACTGGGGCCTACCAGTGTAGAATTACTGATATCGGCAATTTACTACATAAAACAGATTGCTTCGAGTCCCTCCTCGTCATAAACCTAACAGCTGAATATCATCAACATATTCAATATTTTAAGACTATTTAACCACGGCATTCTACCAAGGCCTATCCATATCTATATCATAAATAATATTTATTATTATATTACATTGTAAAGGATGGCCTATATCCATTTGCCTGGTTATAGTTACGTACTGTTTGTTCTGACATACTATCTGCAGATAACCTGCGTAAAGTCACGGCATTTTATCAATATGCTAATTGAATTCATATCATAACAACTTCAACTCGAAGTCTACGCAAATACATCATAATATCTTGTTCTGTATCAACATCAATACGAACAATTGCTTGTTTTACGTCAGTATTTAACTTTATTTACCAACGGTCTTTACCCACCCATGATTACTTGCTATATCGTCATTCAGACTTCTATACCTAACAAGGCCCGCCATGTTTGGTAGGCCTAGTCTGAAGACGTATATGACAAACAATCACTTAGACCGGTTTTACTTGACCACTCAAGCAATACAATAGAATAACGATTTGTTTATGCGTCGTCATAGTACCAGTTGTAACTGGAATTCTCTGTTGCCACGGCCTAATATAAAAGCCACGCACGCACCACGTGACAACATGCTGGCTATCTTGTAGATAGTCTATAGATATCATTCACATCAGTCCGAGCATTCATTTAGATAACATCATAATTTGAAAGCTAAGCAGCATGCAACATTATGCCTACATCAGTAGGCCTATATCCAATATAATGTTGTTGCTTTGCCTGCTTTTAAACGACAAATTAGTCATGTCATTGCTCTATCTGTTAAATATCTACTTCCTCTACCGCCTCTGATGAGGATCTCACTCTAACTATCAGAAGATCCGAAACTAGTCAGGCTATTTTATCCGACGTAGCTTAATCTATACTTATGTACCACCATGCGCACGTGTAATTCTACAGGTTTAATCAAGGCCTACCACTATCTATTTTGATGATGCATGCATTATGATCAACATATCAACCCTTTATTGCATATCCACATAATTTTACTCTGATAATGTGCATTATCCACAGCTTATCGGTTTTTCATGCTGTTTGGGCGGACCACACTAGATGCTAGCGAGTCACCATTACTCAATAGTCCTAGTGATCCTATACTTTGTTTTATCACCCAGCTCATCGTTTTTATCTAAAAATGTTCGAGTTTGGGAGTCTGCTACGCAATAGAAGCCATGCTTCCGTGCCTAACCGATTATCTAGTATTCAAAATACTATTACCCGATACTACATTATCAGCCATATTTACTAATTACAATACCCATGCAATGTACCGATATGTTATTATTATTTAATGATCTAGTATTCCAATATACTATTAACCCGATAATGCATCATCATCATCATAGATATTATACTATCATAAACTGGGGCCTACCAGTGTAGAATTACTGATATCGGCAATTTACTACATAAAACAGATTGCTTCGAGTCCCTCCTCGTCATAAACCTAACAGCTGAATATCATCAACATATTCAATATTTTAAGACTATTTAACCACGGCATTCTACCAAGGCCTATCCATATCTATATCATAAATAATATTTATTATTATATTACATTGTAAAGGATGGCCTATATCCATTTGCCTGGTTATAGTTACGTACTGTTTGTTCTGACATACTATCTGCAGATAACCTGCGTAAAGTCACGGCATTTTATCAATATGCTAATTGAATTCATATCATAACAACTTCAACTCGAAGTCTACGCAAATACATCATAATATCTTGTTCTGTATCAACATCAATACGAACAATTGCTTGTTTTACGTCAGTATTTAACTTTATTTACCAACGGTCTTTACCCACCCATGATTACTTGCTATATCGTCATTCAGACTTCTATACCTAACAAGGCCCGCCATGTTTGGTAGGCCTAGTCTGAAGACGTATATGACAAACAATCACTTAGACCGGTTTTACTTGACCACTCAAGCAATACAATAGAATAACGATTTGTTTATGCGTCGTCATAGTACCAGTTGTAACTGGAATTCTCTGTTGCCACGGCCTAATATAAAAGCCACGCACGCACCACGTGACAACATGCTGGCTATCTTGTAGATAGTCTATAGATATCATTCACATCAGTCCGAGCATTCATTTAGATAACATCATAATTTGAAAGCTAAGCAGCATGCAACATTATGCCTACATCAGTAGGCCTATATCCAATATAATGTTGTTGCTTTGCCTGCTTTTAAACGACAAATTAGTCATGTCATTGCTCTATCTGTTAAATATCTACTTCCTCTACCGCCTCTGATGAGGATCTCACTCTAACTATCAGAAGATCCGAAACTAGTCAGGCTATTTTATCCGACGTAGCTTAATCTATACTTATGTACCACCATGCGCACGTGTAATTCTACAGGTTTAATCAAGGCCTACCACTATCTATTTTGATGATGCATGCATTATGATCAACATATCAACCCTTTATTGCATATCCACATAATTTTACTCTGATAATGTGCATTATCCACAGCTTATCGGTTTTTCATGCTGTTTGGGCGGACCACACTAGATGCTAGCGAGTCACCATTACTCAATAGTCCTAGTGATCCTATACTTTGTTTTATCACCCAGCTCATCGTTTTTATCTAAAAATGTTCGAGTTTGGGAGTCTGCTACGCAATAGAAGCCATGCTTCCGTGCCTAACCGATTATCTAGTATTCAAAATACTATTACCCGATACTACATTATCAGCCATATTTACTAATTACAATACCCATGCAATGTACCGATATGTTATTATTATTTAATGATCTAGTATTCCAATATACTATTAACCCGATAATGCATCATCATCATCATAGATATTATACTATCATAAACTGGGGCCTACCAGTGTAGAATTACTGATATCGGCAATTTACTACATAAAACAGATTGCTTCGAGTCCCTCCTCGTCATAAACCTAACAGCTGAATATCATCAACATATTCAATATTTTAAGACTATTTAACCACGGCATTCTACCAAGGCCTATCCATATCTATATCATAAATAATATTTATTATTATATTACATTGTAAAGGATGGCCTATATCCATTTGCCTGGTTATAGTTACGTACTGTTTGTTCTGACATACTATCTGCAGATAACCTGCGTAAAGTCACGGCATTTTATCAATATGCTAATTGAATTCATATCATAACAACTTCAACTCGAAGTCTACGCAAATACATCATAATATCTTGTTCTGTATCAACATCAATACGAACAATTGCTTGTTTTACGTCAGTATTTAACTTTATTTACCAACGGTCTTTACCCACCCATGATTACTTGCTATATCGTCATTCAGACTTCTATACCTAACAAGGCCCGCCATGTTTGGTAGGCCTAGTCTGAAGACGTATATGACAAACAATCACTTAGACCGGTTTTACTTGACCACTCAAGCAATACAATAGAATAACGATTTGTTTATGCGTCGTCATAGTACCAGTTGTAACTGGAATTCTCTGTTGCCACGGCCTAATATAAAAGCCACGCACGCACCACGTGACAACATGCTGGCTATCTTGTAGATAGTCTATAGATATCATTCACATCAGTCCGAGCATTCATTTAGATAACATCATAATTTGAAAGCTAAGCAGCATGCAACATTATGCCTACATCAGTAGGCCTATATCCAATATAATGTTGTTGCTTTGCCTGCTTTTAAACGACAAATTAGTCATGTCATTGCTCTATCTGTTAAATATCTACTTCCTCTACCGCCTCTGATGAGGATCTCACTCTAACTATCAGAAGATCCGAAACTAGTCAGGCTATTTTATCCGACGTAGCTTAATCTATACTTATGTACCACCATGCGCACGTGTAATTCTACAGGTTTAATCAAGGCCTACCACTATCTATTTTGATGATGCATGCATTATGATCAACATATCAACCCTTTATTGCATATCCACATAATTTTACTCTGATAATGTGCATTATCCACAGCTTATCGGTTTTTCATGCTGTTTGGGCGGACCACACTAGATGCTAGCGAGTCACCATTACTCAATAGTCCTAGTGATCCTATACTTTGTTTTATCACCCAGCTCATCGTTTTTATCTAAAAATGTTCGAGTTTGGGAGTCTGCTACGCAATAGAAGCCATGCTTCCGTGCCTAACCGATTATCTAGTATTCAAAATACTATTACCCGATACTACATTATCAGCCATATTTACTAATTACAATACCCATGCAATGTACCGATATGTTATTATTATTTAATGATCTAGTATTCCAATATACTATTAACCCGATAATGCATCATCATCATCATAGATATTATACTATCATAAACTGGGGCCTACCAGTGTAGAATTACTGATATCGGCAATTTACTACATAAAACAGATTGCTTCGAGTCCCTCCTCGTCATAAACCTAACAGCTGAATATCATCAATCTATTCAATATTTTAAGACTATTTAACCACGGCATTCTACCAAGGCCTATCCATATCTATATCATAAATAATATTTATTATTATATTACATTGTAAAGGATGGCCTATATCCATTTGCCTGGTTATAGTTACGTACTGTTTGTTCTGACATACTATCTGCAGATAACCTGCGTAAAGTCACGGCATTTTATCAATATGCTAATTGAATTCATATCATAACAACTTCAACTCGAAGTCTACGCAAATACATCATAATATCTTGTTCTGTATCAACATCAATACGAACAATTGCTTGTTTTACGTCAGTATTTAACTTTATTTACCAACGGTCTTTACCCACCCATGATTACTTGCTATATCGTCATTCAGACTTCTATACCTAACAAGGCCCGCCATGTTTGGTAGGCCTAGTCTGAAGACGTATATGACAAACAATCACTTAGACCGGTTTTACTTGACCACTCAAGCAATACAATAGAATAACGATTTGTTTATGCGTCGTCATAGTACCAGTTGTAACTGGAATTCTCTGTTGCCACGGCCTAATATAAAAGCCACGCACGCACCACGTGACAACATGCTGGCTATCTTGTAGATAGTCTATAGATATCATTCACATCAGTCCGAGCATTCATTTAGATAACATCATAATTTGAAAGCTAAGCAGCATGCAACATTATGCCTACATCAGTAGGCCTATATCCAATATAATGTTGTTGCTTTGCCTGCTTTTAAACGACAAATTAGTCATGTCATTGCTCTATCTGTTAAATATCTACTTCCTCTACCGCCTCTGATGAGGATCTCACTCTAACTATCAGAAGATCCGAAACTAGTCAGGCTATTTTATCCGACGTAGCTTAATCTATACTTATGTACCACCATGCGCACGTGTAATTCTACAGGTTTAATCAAGGCCTACCACTATCTATTTTGATGATGCATGCATTATGATCAACATATCAACCCTTTATTGCATATCCACATAATTTTACTCTGATAATGTGCATTATCCACAGCTTATCGGTTTTTCATGCTGTTTGGGCGGACCACACTAGATGCTAGCGAGTCACCATTACTCAATAGTCCTAGTGATCCTATACTTTGTTTTATCACCCAGCTCATCGTTTTTATCTAAAAATGTTCGAGTTTGGGAGTCTGCTACGCAATAGAAGCCATGCTTCCGTGCCTAACCGATTATCTAGTATTCAAAATACTATTACCCGATACTACATTATCAGCCATATTTACTAATTACAATACCCATGCAATGTACCGATATGTTATTATTATTTAATGATCTAGTATTCCAATATACTATTAACCCGATAATGCATCATCATCATCATAGATATTATACTATCATAAACTGGGGCCTACCAGTGTAGAATTACTGATATCGGCAATTTACTACATAAAACAGATTGCTTCGAGTCCCTCCTCGTCATAAACCTAACAGCTGAATATCATCAACATATTCAATATTTTAAGACTATTTAACCACGGCATTCTACCAAGGCCTATCCATATCTATATCATAAATAATATTTATTATTATATTACATTGTAAAGGATGGCCTATATCCATTTGCCTGGTTATAGTTACGTACTGTTTGTTCTGACATACTATCTGCAGATAACCTGCGTAAAGTCACGGCATTTTATCAATATGCTAATTGAATTCATATCATAACAACTTCAACTCGAAGTCTACGCAAATACATCATAATATCTTGTTCTGTATCAACATCAATACGAACAATTGCTTGTTTTACGTCAGTATTTAACTTTATTTACCAACGGTCTTTACCCACCCATGATTACTTGCTATATCGTCATTCAGACTTCTATACCTAACAAGGCCCGCCATGTTTGGTAGGCCTAGTCTGAAGACGTATATGACAAACAATCACTTAGACCGGTTTTACTTGACCACTCAAGCAATACAATAGAATAACGATTTGTTTATGCGTCGTCATAGTACCAGTTGTAACTGGAATTCTCTGTTGCCACGGCCTAATATAAAAGCCACGCACGCACCACGTGACAACATGCTGGCTATCTTGTAGATAGTCTATAGATATCATTCACATCAGTCCGAGCATTCATTTAGATAACATCATAATTTGAAAGCTAAGCAGCATGCAACATTATGCCTACATCAGTAGGCCTATATCCAATATAATGTTGTTGCTTTGCCTGCTTTTAAACGACAAATTAGTCATGTCATTGCTCTATCTGTTAAATATCTACTTCCTCTACCGCCTCTGATGAGGATCTCACTCTAACTATCAGAAGATCCGAAACTAGTCAGGCTATTTTATCCGACGTAGCTTAATCTATACTTATGTACCACCATGCGCACGTGTAATTCTACAGGTTTAATCAAGGCCTACCACTATCTATTTTGATGATGCATGCATTATGATCAACATATCAACCCTTTATTGCATATCCACATAATTTTACTCTGATAATGTGCATTATCCACAGCTTATCGGTTTTTCATGCTGTTTGGGCGGACCACACTAGATGCTAGCGAGTCACCATTACTCAATAGTCCTAGTGATCCTATACTTTGTTTTATCACCCAGCTCATCGTTTTTATCTTAAAATGTTCGAGTTTGGGAGTCTGCTACGCAATAGAAGCCATGCTTCCGTGCCTAACCGATTATCTAGTATTCAAAATACTATTACCCGATACTACATTATCAGCCATATTTACTAATTACAATACCCATGCAATGTACCGATATGTTATTATTATTTAATGATCTAGTATTCCAATATACTATTAACCCGATAATGCATCATCATCATCATAGATATTATACTATCATAAACTGGGGCCTACCAGTGTAGAATTACTGATATCGGCAATTTACTACATAAAACAGATTGCTTCGAGTCCCTCCTCGTCATAAACCTAACAGCTGAATATCATCAACATATTCAATATTTTAAGACTATTTAACCACGGCATTCTACCAAGGCCTATCCATATCTATATCATAAATAATATTTATTATTATATTACATTGTAAAGGATGGCCTATATCCATTTGCCTGGTTATAGTTACGTACTGTTTGTTCTGACATACTATCTGCAGATAACCTGCGTAAAGTCACGGCATTTTATCAATATGCTAATTGAATTCATATCATAACAACTTCAACTCGAAGTCTACGCAAATACATCATAATATCTTGTTCTGTATCAACATCAATACGAACAATTGCTTGTTTTACGTCAGTATTTAACTTTATTTACCAACGGTCTTTACCCACCCATGATTACTTGCTATATCGTCATTCAGACTTCTATACCTAACAAGGCCCGCCATGTTTGGTAGGCCTAGTCTGAAGACGTATATGACAAACAATCACTTAGACCGGTTTTACTTGACCACTCAAGCAATACAATAGAATAACGATTTGTTTATGCGTCGTCATAGTACCAGTTGTAACTGGAATTCTCTGTTGCCACGGCCTAATATAAAAGCCACGCACGCACCACGTGACAACATGCTGGCTATCTTGTAGATAGTCTATAGATATCATTCACATCAGTCCGAGCATTCATTTAGATAACATCATAATTTGAAAGCTAAGCAGCATGCAACATTATGCCTACATCAGTAGGCCTATATCCAATATAATGTTGTTGCTTTGCCTGCTTTTAAACGACAAATTAGTCATGTCATTGCTCTATCTGTTAAATATCTACTTCCTCTACCGCCTCTGATGAGGATCTCACTCTAACTATCAGAAGATCCGAAACTAGTCAGGCTATTTTATCCGACGTAGCTTAATCTATACTTATGTACCACCATGCGCACGTGTAATTCTACAGGTTTAATCAAGGCCTACCACTATCTATTTTGATGATGCATGCATTATGATCAACATATCAACCCTTTATTGCATATCCACATAATTTTACTCTGATAATGTGCATTATCCACAGCTTATCGGTTTTTCATGCTGTTTGGGCGGACCACACTAGATGCTAGCGAGTCACCATTACTCAATAGTCCTAGTGATCCTATACTTTGTTTTATCACCCAGCTCATCGTTTTTATCTAAAAATGTTCGAGTTTGGGAGTCTGCTACGCAATAGAAGCCATGCTTCCGTGCCTAACCGATTATCTAGTATTCAAAATACTATTACCCGATACTACATTATCAGCCATATTTACTAATTACAATACCCATGCAATGTACCGATATGTTATTATTATTTAATGATCTAGTATTCCAATATACTATTAACCCGATAATGCATCATCATCATCATAGATATTATACTATCATAAACTGGGGCCTACCAGTGTAGAATTACTGATATCGGCAATTTACTACATAAAACAGATTGCTTCGAGTCCCTCCTCGTCATAAACCTAACAGCTGAATATCATCAACATATTCAATATTTTAAGACTATTTAACCACGGCATTCTACCAAGGCCTATCCATATCTATATCATAAATAATATTTATTATTATATTACATTGTAAAGGATGGCCTATATCCATTTGCCTGGTTATAGTTACGTACTGTTTGTTCTGACATACTATCTGCAGATAACCTGCGTAAAGTCACGGCATTTTATCAATATGCTAATTGAATTCATATCATAACAACTTCAACTCGAAGTCTACGCAAATACATCATAATATCTTGTTCTGTATCAACATCAATACGAACAATTGCTTGTTTTACGTCAGTATTTAACTTTATTTACCAACGGTCTTTACCCACCCATGATTACTTGCTATATCGTCATTCAGACTTCTATACCTAACAAGGCCCGCCATGTTTGGTAGGCCTAGTCTGAAGACGTATATGACAAACAATCACTTAGACCGGTTTTACTTGACCACTCAAGCAATACAATAGAATAACGATTTGTTTATGCGTCGTCATAGTACCAGTTGTAACTGGAATTCTCTGTTGCCACGGCCTAATATAAAAGCCACGCACGCACCACGTGACAACATGCTGGCTATCTTGTAGATAGTCTATAGATATCATTCACATCAGTCCGAGCATTCATTTAGATAACATCATAATTTGAAAGCTAAGCAGCATGCAACATTATGCCTACATCAGTAGGCCTATATCCAATATAATGTTGTTGCTTTGCCTGCTTTTAAACGACAAATTAGTCATGTCATTGCTCTATCTGTTAAATATCTACTTCCTCTACCGCCTCTGATGAGGATCTCACTCTAACTATCAGAAGATCCGAAACTAGTCAGGCTATTTTATCCGACGTAGCTTAATCTATACTTATGTACCACCATGCGCACGTGTAATTCTACAGGTTTAATCAAGGCCTACCACTATCTATTTTGATGATGCATGCATTATGATCAACATATCAACCCTTTATTGCATATCCACATAATTTTACTCTGATAATGTGCATTATCCACAGCTTATCGGTTTTTCATGCTGTTTGGGCGGACCACACTAGATGCTAGCGAGTCACCATTACTCAATAGTCCTAGTGATCCTATACTTTGTTTTATCACCCAGCTCATCGTTTTTATCTAAAAATGTTCGAGTTTGGGAGTCTGCTACGCAATAGAAGCCATGCTTCCGTGCCTAACCGATTATCTAGTATTCAAAATACTATTACCCGATACTACATTATCAGCCATATTTACTAATTACAATACCCATGCAATGTACCGATATGTTATTATTATTTAATGATCTAGTATTCCAATATACTATTAACCCGATAATGCATCATCATCATCATAGATATTATACTATCATAAACTGGGGCCTACCAGTGTAGAATTACTGATATCGGCAATTTACTACATAAAACAGATTGCTTCGAGTCCCTCCTCGTCATAAACCTAACAGCTGAATATCATCAACATATTCAATATTTTAAGACTATTTAACCACGGCATTCTACCAAGGCCTATCCATATCTATATCATAAATAATATTTATTATTATATTACATTGTAAAGGATGGCCTATATCCATTTGCCTGGTTATAGTTACGTACTGTTTGTTCTGACATACTATCTGCAGATAACCTGCGTAAAGTCACGGCATTTTATCAATATGCTAATTGAATTCATATCATAACAACTTCAACTCGAAGTCTACGCAAATACATCATAATATCTTGTTCTGTATCAACATCAATACGAACAATTGCTTGTTTTACGTCAGTATTTAACTTTATTTACCAACGGTCTTTACCCACCCATGATTACTTGCTATATCGTCATTCAGACTTCTATACCTAACAAGGCCCGCCATGTTTGGTAGGCCTAGTCTGAAGACGTATATGACAAACAATCACTTAGACCGGTTTTACTTGACCACTCAAGCAATACAATAGAATAACGATTTGTTTATGCGTCGTCATAGTACCAGTTGTAACTGGAATTCTCTGTTGCCACGGCCTAATATAAAAGCCACGCACGCACCACGTGACAACATGCTGGCTATCTTGTAGATAGTCTATAGATATCATTCACATCAGTCCGAGCATTCATTTAGATAACATCATAATTTGAAAGCTAAGCAGCATGCAACATTATGCCTACATCAGTAGGCCTATATCCAATATAATGTTGTTGCTTTGCCTGCTTTTAAACGACAAATTAGTCATGTCATTGCTCTATCTGTTAAATATCTACTTCCTCTACCGCCTCTGATGAGGATCTCACTCTAACTATCAGAAGATCCGAAACTAGTCAGGCTATTTTATCCGACGTAGCTTAATCTATACTTATGTACCACCATGCGCACGTGTAATTCTACAGGTTTAATCAAGGCCTACCACTATCTATTTTGATGATGCATGCATTATGATCAACATATCAACCCTTTATTGCATATCCACATAATTTTACTCTGATAATGTGCATTATCCACAGCTTATCGGTTTTTCATGCTGTTTGGGCGGACCACACTAGATGCTAGCGAGTCACCATTACTCAATAGTCCTAGTGATCCTATACTTTGTTTTATCACCCAGCTCATCGTTTTTATCTAAAAATGTTCGAGTTTGGGAGTCTGCTACGCAATAGAAGCCATGCTTCCGTGCCTAACCGATTATCTAGTATTCAAAATACTATTACCCGATACTACATTATCAGCCATATTTACTAATTACAATACCCATGCAATGTACCGATATGTTATTATTATTTAATGATCTAGTATTCCAATATACTATTAACCCGATAATGCATCATCATCATCATAGATATTATACTATCATAAACTGGGGCCTACCAGTGTAGAATTACTGATATCGGCAATTTACTACATAAAACAGATTGCTTCGAGTCCCTCCTCGTCATAAACCTAACAGCTGAATATCATCAACATATTCAATATTTTAAGACTATTTAACCACGGCATTCTACCAAGGCCTATCCATATCTATATCATAAATAATATTTATTATTATATTACATTGTAAAGGATGGCCTATATCCATTTGCCTGGTTATAGTTACGTACTGTTTGTTCTGACATACTATCTGCAGATAACCTGCGTAAAGTCACGGCATTTTATCAATATGCTAATTGAATTCATATCATAACAACTTCAACTCGAAGTCTACGCAAATACATCATAATATCTTGTTCTGTATCAACATCAATACGAACAATTGCTTGTTTTACGTCAGTATTTAACTTTATTTACCAACGGTCTTTACCCACCCATGATTACTTGCTATATCGTCATTCAGACTTCTATACCTAACAAGGCCCGCCATGTTTGGTAGGCCTAGTCTGAAGACGTATATGACAAACAATCACTTAGACCGGTTTTACTTGACCACTCAAGCAATACAATAGAATAACGATTTGTTTATGCGTCGTCATAGTACCAGTTGTAACTGGAATTCTCTGTTGCCACGGCCTAATATAAAAGCCACGCACGCACCACGTGACAACATGCTGGCTATCTTGTAGATAGTCTATAGATATCATTCACATCAGTCCGAGCATTCATTTAGATAACATCATAATTTGAAAGCTAAGCAGCATGCAACATTATGCCTACATCAGTAGGCCTATATCCAATATAATGTTGTTGCTTTGCCTGCTTTTAAACGACAAATTAGTCATGTCATTGCTCTATCTGTTAAATATCTACTTCCTCTACCGCCTCTGATGAGGATCTCACTCTAACTATCAGAAGATCCGAAACTAGTCAGGCTATTTTATCCGACGTAGCTTAATCTATACTTATGTACCACCATGCGCACGTGTAATTCTACAGGTTTAATCAAGGCCTACCACTATCTATTTTGATGATGCATGCATTATGATCAACATATCAACCCTTTATTGCATATCCACATAATTTTACTCTGATAATGTGCATTATCCACAGCTTATCGGTTTTTCATGCTGTTTGGGCGGACCACACTAGATGCTAGCGAGTCACCATTACTCAATAGTCCTAGTGATCCTATACTTTGTTTTATCACCCAGCTCATCGTTTTTATCTAAAAATGTTCGAGTTTGGGAGTCTGCTACGCAATAGAAGCCATGCTTCCGTGCCTAACCGATTATCTAGTATTCAAAATACTATTACCCGATACTACATTATCAGCCATATTTACTAATTACAATACCCATGCAATGTACCGATATGTTATTATTATTTAATGATCTAGTATTCCAATATACTATTAACCCGATAATGCATCATCATCATCATAGATATTATACTATCATAAACTGGGGCCTACCAGTGTAGAATTACTGATATCGGCAATTTACTACATAAAACAGATTGCTTCGAGTCCCTCCTCGTCATAAACCTAACAGCTGAATATCATCAACATATTCAATATTTTAAGACTATTTAACCACGGCATTCTACCAAGGCCTATCCATATCTATATCATAAATAATATTTATTATTATATTACATTGTAAAGGATGGCCTATATCCATTTGCCTGGTTATAGTTACGTACTGTTTGTTCTGACATACTATCTGCAGATAACCTGCGTAAAGTCACGGCATTTTATCAATATGCTAATTGAATTCATATCATAACAACTTCAACTCGAAGTCTACGCAAATACATCATAATATCTTGTTCTGTATCAACATCAATACGAACAATTGCTTGTTTTACGTCAGTATTTAACTTTATTTACCAACGGTCTTTACCCACCCATGATTACTTGCTATATCGTCATTCAGACTTCTATACCTAACAAGGCCCGCCATGTTTGGTAGGCCTAGTCTGAAGACGGTATATGACAAACAATCACTTAGACCGGTTTTACTTGACCACTCAAGCAATACAATAGAATAACGATTTGTTTATGCGTCGTCATAGTACCAGTTGTAACTGGAATTCTCTGTTGCCACGGCCTAATATAAAAGCCACGCACGCACCACGTGACAACATGCTGGCTATCTTGTAGATAGTCTATAGATATCATTCACATCAGTCCGAGCATTCATTTAGATAACATCATAATTTGAAAGCTAAGCAGCATGCAACATTATGCCTACATCAGTAGGCCTATATCCAATATAATGTTGTTGCTTTGCCTGCTTTTAAACGACAAATTAGTCATGTCATTGCTCTATCTGTTAAATATCTACTTCCTCTACCGCCTCTGATGAGGATCTCACTCTAACTATCAGAAGATCCGAAACTAGTCAGGCTATTTTATCCGACGTAGCTTAATCTATACTTATGTACCACCATGCGCACGTGTAATTCTACAGGTTTAATCAAGGCCTACCACTATCTATTTTGATGATGCATGCATTATGATCAACATATCAACCCTTTATTGCATATCCACATAATTTTACTCTGATAATGTGCATTATCCACAGCTTATCGGTTTTTCATGCTGTTTGGGCGGACCACACTAGATGCTAGCGAGTCACCATTACTCAATAGTCCTAGTGATCCTATACTTTGTTTTATCACCCAGCTCATCGTTTTTATCTAAAAATGTTCGAGTTTGGGAGTCTGCTACGCAATAGAAGCCATGCTTCCGTGCCTAACCGATTATCTAGTATTCAAAATACTATTACCCGATACTACATTATCAGCCATATTTACTAATTACAATACCCATGCAATGTACCGATATGTTATTATTATTTAATGATCTAGTATTCCAATATACTATTAACCCGATAATGCATCATCATCATCATAGATATTATACTATCATAAACTGGGGCCTACCAGTGTAGAATTACTGATATCGGCAATTTACTACATAAAACAGATTGCTTCGAGTCCCTCCTCGTCATAAACCTAACAGCTGAATATCATCAACATATTCAATATTTTAAGACTATTTAACCACGGCATTCTACCAAGGCCTATCCATATCTATATCATAAATAATATTTATTATTATATTACATTGTAAAGGATGGCCTATATCCATTTGCCTGGTTATAGTTACGTACTGTTTGTTCTGACATACTATCTGCAGATAACCTGCGTAAAGTCACGGCATTTTATCAATATGCTAATTGAATTCATATCATAACAACTTCAACTCGAAGTCTACGCAAATACATCATAATATCTTGTTCTGTATCAACATCAATACGAACAATTGCTTGTTTTACGTCAGTATTTAACTTTATTTACCAACGGTCTTTACCCACCCATGATTACTTGCTATATCGTCATTCAGACTTCTATACCTAACAAGGCCCGCCATGTTTGGTAGGCCTAGTCTGAAGACGTATATGACAAACAATCACTTAGACCGGTTTTACTTGACCACTCAAGCAATACAATAGAATAACGATTTGTTTATGCGTCGTCATAGTACCAGTTGTAACTGGAATTCTCTGTTGCCACGGCCTAATATAAAAGCCACGCACGCACCACGTGACAACATGCTGGCTATCTTGTAGATAGTCTATAGATATCATTCACATCAGTCCGAGCATTCATTTAGATAACATCATAATTTGAAAGCTAAGCAGCATGCAACATTATGCCTACATCAGTAGGCCTATATCCAATATAATGTTGTTGCTTTGCCTGCTTTTAAACGACAAATTAGTCATGTCATTGCTCTATCTGTTAAATATCTACTTCCTCTACCGCCTCTGATGAGGATCTCACTCTAACTATCAGAAGATCCGAAACTAGTCAGGCTATTTTATCCGACGTAGCTTAATCTATACTTATGTACCACCATGCGCACGTGTAATTCTACAGGTTTAATCAAGGCCTACCACTATCTATTTTGATGATGCATGCATTATGATCAACATATCAACCCTTTATTGCATATCCACATAATTTTACTCTGATAATGTGCATTATCCACAGCTTATCGGTTTTTCATGCTGTTTGGGCGGACCACACTAGATGCTAGCGAGTCACCATTACTCAATAGTCCTAGTGATCCTATACTTTGTTTTATCACCCAGCTCATCGTTTTTATCTAAAAATGTTCGAGTTTGGGAGTCTGCTACGCAATAGAAGCCATGCTTCCGTGCCTAACCGATTATCTAGTATTCAAAATACTATTACCCGATACTACATTATCAGCCATATTTACTAATTACAATACCCATGCAATGTACCGATATGTTATTATTATTTAATGATCTAGTATTCCAATATACTATTAACCCGATAATGCATCATCATCATCATAGATATTATACTATCATAAACTGGGGCCTACCAGTGTAGAATTACTGATATCGGCAATTTACTACATAAAACAGATTGCTTCGAGTCCCTCCTCGTCATAAACCTAACAGCTGAATATCATCAACATATTCAATATTTTAAGACTATTTAACCACGGCATTCTACCAAGGCCTATCCATATCTATATCATAAATAATATTTATTATTATATTACATTGTAAAGGATGGCCTATATCCATTTGCCTGGTTATAGTTACGTACTGTTTGTTCTGACATACTATCTGCAGATAACCTGCGTAAAGTCACGGCATTTTATCAATATGCTAATTGAATTCATATCATAACAACTTCAACTCGAAGTCTACGCAAATACATCATAATATCTTGTTCTGTATCAACATCAATACGAACAATTGCTTGTTTTACGTCAGTATTTAACTTTATTTACCAACGGTCTTTACCCACCCATGATTACTTGCTATATCGTCATTCAGACTTCTATACCTAACAAGGCCCGCCATGTTTGGTAGGCCTAGTCTGAAGACGTATATGACAAACAATCACTTAGACCGGTTTTACTTGACCACTCAAGCAATACAATAGAATAACGATTTGTTTATGCGTCGTCATAGTACCAGTTGTAACTGGAATTCTCTGTTGCCACGGCCTAATATAAAAGCCACGCACGCACCACGTGACAACATGCTGGCTATCTTGTAGATAGTCTATAGATATCATTCACATCAGTCCGAGCATTCATTTAGATAACATCATAATTTGAAAGCTAAGCAGCATGCAACATTATGCCTACATCAGTAGGCCTATATCCAATATAATGTTGTTGCTTTGCCTGCTTTTAAACGACAAATTAGTCATGTCATTGCTCTATCTGTTAAATATCTACTTCCTCTACCGCCTCTGATGAGGATCTCACTCTAACTATCAGAAGATCCGAAACTAGTCAGGCTATTTTATCCGACGTAGCTTAATCTATACTTATGTACCACCATGCGCACGTGTAATTCTACAGGTTTAATCAAGGCCTACCACTATCTATTTTGATGATGCATGCATTATGATCAACATATCAACCCTTTATTGCATATCCACATAATTTTACTCTGATAATGTGCATTATCCACAGCTTATCGGTTTTTCATGCTGTTTGGGCGGACCACACTAGATGCTAGCGAGTCACCATTACTCAATAGTCCTAGTGATCCTATACTTTGTTTTATCACCCAGCTCATCGTTTTTATCTAAAAATGTTCGAGTTTGGGAGTCTGCTACGCAATAGAAGCCATGCTTCCGTGCCTAACCGATTATCTAGTATTCAAAATACTATTACCCGATACTACATTATCAGCCATATTTACTAATTACAATACCCATGCAATGTACCGATATGTTATTATTATTTAATGATCTAGTATTCCAATATACTATTAACCCGATAATGCATCATCATCATCATAGATATTATACTATCATAAACTGGGGCCTACCAGTGTAGAATTACTGATATCGGCAATTTACTACATAAAACAGATTGCTTCGAGTCCCTCCTCGTCATAAACCTAACAGCTGAATATCATCAACATATTCAATATTTTAAGACTATTTAACCACGGCATTCTACCAAGGCCTATCCATATCTATATCATAAATAATATTTATTATTATATTACATTGTAAAGGATGGCCTATATCCATTTGCCTGGTTATAGTTACGTACTGTTTGTTCTGACATACTATCTGCAGATAACCTGCGTAAAGTCACGGCATTTTATCAATATGCTAATTGAATTCATATCATAACAACTTCAACTCGAAGTCTACGCAAATACATCATAATATCTTGTTCTGTATCAACATCAATACGAACAATTGCTTGTTTTACGTCAGTATTTAACTTTATTTACCAACGGTCTTTACCCACCCATGATTACTTGCTATATCGTCATTCAGACTTCTATACCTAACAAGGCCCGCCATGTTTGGTAGGCCTAGTCTGAAGACGTATATGACAAACAATCACTTAGACCGGTTTTACTTGACCACTCAAGCAATACAATAGAATAACGATTTGTTTATGCGTCGTCATAGTACCAGTTGTAACTGGAATTCTCTGTTGCCACGGCCTAATATAAAAGCCACGCACGCACCACGTGACAACATGCTGGCTATCTTGTAGATAGTCTATAGATATCATTCACATCAGTCCGAGCATTCATTTAGATAACATCATAATTTGAAAGCTAAGCAGCATGCAACATTATGCCTACATCAGTAGGCCTATATCCAATATAATGTTGTTGCTTTGCCTGCTTTTAAACGACAAATTAGTCATGTCATTGCTCTATCTGTTAAATATCTACTTCCTCTACCGCCTCTGATGAGGATCTCACTCTAACTATCAGAAGATCCGAAACTAGTCAGGCTATTTTATCCGACGTAGCTTAATCTATACTTATGTACCACCATGCGCACGTGTAATTCTACAGGTTTAATCAAGGCCTACCACTATCTATTTTGATGATGCATGCATTATGATCAACATATCAACCCTTTATTGCATATCCACATAATTTTACTCTGATAATGTGCATTATCCACAGCTTATCGGTCTTTCATGCTGTTTGGGCGGACCACACTAGATGCTAGCGAGTCACCATTACTCAATAGTCCTAGTGATCCTATACTTTGTTTTATCACCCAGCTCATCGTTTTTATCTAAAAATGTTCGAGTTTGGGAGTCTGCTACGCAATAGAAGCCATGCTTCCGTGCCTAACCGATTATCTAGTATTCAAAATACTATTACCCGATACTACATTATCAGCCATATTTACTAATTACAATAACCATGCAATGTACCGATATGTTATTATTATTTAATGATCTAGTATTCCAATATACTATTAACCCGATAATGCATCATCATCATCATAGATATTATACTATCATAAACTGGGGCCTACCAGTGTAGAATTACTGATATCGGCAATTTACTACATAAAACAGATTGCTTCGAGTCCCTCCTCGTCATAAACCTAACAGCTGAATATCATCAACATATTCAATATTTTAAGACTATTTAACCACGGCATTCTACCAAGGCCTATCCATATCTATATCATAAATAATATTTATTATTATATTACATTGTAAAGGATGGCCTATATCCATTTGCCTGGTTATAGTTACGTACTGTTTGTTCTGACATACTATCTGCAGATAACCTGCGTAAAGTCACGGCATTTTATCAATATGCTAATTGAATTCATATCATAACAACTTCAACTCGAAGTCTACGCAAATACATCATAATATCTTGTTCTGTATCAACATCAATACGAACAATTGCTTGTTTTACGTCAGTATTTAACTTTATTTACCAACGGTCTTTACCCACCCATGATTACTTGCTATATCGTCATTCAGACTTCTATACCTAACAAGGCCCGCCATGTTTGGTAGGCCTAGTCTGAAGACGTATATGACAAACAATCACTTAGACCGGTTTTACTTGACCACTCAAGCAATACAATAGAATAACGATTTGTTTATGCGTCGTCATAGTACCAGTTGTAACTGGAATTCTCTGTTGCCACGGCCTAATATAAAAGCCACGCACGCACCACGTGACAACATGCTGGCTATCTTGTAGATAGTCTATAGATATCATTCACATCAGTCCGAGCATTCATTTAGATAACATCATAATTTGAAAGCTAAGCAGCATGCAACATTATGCCTACATCAGTAGGCCTATATCCAATATAATGTTGTTGCTTTGCCTGCTTTTAAACGACAAATTAGTCATGTCATTGCTCTATCTGTTAAATATCTACTTCCTCTACCGCCTCTGATGAGGATCTCACTCTAACTATCAGAAGATCCGAAACTAGTCAGGCTATTTTATCCGACGTAGCTTAATCTATACTTATGTACCACCATGCGCACGTGTAATTCTACAGGTTTAATCAAGGCCTACCACTATCTATTTTGATGATGCATGCATTATGATCAACATATCAACCCTTTATTGCATATCCACATAATTTTACTCTGATAATGTGCATTATCCACAGCTTATCGGTTTTTCATGCTGTTTGGGCGGACCACACTAGATGCTAGCGAGTCACCATTACTCAATAGTCCTAGTGATCCTATACTTTGTTTTATCACCCAGCTCATCGTTTTTATCTAAAAATGTTCGAGTTTGGGAGTCTGCTACGCAATAGAAGCCATGCTTCCGTGCCTAACCGATTATCTAGTATTCAAAATACTATTACCCGATACTACATTATCAGCCATATTTACTAATTACAATACCCATGCAATGTACCGATATGTTATTATTATTTAATGATCTAGTATTCCAATATACTATTAACCCGATAATGCATCATCATCATCATAGATATTATACTATCATAAACTGGGGCCTACCAGTGTAGAATTACTGATATCGGCAATTTACTACATAAAACAGATTGCTTCGAGTCCCTCCTCGTCATAAACCTAACAGCTGAATATCATCAACATATTCAATATTTTAAGACTATTTAACCACGGCATTCTACCAAGGCCTATCCATATCTATATCATAAATAATATTTATTATTATATTACATTGTAAAGGATGGCCTATATCCATTTGCCTGGTTATAGTTACGTACTGTTTGTTCTGACATACTATCTGCAGATAACCTGCGTAAAGTCACGGCATTTTATCAATATGCTAATTGAATTCATATCATAACAACTTCAACTCGAAGTCTACGCAAATACATCATAATATCTTGTTCTGTATCAACATCAATACGAACAATTGCTTGTTTTACGTCAGTATTTAACTTTATTTACCAACGGTCTTTACCCACCCATGATTACTTGCTATATCGTCATTCAGACTTCTATACCTAACAAGGCCCGCCATGTTTGGTAGGCCTAGTCTGAAGACGTATATGACAAACAATCACTTAGACCGGTTTTACTTGACCACTCAAGCAATACAATAGAATAACGATTTGTTTATGCGTCGTCATAGTACCAGTTGTAACTGGAATTCTCTGTTGCCACGGCCTAATATAAAAGCCACGCACGCACCACGTGACAACATGCTGGCTATCTTGTAGATAGTCTATAGATATCATTCACATCAGTCCGAGCATTCATTTAGATAACATCATAATTTGAAAGCTAAGCAGCATGCAACATTATGCCTACATCAGTAGGCCTATATCCAATATAATGTTGTTGCTTTGCCTGCTTTTAAACGACAAATTAGTCATGTCATTGCTCTATCTGTTAAATATCTACTTCCTCTACCGCCTCTGATGAGGATCTCACTCTAACTATCAGAAGATCCGAAACTAGTCAGGCTATTTTATCCGACGTAGCTTAATCTATACTTATGTACCACCATGCGCACGTGTAATTCTACAGGTTAAATCAAGGCCTACCACTATCTATTTTGATGATGCATGCATTATGATCAACATATCAACCCTTTATTGCATATCCACATAATTTTACTCTGATAATGTGCATTATCCACAGCTTATCGGTTTTTCATGCTGTTTGGGCGGACCACACTAGATGCTAGCGAGTCACCATTACTCAATAGTCCTAGTGATCCTATACTTTGTTTTATCACCCAGCTCATCGTTTTTATCTAAAAATGTTCGAGTTTGGGAGTCTGCTACGCAATAGAAGCCATGCTTCCGTGCCTAACCGATTATCTAGTATTCAAAATACTATTACCCGATACTACATTATCAGCCATATTTACTAATTACAATACCCATGCAATGTACCGATATGTTATTATTATTTAATGATCTAGTATTCCAATATACTATTAACCCGATAATGCATCATCATCATCATAGATATTATACTATCATAAACTGGGGCCTACCAGTGTAGAATTACTGATATCGGCAATTTACTACATAAAACAGATTGCTTCGAGTCCCTCCTCGTCATAAACCTAACAGCTGAATATCATCAACATATTCAATATTTTAAGACTATTTAACCACGGCATTCTACCAAGGCCTATCCATATCTATATCATAAATAATATTTATTATTATATTACATTGTAAAGGATGGCCTATATCCATTTGCCTGGTTATAGTTACGTACTGTTTGTTCTGACATACTATCTGCAGATAACCTGCGTAAAGTCACGGCATTTTATCAATATGCTAATTGAATTCATATCATAACAACTTCAACTCGAAGTCTACGCAAATACATCATAATATCTTGTTCTGTATCAACATCAATACGAACAATTGCTTGTTTTACGTCAGTATTTAACTTTATTTACCAACGGTCTTTACCCACCCATGATTACTTGCTATATCGTCATTCAGACTTCTATACCTAACAAGGCCCGCCATGTTTGGTAGGCCTAGTCTGAAGACGTATATGACAAACAATCACTTAGACCGGTTTTACTTGACCACTCAAGCAATACAATAGAATAACGATTTGTTTATGCGTCGTCATAGTACCAGTTGTAACTGGAATTCTCTGTTGCCACGGCCTAATATAAAAGCCACGCACGCACCACGTGACAACATGCTGGCTATCTTGTAGATAGTCTATAGATATCATTCACATCAGTCCGAGCATTCATTTAGATAACATCATAATTTGAAAGCTAAGCAGCATGCAACATTATGCCTACATCAGTAGGCCTATATCCAATATAATGTTGTTGCTTTGCCTGCTTTTAAACGACAAATTAGTCATGTCATTGCTCTATCTGTTAAATATCTACTTCCTCTACCGCCTCTGATGAGGATCTCACTCTAACTATCAGAAGATCCGAAACTAGTCAGGCTATTTTATCCGACGTAGCTTAATCTATACTTATGTACCACCATGCGCACGTGTAATTCTACAGGTTTAATCAAGGCCTACCACTATCTATTTTGATGATGCATGCATTATGATCAACATATCAACCCTTTATTGCATATCCACATAATTTTACTCTGATAATGTGCATTATCCACAGCTTATCGGTCTTTCATGCTGTTTGGGCGGACCACACTAGATGCTAGCGAGTCACCATTACTCAATAGTCCTAGTGATCCTATACTTTGTTTTATCACCCAGCTCATCGTTTTTATCTAAAAATGTTCGAGTTTGGGAGTCTGCTACGCAATAGAAGCCATGCTTCCGTGCCTAACCGATTATCTAGTATTCAAAATACTATTACCCGATACTACATTATCAGCCATATTTACTAATTACAATAACCATGCAATGTACCGATATGTTATTATTATTTAATGATCTAGTATTCCAATATACTATTAACCCGATAATGCATCATCATCATCATAGATATTATACTATCATAAACTGGGGCCTACCAGTGTAGAATTACTGATATCGGCAATTTACTACATAAAACAGATTGCTTCGAGTCCCTCCTCGTCATAAACCTAACAGCTGAATATCATCAACATATTCAATATTTTAAGACTATTTAACCACGGCATTCTACCAAGGCCTATCCATATCTATATCATAAATAATATTTATTATTATATTACATTGTAAAGGATGGCCTATATCCATTTGCCTGGTTATAGTTACGTACTGTTTGTTCTGACATACTATCTGCAGATAACCTGCGTAAAGTCACGGCATTTTATCAATATGCTAATTGAATTCATATCATAACAACTTCAACTCGAAGTCTACGCAAATACATCATAATATCTTGTTCTGTATCAACATCAATACGAACAATTGCTTGTTTTACGTCAGTATTTAACTTTATTTACCAACGGTCTTTACCCACCCATGATTACTTGCTATATCGTCATTCAGACTTCTATACCTAACAAGGCCCGCCATGTTTGGTAGGCCTAGTCTGAAGACGTATATGACAAACAATCACTTAGACCGGTTTTACTTGACCACTCAAGCAATACAATAGAATAACGATTTGTTTATGCGTCGTCATAGTACCAGTTGTAACTGGAATTCTCTGTTGCCACGGCCTAATATAAAAGCCACGCACGCACCACGTGACAACATGCTGGCTATCTTGTAGATAGTCTATAGATATCATTCACATCAGTCCGAGCATTCATTTAGATAACATCATAATTTGAAAGCTAAGCAGCATGCAACATTATGCCTACATCAGTAGGCCTATATCCAATATAATGTTGTTGCTTTGCCTGCTTTTAAACGACAAATTAGTCATGTCATTGCTCTATCTGTTAAATATCTACTTCCTCTACCGCCTCTGATGAGGATCTCACTCTAACTATCAGAAGATCCGAAACTAGTCAGGCTATTTTATCCGACGTAGCTTAATCTATACTTATGTACCACCATGCGCACGTGTAATTCTACAGGTTTAATCAAGGCCTACCACTATCTATTTTGATGATGCATGCATTATGATCAACATATCAACCCTTTATTGCATATCCACATAATTTTACTCTGATAATGTGCATTATCCACAGCTTATCGGTTTTTCATGCTGTTTGGGCGGACCACACTAGATGCTAGCGAGTCACCATTACTCAATAGTCCTAGTGATCCTATACTTTGTTTTATCACCCAGCTCATCGTTTTTATCTAAAAATGTTCGAGTTTGGGAGTCTGCTACGCAATAGAAGCCATGCTTCCGTGCCTAACCGATTATCTAGTATTCAAAATACTATTACCCGATACTACATTATCAGCCATATTTACTAATTACAATACCCATGCAATGTACCGATATGTTATTATTATTTAATGATCTAGTATTCCAATATACTATTAACCCGATAATGCATCATCATCATCATAGATATTATACTATCATAAACTGGGGCCTACCAGTGTAGAATTACTGATATCGGCAATTTACTACATAAAACAGATTGCTTCGAGTCCCTCCTCGTCATAAACCTAACAGCTGAATATCATCAACATATTCAATATTTTAAGACTATTTAACCACGGCATTCTACCAAGGCCTATCCATATCTATATCATAAATAATATTTATTATTATATTACATTGTAAAGGATGGCCTATATCCATTTGCCTGGTTATAGTTACGTACTGTTTGTTCTGACATACTATCTGCAGATAACCTGCGTAAAGTCACGGCATTTTATCAATATGCTAATTGAATTCATATCATAACAACTTCAACTCGAAGTCTACGCAAATACATCATAATATCTTGTTCTGTATCAACATCAATACGAACAATTGCTTGTTTTACGTCAGTATTTAACTTTATTTACCAACGGTCTTTACCCACCCATGATTACTTGCTATATCGTCATTCAGACTTCTATACCTAACAAGGCCCGCCATGTTTGGTAGGCCTAGTCTGAAGACGTATATGACAAACAATCACTTAGACCGGTTTTACTTGACCACTCAAGCAATACAATAGAATAACGATTTGTTTATGCGTCGTCATAGTACCAGTTGTAACTGGAATTCTCTGTTGCCACGGCCTAATATAAAAGCCACGCACGCACCACGTGACAACATGCTGGCTATCTTGTAGATAGTCTATAGATATCATTCACATCAGTCCGAGCATTCATTTAGATAACATCATAATTTGAAAGCTAAGCAGCATGCAACATTATGCCTACATCAGTAGGCCTATATCCAATATAATGTTGTTGCTTTGCCTGCTTTTAAACGACAAATTAGTCATGTCATTGCTCTATCTGTTAAATATCTACTTCCTCTACCGCCTCTGATGAGGATCTCACTCTAACTATCAGAAGATCCGAAACTAGTCAGGCTATTTTATCCGACGTAGCTTAATCTATACTTATGTACCACCATGCGCACGTGTAATTCTACAGGTTAAATCAAGGCCTACCACTATCTATTTTGATGATGCATGCATTATGATCAACATATCAACCCTTTATTGCATATCCACATAATTTTACTCTGATAATGTGCATTATCCACAGCTTATCGGTTTTTCATGCTGTTTGGGCGGACCACACTAGATGCTAGCGAGTCACCATTACTCAATAGTCCTAGTGATCCTATACTTTGTTTTATCACCCAGCTCATCGTTTTTATCTAAAAATGTTCGAGTTTGGGAGTCTGCTACGCAATAGAAGCCATGCTTCCGTGCCTAACCGATTATCTAGTATTCAAAATACTATTACCCGATACTACATTATCAGCCATATTTACTAATTACAATACCCATGCAATGTACCGATATGTTATTATTATTTAATGATCTAGTATTCCAATATACTATTAACCCGATAATGCATCATCATCATCATAGATATTATACTATCATAAACTGGGGCCTACCAGTGTAGAATTACTGATATCGGCAATTTACTACATAAAACAGATTGCTTCGAGTCCCTCCTCGTCATAAACCTAACAGCTGAATATCATCAACATATTCAATATTTTAAGACTATTTAACCACGGCATTCTACCAAGGCCTATCCATATCTATATCATAAATAATATTTATTATTATATTACATTGTAAAGGATGGCCTATATCCATTTGCCTGGTTATAGTTACGTACTGTTTGTTCTGACATACTATCTGCAGATAACCTGCGTAAAGTCACGGCATTTTATCAATATGCTAATTGAATTCATATCATAACAACTTCAACTCGAAGTCTACGCAAATACATCATAATATCTTGTTCTGTATCAACATCAATACGAACAATTGCTTGTTTTACGTCAGTATTTAACTTTATTTACCAACGGTCTTTACCCACCCATGATTACTTGCTATATCGTCATTCAGACTTCTATACCTAACAAGGCCCGCCATGTTTGGTAGGCCTAGTCTGAAGACGTATATGACAAACAATCACTTAGACCGGTTTTACTTGACCACTCAAGCAATACAATAGAATAACGATTTGTTTATGCGTCGTCATAGTACCAGTTGTAACTGGAATTCTCTGTTGCCACGGCCTAATATAAAAGCCACGCACGCACCACGTGACAACATGCTGGCTATCTTGTAGATAGTCTATAGATATCATTCACATCAGTCCGAGCATTCATTTAGATAACATCATAATTTGAAAGCTAAGCAGCATGCAACATTATGCCTACATCAGTAGGCCTATATCCAATATAATGTTGTTGCTTTGCCTGCTTTTAAACGACAAATTAGTCATGTCATTGCTCTATCTGTTAAATATCTACTTCCTCTACCGCCTCTGATGAGGATCTCACTCTAACTATCAGAAGATCCGAAACTAGTCAGGCTATTTTATCCGACGTAGCTTAATCTATACTTATGTACCACCATGCGCACGTGTAATTCTACAGGTTTAATCAAGGCCTACCACTATCTATTTTGATGATGCATGCATTATGATCAACATATCAACCCTTTATTGCATATCCACATAATTTTACTCTGATAATGTGCATTATCCACAGCTTATCGGTTTTTCATGCTGTTTGGGCGGACCACACTAGATGCTAGCGAGTCACCATTACTCAATAGTCCTAGTGATCCTATACTTTGTTTTATCACCCAGCTCATCGTTTTTATCTAAAAATGTTCGAGTTTGGGAGTCTGCTACGCAATAGAAGCCATGCTTCCGTGCCTAACCGATTATCTAGTATTCAAAATACTATTACCCGATACTACATTATCAGCCATATTTACTAATTACAATACCCATGCAATGTACCGATATGTTATTATTATTTAATGATCTAGTATTCCAATATACTATTAACCCGATAATGCATCATCATCATCATAGATATTATACTATCATAAACTGGGGCCTACCAGTGTAGAATTACTGATATCGGCAATTTACTACATAAAACAGATTGCTTCGAGTCCCTCCTCGTCATAAACCTAACAGCTGAATATCATCAACATATTCAATATTTTAAGACTATTTAACCACGGCATTCTACCAAGGCCTATCCATATCTATATCATAAATAATATTTATTATTATATTACATTGTAAAGGATGGCCTATATCCATTTGCCTGGTTATAGTTACGTACTGTTTGTTCTGACATACTATCTGCAGATAACCTGCGTAAAGTCACGGCATTTTATCAATATGCTAATTGAATTCATATCATAACAACTTCAACTCGAAGTCTACGCAAATACATCATAATATCTTGTTCTGTATCAACATCAATACGAACAATTGCTTGTTTTACGTCAGTATTTAACTTTATTTACCAACGGTCTTTACCCACCCATGATTACTTGCTATATCGTCATTCAGACTTCTATACCTAACAAGGCCCGCCATGTTTGGTAGGCCTAGTCTGAAGACGTATATGACAAACAATCACTTAGACCGGTTTTACTTGACCACTCAAGCAATACAATAGAATAACGATTTGTTTATGCGTCGTCATAGTACCAGTTGTAACTGGAATTCTCTGTTGCCACGGCCTAATATAAAAGCCACGCACGCACCACGTGACAACATGCTGGCTATCTTGTAGATAGTCTATAGATATCATTCACATCAGTCCGAGCATTCATTTAGATAACATCATAATTTGAAAGCTAAGCAGCATGCAACATTATGCCTACATCAGTAGGCCTATATCCAATATAATGTTGTTGCTTTGCCTGCTTTTAAACGACAAATTAGTCATGTCATTGCTCTATCTGTTAAATATCTACTTCCTCTACCGCCTCTGATGAGGATCTCACTCTAACTATCAGAAGATCCGAAACTAGTCAGGCTATTTTATCCGACGTAGCTTAATCTATACTTATGTACCACCATGCGCACGTGTAATTCTACAGGTTAAATCAAGGCCTACCACTATCTATTTTGATGATGCATGCATTATGATCAACATATCAACCCTTTATTGCATATCCACATAATTTTACTCTGATAATGTGCATTATCCACAGCTTATCGGTTTTTCATGCTGTTTGGGCGGACCACACTAGATGCTAGCGAGTCACCATTACTCAATAGTCCTAGTGATCCTATACTTTGTTTTATCACCCAGCTCATCGTTTTTATCTAAAAATGTTCGAGTTTGGGAGTCTGCTACGCAATAGAAGCCATGCTTCCGTGCCTAACCGATTATCTAGTATTCAAAATACTATTACCCGATACTACATTATCAGCCATATTTACTAATTACAATACCCATGCAATGTACCGATATGTTATTATTATTTAATGATCTAGTATTCCAATATACTATTAACCCGATAATGCATCATCATCATCATAGATATTATACTATCATAAACTGGGGCCTACCAGTGTAGAATTACTGATATCGGCAATTTACTACATAAAACAGATTGCTTCGAGTCCCTCCTCGTCATAAACCTAACAGCTGAATATCATCAACATATTCAATATTTTAAGACTATTTAACCACGGCATTCTACCAAGGCCTATCCATATCTATATCATAAATAATATTTATTATTATATTACATTGTAAAGGATGGCCTATATCCATTTGCCTGGTTATAGTTACGTACTGTTTGTTCTGACATACTATCTGCAGATAACCTGCGTAAAGTCACGGCATTTTATCAATATGCTAATTGAATTCATATCATAACAACTTCAACTCGAAGTCTACGCAAATACATCATAATATCTTGTTCTGTATCAACATCAATACGAACAATTGCTTGTTTTACGTCAGTATTTAACTTTATTTACCAACGGTCTTTACCCACCCATGATTACTTGCTATATCGTCATTCAGACTTCTATACCTAACAAGGCCCGCCATGTTTGGTAGGCCTAGTCTGAAGACGTATATGACAAACAATCACTTAGACCGGTTTTACTTGACCACTCAAGCAATACAATAGAATAACGATTTGTTTATGCGTCGTCATAGTACCAGTTGTAACTGGAATTCTCTGTTGCCACGGCCTAATATAAAAGCCACGCACGCACCACGTGACAACATGCTGGCTATCTTGTAGATAGTCTATAGATATCATTCACATCAGTCCGAGCATTCATTTAGATAACATCATAATTTGAAAGCTAAGCAGCATGCAACATTATGCCTACATCAGTAGGCCTATATCCAATATAATGTTGTTGCTTTGCCTGCTTTTAAACGACAAATTAGTCATGTCATTGCTCTATCTGTTAAATATCTACTTCCTCTACCGCCTCTGATGAGGATCTCACTCTAACTATCAGAAGATCCGAAACTAGTCAGGCTATTTTATCCGACGTAGCTTAATCTATACTTATGTACCACCATGCGCACGTGTAATTCTACAGGTTTAATCAAGGCCTACCACTATCTATTTTGATGATGCATGCATTATGATCAACATATCAACCCTTTATTGCATATCCACATAATTTTACTCTGATAATGTGCATTATCCACAGCTTATCGGTCTTTCATGCTGTTTGGGCGGACCACACTAGATGCTAGCGAGTCACCATTACTCAATAGTCCTAGTGATCCTATACTTTGTTTTATCACCCAGCTCATCGTTTTTATCTAAAAATGTTCGAGTTTGGGAGTCTGCTACGCAATAGAAGCCATGCTTCCGTGCCTAACCGATTATCTAGTATTCAAAATACTATTACCCGATACTACATTATCAGCCATATTTACTAATTACAATAACCATGCAATGTACCGATATGTTATTATTATTTAATGATCTAGTATTCCAATATACTATTAACCCGATAATGCATCATCATCATCATAGATATTATACTATCATAAACTGGGGCCTACCAGTGTAGAATTACTGATATCGGCAATTTACTACATAAAACAGATTGCTTCGAGTCCCTCCTCGTCATAAACCTAACAGCTGAATATCATCAACATATTCAATATTTTAAGACTATTTAACCACGGCATTCTACCAAGGCCTATCCATATCTATATCATAAATAATATTTATTATTATATTACATTGTAAAGGATGGCCTATATCCATTTGCCTGGTTATAGTTACGTACTGTTTGTTCTGACATACTATCTGCAGATAACCTGCGTAAAGTCACGGCATTTTATCAATATGCTAATTGAATTCATATCATAACAACTTCAACTCGAAGTCTACGCAAATACATCATAATATCTTGTTCTGTATCAACATCAATACGAACAATTGCTTGTTTTACGTCAGTATTTAACTTTATTTACCAACGGTCTTTACCCACCCATGATTACTTGCTATATCGTCATTCAGACTTCTATACCTAACAAGGCCCGCCATGTTTGGTAGGCCTAGTCTGAAGACGTATATGACAAACAATCACTTAGACCGGTTTTACTTGACCACTCAAGCAATACAATAGAATAACGATTTGTTTATGCGTCGTCATAGTACCAGTTGTAACTGGAATTCTCTGTTGCCACGGCCTAATATAAAAGCCACGCACGCACCACGTGACAACATGCTGGCTATCTTGTAGATAGTCTATAGATATCATTCACATCAGTCCGAGCATTCATTTAGATAACATCATAATTTGAAAGCTAAGCAGCATGCAACATTATGCCTACATCAGTAGGCCTATATCCAATATAATGTTGTTGCTTTGCCTGCTTTTAAACGACAAATTAGTCATGTCATTGCTCTATCTGTTAAATATCTACTTCCTCTACCGCCTCTGATGAGGATCTCACTCTAACTATCAGAAGATCCGAAACTAGTCAGGCTATTTTATCCGACGTAGCTTAATCTATACTTATGTACCACCATGCGCACGTGTAATTCTACAGGTTTAATCAAGGCCTACCACTATCTATTTTGATGATGCATGCATTATGATCAACATATCAACCCTTTATTGCATATCCACATAATTTTACTCTGATAATGTGCATTATCCACAGCTTATCGGTTTTTCATGCTGTTTGGGCGGACCACACTAGATGCTAGCGAGTCACCATTACTCAATAGTCCTAGTGATCCTATACTTTGTTTTATCACCCAGCTCATCGTTTTTATCTAAAAATGTTCGAGTTTGGGAGTCTGCTACGCAATAGAAGCCATGCTTCCGTGCCTAACCGATTATCTAGTATTCAAAATACTATTACCCGATACTACATTATCAGCCATATTTACTAATTACAATACCCATGCAATGTACCGATATGTTATTATTATTTAATGATCTAGTATTCCAATATACTATTAACCCGATAATGCATCATCATCATCATAGATATTATACTATCATAAACTGGGGCCTACCAGTGTAGAATTACTGATATCGGCAATTTACTACATAAAACAGATTGCTTCGAGTCCCTCCTCGTCATAAACCTAACAGCTGAATATCATCAACATATTCAATATTTTAAGACTATTTAACCACGGCATTCTACCAAGGCCTATCCATATCTATATCATAAATAATATTTATTATTATATTACATTGTAAAGGATGGCCTATATCCATTTGCCTGGTTATAGTTACGTACTGTTTGTTCTGACATACTATCTGCAGATAACCTGCGTAAAGTCACGGCATTTTATCAATATGCTAATTGAATTCATATCATAACAACTTCAACTCGAAGTCTACGCAAATACATCATAATATCTTGTTCTGTATCAACATCAATACGAACAATTGCTTGTTTTACGTCAGTATTTAACTTTATTTACCAACGGTCTTTACCCACCCATGATTACTTGCTATATCGTCATTCAGACTTCTATACCTAACAAGGCCCGCCATGTTTGGTAGGCCTAGTCTGAAGACGTATATGACAAACAATCACTTAGACCGGTTTTACTTGACCACTCAAGCAATACAATAGAATAACGATTTGTTTATGCGTCGTCATAGTACCAGTTGTAACTGGAATTCTCTGTTGCCACGGCCTAATATAAAAGCCACGCACGCACCACGTGACAACATGCTGGCTATCTTGTAGATAGTCTATAGATATCATTCACATCAGTCCGAGCATTCATTTAGATAACATCATAATTTGAAAGCTAAGCAGCATGCAACATTATGCCTACATCAGTAGGCCTATATCCAATATAATGTTGTTGCTTTGCCTGCTTTTAAACGACAAATTAGTCATGTCATTGCTCTATCTGTTAAATATCTACTTCCTCTACCGCCTCTGATGAGGATCTCACTCTAACTATCAGAAGATCCGAAACTAGTCAGGCTATTTTATCCGACGTAGCTTAATCTATACTTATGTACCACCATGCGCACGTGTAATTCTACAGGTTAAATCAAGGCCTACCACTATCTATTTTGATGATGCATGCATTATGATCAACATATCAACCCTTTATTGCATATCCACATAATTTTACTCTGATAATGTGCATTATCCACAGCTTATCGGTTTTTCATGCTGTTTGGGCGGACCACACTAGATGCTAGCGAGTCACCATTACTCAATAGTCCTAGTGATCCTATACTTTGTTTTATCACCCAGCTCATCGTTTTTATCTAAAAATGTTCGAGTTTGGGAGTCTGCTACGCAATAGAAGCCATGCTTCCGTGCCTAACCGATTATCTAGTATTCAAAATACTATTACCCGATACTACATTATCAGCCATATTTACTAATTACAATACCCATGCAATGTACCGATATGTTATTATTATTTAATGATCTAGTATTCCAATATACTATTAACCCGATAATGCATCATCATCATCATAGATATTATACTATCATAAACTGGGGCCTACCAGTGTAGAATTACTGATATCGGCAATTTACTACATAAAACAGATTGCTTCGAGTCCCTCCTCGTCATAAACCTAACAGCTGAATATCATCAACATATTCAATATTTTAAGACTATTTAACCACGGCATTCTACCAAGGCCTATCCATATCTATATCATAAATAATATTTATTATTATATTACATTGTAAAGGATGGCCTATATCCATTTGCCTGGTTATAGTTACGTACTGTTTGTTCTGACATACTATCTGCAGATAACCTGCGTAAAGTCACGGCATTTTATCAATATGCTAATTGAATTCATATCATAACAACTTCAACTCGAAGTCTACGCAAATACATCATAATATCTTGTTCTGTATCAACATCAATACGAACAATTGCTTGTTTTACGTCAGTATTTAACTTTATTTACCAACGGTCTTTACCCACCCATGATTACTTGCTATATCGTCATTCAGACTTCTATACCTAACAAGGCCCGCCATGTTTGGTAGGCCTAGTCTGAAGACGTATATGACAAACAATCACTTAGACCGGTTTTACTTGACCACTCAAGCAATACAATAGAATAACGATTTGTTTATGCGTCGTCATAGTACCAGTTGTAACTGGAATTCTCTGTTGCCACGGCCTAATATAAAAGCCACGCACGCACCACGTGACAACATGCTGGCTATCTTGTAGATAGTCTATAGATATCATTCACATCAGTCCGAGCATTCATTTAGATAACATCATAATTTGAAAGCTAAGCAGCATGCAACATTATGCCTACATCAGTAGGCCTATATCCAATATAATGTTGTTGCTTTGCCTGCTTTTAAACGACAAATTAGTCATGTCATTGCTCTATCTGTTAAATATCTACTTCCTCTACCGCCTCTGATGAGGATCTCACTCTAACTATCAGAAGATCCGAAACTAGTCAGGCTATTTTATCCGACGTAGCTTAATCTATACTTATGTACCACCATGCGCACGTGTAATTCTACAGGTTTAATCAAGGCCTACCACTATCTATTTTGATGATGCATGCATTATGATCAACATATCAACCCTTTATTGCATATCCACATAATTTTACTCTGATAATGTGCATTATCCACAGCTTATCGGTTTTTCATGCTGTTTGGGCGGACCACACTAGATGCTAGCGAGTCACCATTACTCAATAGTCCTAGTGATCCTATACTTTGTTTTATCACCCAGCTCATCGTTTTTATCTAAAAATGTTCGAGTTTGGGAGTCTGCTACGCAATAGAAGCCATGCTTCCGTGCCTAACCGATTATCTAGTATTCAAAATACTATTACCCGATACTACATTATCAGCCATATTTACTAATTACAATACCCATGCAATGTACCGATATGTTATTATTATTTAATGATCTAGTATTCCAATATACTATTAACCCGATAATGCATCATCATCATCATAGATATTATACTATCATAAACTGGGGCCTACCAGTGTAGAATTACTGATATCGGCAATTTACTACATAAAACAGATTGCTTCGAGTCCCTCCTCGTCATAAACCTAACAGCTGAATATCATCAACATATTCAATATTTTAAGACTATTTAACCACGGCATTCTACCAAGGCCTATCCATATCTATATCATAAATAATATTTATTATTATATTACATTGTAAAGGATGGCCTATATCCATTTGCCTGGTTATAGTTACGTACTGTTTGTTCTGACATACTATCTGCAGATAACCTGCGTAAAGTCACGGCATTTTATCAATATGCTAATTGAATTCATATCATAACAACTTCAACTCGAAGTCTACGCAAATACATCATAATATCTTGTTCTGTATCAACATCAATACGAACAATTGCTTGTTTTACGTCAGTATTTAACTTTATTTACCAACGGTCTTTACCCACCCATGATTACTTGCTATATCGTCATTCAGACTTCTATACCTAACAAGGCCTACCATGTTTGGTAGGCCTAGTCTGAAGACGTATATGACAAACAATCACTTAGACCGGTTTTACTTGACCACTCAAGCAATACAATAGAATAACGATTTATTTATGCGTCGTCATAGTACCAGTTGTAACTGGAATTCTCTGTTGCCACGGCCTAATATAAAAGCCACGCACGCACCACGTGACAACATGCTGGCTATCTTGTAGATAGTCTATAGATATCATTCACATCAGTCCGAGCATTCATTTAGATAACATCATAATTTGAAAGCTAAGCAGCATGCAACATTATGCCTACATCAGTAGGCCTATATCCAATATAATGTTGTTGCTTTGCCTGCTTTTAAACGACAAATTAGTCATGTCATTGCTCTATCTGTTAAATATCTACTTCCTCTACCGCCTCTGATGAGGATCTCACTCTAACTATCAGAAGATCCGAAACTAGTCAGGCTATTTTATCCGACGTAGCTTAATCTATACTTATGTACCACCATGCGCACGTGTAATTCTACAGGTTTAATCAAGGCCTACCACTATCTATTTTGATGATGCATGCATTATGATCAACATATCAACCCTTTATTGCATATCCACATAATTTTACTCTGATAATGTGCATTATCCACAGCTTATCGGTTTTTCATGCTGTTTGGGCGGACCACACTAGATGCTAGCGAGTCACCATTACTCAATAGTCCTAGTGATCCTATACTTTGTTTTATCACCCAGCTCATCGTTTTTATCTAAAAATGTTCGAGTTTGGGAGTCTGCTACGCAATAGAAGCCATGCTTCCGTGCCTAACCGATTATCTAGTATTCAAAATACTATTACCCGATACTACATTATCAGCCATATTTACTAATTACAATACCCATGCAATGTACCGATATGTTATTATTATTTAATGATCTAGTATTCCAATATACTATTAACCCGATAATGCATCATCATCATCATAGATATTATACTATCATAAACTGGGGCCTACCAGTGTAGAATTACTGATATCGGCAATTTACTACATAAAACAGATTGCTTCGAGTCCCTCCTCGTCATAAACCTAACAGCTGAATATCATCAACATATTCAATATTTTAAGACTATTTAACCACGGCATTCTACCAAGGCCTATCCATATCTATATCATAAATAATATTTATTATTATATTACATTGTAAAGGATGGCCTATATCCATTTGCCTGGTTATAGTTACGTACTGTTTGTTCTGACATACTATCTGCAGATAACCTGCGTAAAGTCACGGCATTTTATCAATATGCTAATTGAATTCATATCATAACAACTTCAACTCGAAGTCTACGCAAATACATCATAATATCTTGTTCTGTATCAACATCAATACGAACAATTGCTTGTTTTACGTCAGTATTTAACTTTATTTACCAACGGTCTTTACCCACCCATGATTACTTGCTATATCGTCATTCAGACTTCTATACCTAACAAGGCCCGCCATGTTTGGTAGGCCTAGTCTGAAGACGTATATGACAAACAATCACTTAGACCGGTTTTACTTGACCACTCAAGCAATACAATAGAATAACGATTTGTTTATGCGTCGTCATAGTACCAGTTGTAACTGGAATTCTCTGTTGCCACGGCCTAATATAAAAGCCACGCACGCACCACGTGACAACATGCTGGCTATCTTGTAGATAGTCTATAGATATCATTCACATCAGTCCGAGCATTCATTTAGATAACATCATAATTTGAAAGCTAAGCAGCATGCAACATTATGCCTACATCAGTAGGCCTATATCCAATATAATGTTGTTGCTTTGCCTGCTTTTAAACGACAAATTAGTCATGTCATTGCTCTATCTGTTAAATATCTACTTCCTCTACCGCCTCTGATGAGGATCTCACTCTAACTATCAGAAGATCCGAAACTAGTCAGGCTATTTTATCCGACGTAGCTTAATCTATACTTATGTACCACCATGCGCACGTGTAATTCTACAGGTTTAATCAAGGCCTACCACTATCTATTTTGATGATGCATGCATTATGATCAACATATCAACCCTTTATTGCATATCCACATAATTTTACTCTGATAATGTGCATTATCCACAGCTTATCGGTTTTTCATGCTGTTTGGGCGGACCACACTAGATGCTAGCGAGTCACCATTACTCAATAGTCCTAGTGATCCTATACTTTGTTTTATCACCCAGCTCATCGTTTTTATCTAAAAATGTTCGAGTTTGGGAGTCTGCTACGCAATAGAAGCCATGCTTCCGTGCCTAACCGATTATCTAGTATTCAAAATACTATTACCCGATACTACATTATCAGCCATATTTACTAATTACAATACCCATGCAATGTACCGATATGTTATTATTATTTAATGATCTAGTATTCCAATATACTATTAACCCGATAATGCATCATCATCATCATAGATATTATACTATCATAAACTGGGGCCTACCAGTGTAGAATTACTGATATCGGCAATTTACTACATAAAACAGATTGCTTCGAGTCCCTCCTCGTCATAAACCTAACAGCTGAATATCATCAACATATTCAATATTTTAAGACTATTTAACCACGGCATTCTACCAAGGCCTATCCATATCTATATCATAAATAATATTTATTATTATATTACATTGTAAAGGATGGCCTATATCCATTTGCCTGGTTATAGTTACGTACTGTTTGTTCTGACATACTATCTGCAGATAACCTGCGTAAAGTCACGGCATTTTATCAATATGCTAATTGAATTCATATCATAACAACTTCAACTCGAAGTCTACGCAAATACATCATAATATCTTGTTCTGTATCAACATCAATACGAACAATTGCTTGTTTTACGTCAGTATTTAACTTTATTTACCAACGGTCTTTACCCACCCATGATTACTTGCTATATCGTCATTCAGACTTCTATACCTAACAAGGCCCGCCATGTTTGGTAGGCCTAGTCTGAAGACGTATATGACAAACAATCACTTAGACCGGTTTTACTTGACCACTCAAGCAATACAATAGAATAACGATTTGTTTATGCGTCGTCATAGTACCAGTTGTAACTGGAATTCTCTGTTGCCACGGCCTAATATAAAAGCCACGCACGCACCACGTGACAACATGCTGGCTATCTTGTAGATAGTCTATAGATATCATTCACATCAGTCCGAGCATTCATTTAGATAACATCATAATTTGAAAGCTAAGCAGCATGCAACATTATGCCTACATCAGTAGGCCTATATCCAATATAATGTTGTTGCTTTGCCTGCTTTTAAACGACAAATTAGTCATGTCATTGCTCTATCTGTTAAATATCTACTTCCTCTACCGCCTCTGATGAGGATCTCACTCTAACTATCAGAAGATCCGAAACTAGTCAGGCTATTTTATCCGACGTAGCTTAATCTATACTTATGTACCACCATGCGCACGTGTAATTCTACAGGTTTAATCAAGGCCTACCACTATCTATTTTGATGATGCATGCATTATGATCAACATATCAACCCTTTATTGCATATCCACATAATTTTACTCTGATAATGTGCATTATCCACAGCTTATCGGTTTTTCATGCTGTTTGGGCGGACCACACTAGATGCTAGCGAGTCACCATTACTCAATAGTCCTAGTGATCCTATACTTTGTTTTATCACCCAGCTCATCGTTTTTATCTAAAAATGTTCGAGTTTGGGAGTCTGCTACGCAATAGAAGCCATGCTTCCGTGCCTAACCGATTATCTAGTATTCAAAATACTATTACCCGATACTACATTATCAGCCATATTTACTAATTACAATACCCATGCAATGTACCGATATGTTATTATTATTTAATGATCTAGTATTCCAATATACTATTAACCCGATAATGCATCATCATCATCATAGATATTATACTATCATAAACTGGGGCCTACCAGTGTAGAATTACTGATATCGGCAATTTACTACATAAAACAGATTGCTTCGAGTCCCTCCTCGTCATAAACCTAACAGCTGAATATCATCAACATATTCAATATTTTAAGCCTATTTAACCACGGCATTCTACCAAGGCCTATCCATATCTATATCATAAATAATATTTATTATTATATTACATTGTAAAGGATGGCCTATATCCATTTGCCTGGTTATAGTTACGTACTGTTTGTTCTGACATACTATCTGCAGATAACCTGCGTAAAGTCACGGCATTTTATCAATATGCTAATTGAATTCATATCATAACAACTTCAACTCGAAGTCTACGCAAATACATCATAATATCTTGTTCTGTATCAACATCAATACGAACAATTGCTTGTTTTACGTCAGTATTTAACTTTATTTACCAACGGTCTTTACCCACCCATGATTACTTGCTATATCGTCATTCAGACTTCTATACCTAACAAGGCCCGCCATGTTTGGTAGGCCTAGTCTGAAGACGTATATGACAAACAATCACTTAGACCGGTTTTACTTGACCACTCAAGCAATACAATAGAATAACGATTTGTTTATGCGTCGTCATAGTACCAGTTGTAACTGGAATTCTCTGTTGCCACGGCCTAATATAAAAGCCACGCACGCACCACGTGACAACATGCTGGCTATCTTGTAGATAGTCTATAGATATCATTCACATCAGTCCGAGCATTCATTTAGATAACATCATAATTTGAAAGCTAAGCAGCATGCAACATTATGCCTACATCAGTAGGCCTATATCCAATATAATGTTGTTGCTTTGCCTGCTTTTAAACGACAAATTAGTCATGTCATTGCTCTATCTGTTAAATATCTACTTCCTCTACCGCCTCTGATGAGGATCTCACTCTAACTATCAGAAGATCCGAAACTAGTCAGGCTATTTTATCCGACGTAGCTTAATCTATACTTATGTACCACCATGCGCACGTGTAATTCTACAGGTTTAATCAAGGCCTACCACTATCTATTTTGATGATGCATGCATTATGATCAACATATCAACCCTTTATTGCATATCCACATAATTTTACTCTGATAATGTGCATTATCCACAGCTTATCGGTCTTTCATGCTGTTTGGGCGGACCACACTAGATGCTAGCGAGTCACCATTACTCAATAGTCCTAGTGATCCTATACTTTGTTTTATCACCCAGCTCATCGTTTTTATCTAAAAATGTTCGAGTTTGGGAGTCTGCTACGCAATAGAAGCCATGCTTCCGTGCCTAACCGATTATCTAGTATTCAAAATACTATTACCCGATACTACATTATCAGCCATATTTACTAATTACAATACCCATGCAATGTACCGATATGTTATTATTATTTAATGATCTAGTATTCCAATATACTATTAACCCGATAATGCATCATCATCATCATAGATATTATACTATCATAAACTGGGGCCTACCAGTGTAGAATTACTGATATCGGCAATTTACTACATAAAACAGATTGCTTCGAGTCCCTCCTCGTCATAAACCTAACAGCTGAATATCATCAACATATTCAATATTTTAAGACTATTTAACCACGGCATTCTACCAAGGCCTATCCATATCTATATCATAAATAATATTTATTATTATATTACATTGTAAAGGATGGCCTATATCCATTTGCCTGGTTATAGTTACGTACTGTTTGTTCTGACATACTATCTGCAGATAACCTGCGTAAAGTCACGGCATTTTATCAATATGCTAATTGAATTCATATCATAACAACTTCAACTCGAAGTCTACGCAAATACATCATAATATCTTGTTCTGTATCAACATCAATACGAACAATTGCTTGTTTTACGTCAGTATTTAACTTTATTTACCAACGGTCTTTACCCACCCATGATTACTTGCTATATCGTCATTCAGACTTCTATACCTAACAAGGCCCGCCATGTTTGGTAGGCCTAGTCTGAAGACGTATATGACAAACAATCACTTAGACCGGTTTTACTTGACCACTCAAGCAATACAATAGAATAACGATTTATTTATGCGTCGTCATAGTACCAGTTGTAACTGGAATTCTCTGTTGCCACGGCCTAATATAAAAGCCACGCACGCACCACGTGACAACATGCTGGCTATCTTGTAGATAGTCTATAGATATCATTCACATCAGTCCGAGCATTCATTTAGATAACATCATAATTTGAAAGCTAAGCAGCATGCAACATTATGCCTACATCAGTAGGCCTATATCCAATATAATGTTGTTGCTTTGCCTGCTTTTAAACGACAAATTAGTCATGTCATTGCTCTATCTGTTAAATATCTACTTCCTCTACCGCCTCTGATGAGGATCTCACTCTAACTATCAGAAGATCCGAAACTAGTCAGGCTATTTTATCCGACGTAGCTTAATCTATACTTATGTACCACCATGCGCACGTGTAATTCTACAGGTTTAATCAAGGCCTACCACTATCTATTTTGATGATGCATGCATTATGATCAACATATCAACCCTTTATTGCATATCCACATAATTTTACTCTGATAATGTGCATTATCCACAGCTTATCGGTTTTTCATGCTGTTTGGGCGGACCACACTAGATGCTAGCGAGTCACCATTACTCAATAGTCCTAGTGATCCTATACTTTGTTTTATCACCCAGCTCATCGTTTTTATCTAAAAATGTTCGAGTTTGGGAGTCTGCTACGCAATAGAAGCCATGCTTCCGTGCCTAACCGATTATCTAGTATTCAAAATACTATTACCCGATACTACATTATCAGCCATATTTACTAATTACAATACCCATGCAATGTACCGATATGTTATTATTATTTAATGATCTAGTATTCCAATATACTATTAACCCGATAATGCATCATCATCATCATAGATATTATACTATCATAAACTGGGGCCTACCAGTGTAGAATTACTGATATCGGCAATTTACTACATAAAACAGATTGCTTCGAGTCCCTCCTCGTCATAAACCTAACAGCTGAATATCATCAACATATTCAATATTTTAAGACTATTTAACCACGGCATTCTACCAAGGCCTATCCATATCTATATCATAAATAATATTTATTATTATATTACATTGTAAAGGATGGCCTATATCCATTTGCCTGGTTATAGTTACGTACTGTTTGTTCTGACATACTATCTGCAGATAACCTGCGTAAAGTCACGGCATTTTATCAATATGCTAATTGAATTCATATCATAACAACTTCAACTCGAAGTCTACGCAAATACATCATAATATCTTGTTCTGTATCAACATCAATACGAACAATTGCTTGTTTTACGTCAGTATTTAACTTTATTTACCAACGGTCTTTACCCACCCATGATTACTTGCTATATCGTCATTCAGACTTCTATACCTAACAAGGCCCGCCATGTTTGGTAGGCCTAGTCTGAAGACGTATATGACAAACAATCACTTAGACCGGTTTTACTTGACCACTCAAGCAATACAATAGAATAACGATTTGTTTATGCGTCGTCATAGTACCAGTTGTAACTGGAATTCTCTGTTGCCACGGCCTAATATAAAAGCCACGCACGCACCACGTGACAACATGCTGGCTATCTTGTAGATAGTCTATAGATATCATTCACATCAGTCCGAGCATTCATTTAGATAACATCATAATTTGAAAGCTAAGCAGCATGCAACATTATGCCTACATCAGTAGGCCTATATCCAATATAATGTTGTTGCTTTGCCTGCTTTTAAACGACAAATTAGTCATGTCATTGCTCTATCTGTTAAATATATACTTCCTCTACCGCCTCTGATGAGGATCTCACTCTAACTATCAGAAGATCCGAAACTAGTCAGGCTATTTTATCCGACGTAGCTTAATCTATACTTATGTACCACCATGCGCACGTGTAATTCTACAGGTTTAATCAAGGCCTACCACTATCTATTTTGATGATGCATGCATTATGATCAACATATCAACCCTTTATTGCATATCCACATAATTTTACTCTGATAATGTGCATTATCCACAGCTTATCGGTTTTTCATGCTGTTTGGGCGGACCACACTAGATGCTAGCGAGTCACCATTACTCAATAGTCCTAGTGATCCTATACTTTGTTTTATCACCCAGCTCATCGTTTTTATCTAAAAATGTTCGAGTTTGGGAGTCTGCTACGCAATAGAAGCCATGCTTCCGTGCCTAACCGATTATCTAGTATTCAAAATACTATTACCCGATACTACATTATCAGCCATATTTACTAATTACAATACCCATGCAATGTACCGATATGTTATTATTATTTAATGATCTAGTATTCCAATATACTATTAACCCGATAATGCATCATCATCATCATAGATATTATACTATCATAAACTGGGGCCTACCAGTGTAGAATTACTGATATCGGCAATTTACTACATAAAACAGATTGCTTCGAGTCCCTCCTCGTCATAAACCTAACAGCTGAATATCATCAACATATTCAATATTTTAAGACTATTTAACCACGGCATTCTACCAAGGCCTATCCATATCTATATCATAAATAATATTTATTATTATATTACATTGTAAAGGATGGCCTATATCCATTTGCCTGGTTATAGTTACGTACTGTTTGTTCTGACATACTATCTGCAGATAACCTGCGTAAAGTCACGGCATTTTATCAATATGCTAATTGAATTCATATCATAACAACTTCAACTCGAAGTCTACGCAAATACATCATAATATCTTGTTCTGTATCAACATCAATACGAACAATTGCTTGTTTTACGTCAGTATTTAACTTTATTTACCAACGGTCTTTACCCACCCATGATTACTTGCTATATCGTCATTCAGACTTCTATACCTAACAAGGCCCGCCATGTTTGGTAGGCCTAGTCTGAAGACGTATATGACAAACAATCACTTAGACCGGTTTTACTTGACCACTCAAGCAATACAATAGAATAACGATTTGTTTATGCGTCGTCATAGTACCAGTTGTAACTGGAATTCTCTGTTGCCACGGCCTAATATAAAAGCCACGCACGCACCACGTGACAACATGCTGGCTATCTTGTAGATAGTCTATAGATATCATTCACATCAGTCCGAGCATTCATTTAGATAACATCATAATTTGAAAGCTAAGCAGCATGCAACATTATGCCTACATCAGTAGGCCTATATCCAATATAATGTTGTTGCTTTGCCTGCTTTTAAACGACAAATTAGTCATGTCATTGCTCTATCTGTTAAATATCTACTTCCTCTACCGCCTCTGATGAGGATCTCACTCTAACTATCAGAAGATCCGAAACTAGTCAGGCTATTTTATCCGACGTAGCTTAATCTATACTTATGTACCACCATGCGCACGTGTAATTCTACAGGTTTAATCAAGGCCTACCACTATCTATTTTGATGATGCATGCATTATGATCAACATATCAACCCTTTATTGCATATCCACATAATTTTACTCTGATAATGTGCATTATCCACAGCTTATCGGTTTTTCATGCTGTTTGGGCGGACCACACTAGATGCTAGCGAGTCACCATTACTCAATAGTCCTAGTGATCCTATACTTTGTTTTATCACCCAGCTCATCGTTTTTATCTAAAAATGTTCGAGTTTGGGAGTCTGCTACGCAATAGAAGCCATGCTTCCGTGCCTAACCGATTATCTAGTATTCAAAATACTATTACCCGATACTACATTATCAGCCATATTTACTAATTACAATACCCATGCAATGTACCGATATGTTATTATTATTTAATGATCTAGTATTCCAATATACTATTAACCCGATAATGCATCATCATCATCATAGATATTATACTATCATAAACTGGGGCCTACCAGTGTAGAATTACTGATATCGGCAATTTACTACATAAAACAGATTGCTTCGAGTCCCTCCTCGTCATAAACCTAACAGCTGAATATCATCAACATATTCAATATTTTAAGACTATTTAACCACGGCATTCTACCAAGGCCTATCCATATCTATATCATAAATAATATTTATTATTATATTACATTGTAAAGGATGGCCTATATCCATTTGCCTGGTTATAGTTACGTACTGTTTGTTCTGACATACTATCTGCAGATAACCTGCGTAAAGTCACGGCATTTTATCAATATGCTAATTGAATTCATATCATAACAACTTCAACTCGAAGTCTACGCAAATACATCATAATATCTTGTTCTGTATCAACATCAATACGAACAATTGCTTGTTTTACGTCAGTATTTAACTTTATTTACCAACGGTCTTTACCCACCCATGATTACTTGCTATATCGTCATTCAGACTTCTATACCTAACAAGGCCCGCCATGTTTGGTAGGCCTAGTCTGAAGACGTATATGACAAACAATCACTTAGACCGGTTTTACTTGACCACTCAAGCAATACAATAGAATAACGATTTGTTTATGCGTCGTCATAGTACCAGTTGTAACTGGAATTCTCTGTTGCCACGGCCTAATATAAAAGCCACGCACGCACCACGTGACAACATGCTGGCTATCTTGTAGATAGTCTATAGATATCATTCACATCAGTCCGAGCATTCATTTAGATAACATCATAATTTGAAAGCTAAGCAGCATGCAACATTATGCCTACATCAGTAGGCCTATATCCAATATAATGTTGTTGCTTTGCCTGCTTTTAAACGACAAATTAGTCATGTCATTGCTCTATCTGTTAAATATCTACTTCCTCTACCGCCTCTGATGAGGATCTCACTCTAACTATCAGAAGATCCGAAACTAGTCAGGCTATTTTATCCGACGTAGCTTAATCTATACTTATGTACCACCATGCGCACGTGTAATTCTACAGGTTTAATCAAGGCCTACCACTATCTATTTTGATGATGCATGCATTATGATCAACATATCAACCCTTTATTGCATATCCACATAATTTTACTCTGATAATGTGCATTATCCACAGCTTATCGGTTTTTCATGCTGTTTGGGCGGACCACACTAGATGCTAGCGAGTCACCATTACTCAATAGTCCTAGTGATCCTATACTTTGTTTTATCACCCAGCTCATCGTTTTTATCTAAAAATGTTCGAGTTTGGGAGTCTGCTACGCAATAGAAGCCATGCTTCCGTGCCTAACCGATTATCTAGTATTCAAAATACTATTACCCGATACTACATTATCAGCCATATTTACTAATTACAATACCCATGCAATGTACCGATATGTTATTATTATTTAATGATCTAGTATTCCAATATACTATTAACCCGATAATGCATCATCATCATCATAGATATTATACTATCATAAACTGGGGCCTACCAGTGTAGAATTACTGATATCGGCAATTTACTACATAAAACAGATTGCTTCGAGTCCCTCCTCGTCATAAACCTAACAGCTGAATATCATCAACATATTCAATATTTTAAGACTATTTAACCACGGCATTCTACCAAGGCCTATCCATATCTATATCATAAATAATATTTATTATTATATTACATTGTAAAGGATGGCCTATATCCATTTGCCTGGTTATAGTTACGTACTGTTTGTTCTGACATACTATCTGCAGATAACCTGCGTAAAGTCACGGCATTTTATCAATATGCTAATTGAATTCATATCATAACAACTTCAACTCGAAGTCTACGCAAATACATCATAATATCTTGTTCTGTATCAACATCAATACGAACAATTGCTTGTTTTACGTCAGTATTTAACTTTATTTACCAACGGTCTTTACCCACCCATGATTACTTGCTATATCGTCATTCAGACTTCTATACCTAACAAGGCCCGCCATGTTTGGTAGGCCTAGTCTGAAGACGTATATGACAAACAATCACTTAGACCGGTTTTACTTGACCACTCAAGCAATACAATAGAATAACGATTTGTTTATGCGTCGTCATAGTACCAGTTGTAACTGGAATTCTCTGTTGCCACGGCCTAATATAAAAGCCACGCACGCACCACGTGACAACATGCTGGCTATCTTGTAGATAGTCTATAGATATCATTCACATCAGTCCGAGCATTCATTTAGATAACATCATAATTTGAAAGCTAAGCAGCATGCAACATTATGCCTACATCAGTAGGCCTATATCCAATATAATGTTGTTGCTTTGCCTGCTTTTAAACGACAAATTAGTCATGTCATTGCTCTATCTGTTAAATATCTACTTCCTCTACCGCCTCTGATGAGGATCTCACTCTAACTATCAGAAGATCCGAAACTAGTCAGGCTATTTTATCCGACGTAGCTTAATCTATACTTATGTACCACCATGCGCACGTGTAATTCTACAGGTTTAATCAAGGCCTACCACTATCTATTTTGATGATGCATGCATTATGATCAACATATCAACCCTTTATTGCATATCCACATAATTGTACTCTGATAATGTGCATTATCCACAGCTTATCGGTTTTTCATGCTGTTTGGGCGGACCACACTAGATGCTAGCGAGTCACCATTACTCAATAGTCCTAGTGATCCTATACTTTGTTTTATCACCCAGCTCATCGTTTTTATCTAAAAATGTTCGAGTTTGGGAGTCTGCTACGCAATAGAAGCCATGCTTCCGTGCCTAACCGATTATCTAGTATTCAAAATACTATTACCCGATACTACATTATCAGCCATATTTACTAATTACAATACCCATGCAATGTACCGATATGTTATTATTATTTAATGATCTAGTATTCCAATATACTATTAACCCGATAATGCATCATCATCATCATAGATATTATACTATCATAAACTGGGGCCTACCAGTGTAGAATTACTGATATCGGCAATTTACTACATAAAACAGATTGCTTCGAGTCCCTCCTCGTCATAAACCTAACAGCTGAATATCATCAACATATTCAATATTTTAAGACTATTTAACCACGGCATTCTACCAAGGCCTATCCATATCTATATCATAAATAATATTTATTATTATATTACATTGTAAAGGATGGCCTATATCCATTTGCCTGGCTGCATTATCCACAGCTTATCGGTTTTTCATGCTGTTTGGGCGGACCACACTAGATGCTAGCGAGTCACCATTACTCAATAGTCCTAGTGATCCTATACTTTGTTTTATCACCCAGCTCATCGTTTTTATCTAAAAATGTTCGAGTTTGGGAGTCTGCTACGCAATAGAAGCCATGCTTCCGTGCCTAACCGATTATCTAGTATTCAAAATACTATTACCCGATACTACATTATCAGCCATATTTACTAATTACAATACCCATGCAATGTACCGATATGTTATTATTATTTAATGATCTAGTATTCCAATATACTATTAACCCGATAATGCATCATCATCATCATAGATATTATACTATCATAAACTGGGGCCTACCAGTGTAGAATTACTGATATCGGCAATTTACTACATAAAACAGATTGCTTCGAGTCCCTCCTCGTCATAAACCTAACAGCTGAATATCATCAACATATTCAATATTTTAAGACTATTTAACCACGGCATTCTACCAAGGCCTATCCATATCTATATCATAAATAATATTTATTATTATATTACATTGTAAAGGATGGCCTATATCCATTTGCCTGGTTATAGTTACGTACTGTTTGTTCTGACATACTATCTGCAGATAACCTGCGTAAAGTCACGGCATTTTATCAATATGCTAATTGAATTCATATCATAACAACTTCAACTCGAAGTCTACGCAAATACATCATAATATCTTGTTCTGTATCAACATCAATACGAACAATTGCTTGTTTTACGTCAGTATTTAACTTTATTTACCAACGGTCTTTACCCACCCATGATTACTTGCTATATCGTCATTCAGACTTCTATACCTAACAAGGCCCGCCATGTTTGGTAGGCCTAGTCTGAAGACGTATATGACAAACAATCACTTAGACCGGTTTTACTTGACCACTCAAGCAATACAATAGAATAACGATTTGTTTATGCGTCGTCATAGTACCAGTTGTAACTGGAATTCTCTGTTGCCACGGCCTAATATAAAAGCCACGCACGCACCACGTGACAACATGCTGGCTATCTTGTAGATAGTCTATAGATATCATTCACATCAGTCCGAGCATTCATTTAGATAACATCATAATTTGAAAGCTAAGCAGCATGCAACATTATGCCTACATCAGTAGGCCTATATCCAATATAATGTTGTTGCTTTGCCTGCTTTTAAACGACAAATTAGTCATGTCATTGCTCTATCTGTTAAATATCTACTTCCTCTACCGCCTCTGATGAGGATCTCACTCTAACTATCAGAAGATCCGAAACTAGTCAGGCTATTTTATCCGACGTAGCTTAATCTATACTTATGTACCACCATGCGCACGTGTAATTCTACAGGTTTAATCAAGGCCTACCACTATCTATTTTGATGATGCATGCATTATGATCAACATATCAACCCTTTATTGCATATCCACATAATTTTACTCTGATAATGTGCATTATCCACAGCTTATCGGTTTTTCATGCTGTTTGGGCGGACCACACTAGATGCTAGCGAGTCACCATTACTCAATAGTCCTAGTGATCCTATACTTTGTTTTATCACCCAGCTCATCGTTTTTATCTAAAAATGTTCGAGTTTGGGAGTCTGCTACGCAATAGAAGCCATGCTTCCGTGCCTAACCGATTATCTAGTATTCAAAATACTATTACCCGATACTACATTATCAGCCATATTTACTAATTACAATACCCATGCAATGTACCGATATGTTATTATTATTTAATGATCTAGTATTCCAATATACTATTAACCCGATAATGCATCATCATCATCATAGATATTATACTATCATAAACTGGGGCCTACCAGTGTAGAATTACTGATATCGGCAATTTACTACATAAAACAGATTGCTTCGAGTCCCTCCTCGTCATAAACCTAACAGCTGAATATCATCAACATATTCAATATTTTAAGACTATTTAACCACGGCATTCTACCAAGGCCTATCCATATCTATATCATAAATAATATTTATTATTATATTACATTGTAAAGGATGGCCTATATCCATTTGCCTGGTTATAGTTACGTACTGTTTGTTCTGACATACTATCTGCAGATAACCTGCGTAAAGTCACGGCATTTTATCAATATGCTAATTGAATTCATATCATAACAACTTCAACTCGAAGTCTACGCAAATACATCATAATATCTTGTTCTGTATCAACATCAATACGAACAATTGCTTGTTTTACGTCAGTATTTAACTTTATTTACCAACGGTCTTTACCCACCCATGATTACTTGCTATATCGTCATTCAGACTTCTATACCTAACAAGGCCCGCCATGTTTGGTAGGCCTAGTCTGAAGACGTATATGACAAACAATCACTTAGACCGGTTTTACTTGACCACTCAAGCAATACAATAGAATAACGATTTGTTTATGCGTCGTCATAGTACCAGTTGTAACTGGAATTCTCTGTTGCCACGGCCTAATATAAAAGCCACGCACGCACCACGTGACAACATGCTGGCTATCTTGTAGATAGTCTATAGATATCATTCACATCAGTCCGAGCATTCATTTAGATAACATCATAATTTGAAAGCTAAGCAGCATGCAACATTATGCCTACATCAGTAGGCCTATATCCAATATAATGTTGTTGCTTTGCCTGCTTTTAAACGACAAATTAGTCATGTCATTGCTCTATCTGTTAAATATCTACTTCCTCTACCGCCTCTGATGAGGATCTCACTCTAACTATCAGAAGATCCGAAACTAGTCAGGCTATTTTATCCGACGTAGCTTAATCTATACTTATGTACCACCATGCGCACGTGTAATTCTACAGGTTTAATCAAGGCCTACCACTATCTATTTTGATGATGCATGCATTATGATCAACATATCAACCCTTTATTGCATATCCACATAATTGTACTCTGATAATGTGCATTATCCACAGCTTATCGGTTTTTCATGCTGTTTGGGCGGACCACACTAGATGCTAGCGAGTCACCATTACTCAATAGTCCTAGTGATCCTATACTTTGTTTTATCACCCAGCTCATCGTTTTTATCTAAAAATGTTCGAGTTTGGGAGTCTGCTACGCAATAGAAGCCATGCTTCCGTGCCTAACCGATTATCTAGTATTCAAAATACTATTACCCGATACTACATTATCAGCCATATTTACTAATTACAATACCCATGCAATGTACCGATATGTTATTATTATTTAATGATCTAGTATTCCAATATACTATTAACCCGATAATGCATCATCATCATCATAGATATTATACTATCATAAACTGGGGCCTACCAGTGTAGAATTACTGATATCGGCAATTTACTACATAAAACAGATTGCTTCGAGTCCCTCCTCGTCATAAACCTAACAGCTGAATATCATCAACATATTCAATATTTTAAGACTATTTAACCACGGCATTCTACCAAGGCCTATCCATATCTATATCATAAATAATATTTATTATTATATTACATTGTAAAGGATGGCCTATATCCATTTGCCTGGTTATAGTTACGTACTGTTTGTTCTGACATACTATCTGCAGATAACCTGCGTAAAGTCACGGCATTTTATCAATATGCTAATTGAATTCATATCATAACAACTTCAACTCGAAGTCTACGCAAATACATCATAATATCTTGTTCTGTATCAACATCAATACGAACAATTGCTTGTTTTACGTCAGTATTTAACTTTATTTACCAACGTTCTTTACCCACCCATGATTACTTGCTATATCGTCATTCAGACTTCTATACCTAACAAGGCCCGCCATGTTTGGTAGGCCTAGTCTGAAGACGTATATGACAAACAATCACTTAGACCGGTTTTACTTGACCACTCAAGCAATACAATAGAATAACGATTTGTTTATGCGTCGTCATAGTACCAGTTGTAACTGGAATTCTCTGTTGCCACGGCCTAATATAAAAGCCACGCACGCACCACGTGACAACATGCTGGCTATCTTGTAGATAGTCTATAGATATCATTCACATCAGTCCGAGCATTCATTTAGATAACATCATAATTTGAAAGCTAAGCAGCATGCAACATTATGCCTACATCAGTAGGCCTATATCCAATATAATGTTGTTGCTTTGCCTGCTTTTAAACGACAAATTAGTCATGTCATTGCTCTATCTGTTAAATATCTACTTCCTCTACCGCCTCTGATGAGGATCTCACTCTAACTATCAGAAGATCCGAAACTAGTCAGGCTATTTTATCCGACGTAGCTTAATCTATACTTATGTACCACCATGCGCACGTGTAATTCTACAGGTTTAATCAAGGCCTACCACTATCTATTTTGATGATGCATGCATTATGATCAACATATCAACCCTTTATTGCATATCCACATAATTTTACTCTGATAATGTGCATTATCCACAGCTTATCGGTTTTTCATGCTGTTTGGGCGGACCACACTAGATGCTAGCGAGTCACCATTACTCAATAGTCCTAGTGATCCTATACTTTGTTTTATCACCCAGCTCATCGTTTTTATCTAAAAATGTTCGAGTTTGGGAGTCTGCTACGCAATAGAAGCCATGCTTCCGTGCCTAACCGATTATCTAGTATTCAAAATACTATTACCCGATACTACATTATCAGCCATATTTACTAATTACAATACCCATGCAATGTACCGATATGTTATTATTATTTAATGATCTAGTATTCCAATATACTATTAACCCGATAATGCATCATCATCATCATAGATATTATACTATCATAAACTGGGGCCTACCAGTGTAGAATTACTGATATCGGCAATTTACTACATAAAACAGATTGCTTCGAGTCCCTCCTCGTCATAAACCTAACAGCTGAATATCATCAACATATTCAATATTTTAAGACTATTTAACCACGGCATTCTACCAAGGCCTATCCATATCTATATCATAAATAATATTTATTATTATATTACATTGTAAAGGATGGCCTATATCCATTTGCCTGGTTATAGTTACGTACTGTTTGTTCTGACATACTATCTGCAGATAACCTGCGTAAAGTCACGGCATTTTATCAATATGCTAATTGAATTCATATCATAACAACTTCAACTCGAAGTCTACGCAAATACATCATAATATCTTGTTCTGTATCAACATCAATACGAACAATTGCTTGTTTTACGTCAGTATTTAACTTTATTTACCAACGGTCTTTACCCACCCATGATTACTTGCTATATCGTCATTCAGACTTCTATACCTAACAAGGCCCGCCATGTTTGGTAGGCCTAGTCTGAAGACGTATATGACAAACAATCACTTAGACCGGTTTTACTTGACCACTCAAGCAATACAATAGAATAACGATTTGTTTATGCGTCGTCATAGTACCAGTTGTAACTGGAATTCTCTGTTGCCACGGCCTAATATAAAAGCCACGCACGCACCACGTGACAACATGCTGGCTATCTTGTAGATAGTCTATAGATATCATTCACATCAGTCCGAGCATTCATTTAGATAACATCATAATTTGAAAGCTAAGCAGCATGCAACATTATGCCTACATCAGTAGGCCTATATCCAATATAATGTTGTTGCTTTGCCTGCTTTTAAACGACAAATTAGTCATGTCATTGCTCTATCTGTTAAATATCTACTTCCTCTACCGCCTCTGATGAGGATCTCACTCTAACTATCAGAAGATCCGAAACTAGTCAGGCTATTTTATCCGACGTAGCTTAATCTATACTTATGTACCACCATGCGCACGTGTAATTCTACAGGTTTAATCAAGGCCTACCACTATCTATTTTGATGATGCATGCATTATGATCAACATATCAACCCTTTATTGCATATCCACATAATTTTACTCTGATAATGTGCATTATCCACAGCTTATCGGTTTTTCATGCTGTTTGGGCGGACCACACTAGATGCTAGCGAGTCACCATTACTCAATAGTCCTAGTGATCCTATACTTTGTTTTATCACCCAGCTCATCGTTTTTATCTAAAAATGTTCGAGTTTGGGAGTCTGCTACGCAATAGAAGCCATGCTTCCGTGCCTAACCGATTATCTAGTATTCAAAATACTATTACCCGATACTACATTATCAGCCATATTTACTAATTACAATACCCATGCAATGTACCGATATGTTATTATTATTTAATGATCTAGTATTCCAATATACTATTAACCCGATAATGCATCATCATCATCATAGATATTATACTATCATAAACTGGGGCCTACCAGTGTAGAATTACTGATATCGGCAATTTACTACATAAAACAGATTGCTTCGAGTCCCTCCTCGTCATAAACCTAACAGCTGAATATCATCAACATATTCAATATTTTAAGACTATTTAACCACGGCATTCTACCAAGGCCTATCCATATCTATATCATAAATAATATTTATTATTATATTACATTGTAAAGGATGGCCTATATCCATTTGCCTGGTTATAGTTACGTACTGTTTGTTCTGACATACTATCTGCAGATAACCTGCGTAAAGTCACGGCATTTTATCAATATGCTAATTGAATTCATATCATAACAACTTCAACTCGAAGTCTACGCAAATACATCATAATATCTTGTTCTGTATCAACATCAATACGAACAATTGCTTGTTTTACGTCAGTATTTAACTTTATTTACCAACGGTCTTTACCCACCCATGATTACTTGCTATATCGTCATTCAGACTTCTATACCTAACAAGGCCCGCCATGTTTGGTAGGCCTAGTCTGAAGACGTATATGACAAACAATCACTTAGACCGGTTTTACTTGACCACTCAAGCAATACAATAGAATAACGATTTGTTTATGCGTCGTCATAGTACCAGTTGTAACTGGAATTCTCTGTTGCCACGGCCTAATATAAAAGCCACGCACGCACCACGTGACAACATGCTGGCTATCTTGTAGATAGTCTATAGATATCATTCACATCAGTCCGAGCATTCATTTAGATAACATCATAATTTGAAAGCTAAGCAGCATGCAACATTATGCCTACATCAGTAGGCCTATATCCAATATAAAATTGTTGCTTTGCCTGCTTTTAAACGACAAATTAGTCATGTCATTGCTCTATCTGTTAAATATCTACTTCCTCTACCGCCTCTGATGAGGATCTCACTCTAACTATCAGAAGATCCGAAACTAGTCAGGCTATTTTATCCGACGTAGCTTAATCTATACTTATGTACCACCATGCGCACGTGTAATTCTACAGGTTTAATCAAGGCCTACCACTATCTATTTTGATGATGCATGCATTATGATCAACATATCAACCCTTTATTGCATATCCACATAATTTTACTCTGATAATGTGCATTATCCACAGCTTATCGGTTTTTCATGCTGTTTGGGCGGACCACACTAGATGCTAGCGAGTCACCATTACTCAATAGTCCTAGTGATCCTATACTTTGTTTTATCACCCAGCTCATCGTTTTTATCTAAAAATGTTCGAGTTTGGGAGTCTGCTACGCAATAGAAGCCATGCTTCCGTGCCTAACCGATTATCTAGTATTCAAAATACTATTACCCGATACTACATTATCAGCCATATTTACTAATTACAATACCCATGCAATGTACCGATATGTTATTATTATTTAATGATCTAGTATTCCAATATACTATTAACCCGATAATGCATCATCATCATCATAGATATTATACTATCATAAACTGGGGCCTACCAGTGTAGAATTACTGATATCGGCAATTTACTACATAAAACAGATTGCTTCGGTCCCTCCTCGTCATAAACCTAACAGCTGAATATCATCAACATATTCAATATTTTAAGACTATTTAACCACGGCATTCTACCAAGGCCTATCCATATCTATATCATAAATAATATTTAATTTATTATTATATTACATTGTAAAGGATGGCCTATATCCATTTGCCTGGTTATAGTTACGTACTGTTTGTTCTGACATACTATCTGCAGATAACCTGCGTAAAGTCACGGCATTTTATCAATATGCTAATTGAATTCATATCATAACAACTTCAACTCGAAGTCTACGCAAATACATCATAATATCTTGTTCTGTATCAACATCAATACGAACAATTGCTTGTTTTACGTCAGTATTTAACTTTATTTACCAACGGTCTTTACCCACCCATGATTACTTGCTATATCGTCATTCAGACTTCTATACCTAACAAGGCCCGCCATGTTTGGTAGGCCTAGTCTGAAGACGTATATGACAAACAATCACTTAGACCGGTTTTACTTGACCACTCAAGCAATACAATAGAATAACGATTTGTTTATGCGTCGTCATAGTACCAGTTGTAACTGGAATTCTCTGTTGCCACGGCCTAATATAAAAGCCACGCACGCACCACGTGACAACATGCTGGCTATCTTGTAGATAGTCTATAGATATCATTCACATCAGTCCGAGCATTCATTTAGATAACATCATAATTTGAAAGCTAAGCAGCATGCAACATTATGCCTACATCAGTAGGCCTATATCCAACATAATGTTGTTGCTTTGCCTGCTTTTAAACGACAAATTAGTCATGTCATTGCTCTATCTGTTAAATATCTACTTCCTCTACCGCCTCTGATGAGGATCTCACTCTAACTATCAGAAGATCCGAAACTAGTCAGGCTATTTTATCCGACGTAGCTTAATCTATACTTATGTACCACCATGCGCACGTGTAATTCTACAGGTTTAATCAAGGCCTACCACTATCTACTTTGATGATGCATGCATTATGATCAACATATCAACCCTTTATTGCATATCCACATAATTTTACTCTGATAATGTGCATTATCCACAGCTTATCGGTTTTTCATGCTGTTTGGGCGGACCACACTAGATGCTAGCGAGTCACCATTACTCAATAGTCCTAGTGATCCTATACTTTGTTTTATCACCCAGCTCATCGTTTTTATCTAAAAATGTTCGAGTTTGGGAGTCTGCTACGCAATAGAAGCCATGCTTCCGTGCCTAACCGATTATCTAGTATTCAAAATACTATTACCCGATACTACATTATCAGCCATATTTACTAATTACAATACCCATGCAATGTACCGATATGTTATTATTATTTAATGATCTAGTATTCCAATATACTATTAACCCGATAATGCATCATCATCATCATAGATATTATACTATCATAAACTGGGGCCTACCAGTGTAGAATTACTGATATCGGCAATTTACTACATAAAACAGATTGCTTCGAGTCCCTCCTCGTCATAAACCTAACAGCTGAATATCATCAACATATTCAATATTTTAAGACTATTTAACCACGGCATTCTACCAAGGCCTATCCATATCTATATCATAAATAATATTTATTATTATATTACATTGTAAAGGATGGCCTATATCCATTTGCCTGGTTATAGTTACGTACTGTTTGTTCTGACATACTATCTGCAGATAACCTGCGTAAAGTCACGGCATTTTATCAATATGCTAATTGAATTCATATCATAACAACTTCAACTCGAAGTCTACGCAAATACATCATAATATCTTGTTCTGTATCAACATCAATACGAACAATTGCTTGTTTTACGTCAGTATTTAACTTTATTTACCAACGGTCTTTACCCACCCATGATTACTTGCTATATCGTCATTCAGACTTCTATACCTAACAAGGCCCGCCATGTTTGGTAGGCCTAGTCTGAAGACGTATATGACAAACAATCACTTAGACCGGTTTTACTTGACCACTCAAGCAATACAATAGAATAACGATTTGTTTATGCGTCGTCATAGTACCAGTTGTAACTGGAATTCTCTGTTGCCACGGCCTAATATAAAAGCCACGCACGCACCACGTGACAACATGCTGGCTATCTTGTAGATAGTCTATAGATATCATTCACATCAGTCCGAGCATTCATTTAGATAACATCATAATTTGAAAGCTAAGCAGCATGCAACATTATGCCTACATCAGTAGGCCTATATCCAATATAATGTTGTTGCTTTGCCTGCTTTTAAACGACAAATTAGTCATGTCATTGCTCTATCTGTTAAATATCTACTTCCTCTACCGCCTCTGATGAGGATCTCACTCTAACTATCAGAAGATCCGAAACTAGTCAGGCTATTTTATCCGACGTAGCTTAATCTATACTTATGTACCACCATGCGCACGTGTAATTCTACAGGTTTAATCAAGGCCTACCACTATCTATTTTGATGATGCATGCATTATGATCAACATATCAACCCTTTATTGCATATCCACATAATTGTACTCTGATAATGTGCATTATCCACAGCTTATCGGTTTTTCATGCTGTTTGGGCGGACCACACTAGATGCTAGCGAGTCACCATTACTCAATAGTCCTAGTGATCCTATACTTTGTTTTATCACCCAGCTCATCGTTTTTATCTAAAAATGTTCGAGTTTGGGAGTCTGCTACGCAATAGAAGCCATGCTTCCGTGCCTAACCGATTATCTAGTATTCAAAATACTATTACCCGATACTACATTATCAGCCATATTTACTAATTACAATACCCATGCAATGTACCGATATGTTATTATTATTTAATGATCTAGTATTCCAATATACTATTAACCCGATAATGCATCATCATCATCATAGATATTATACTATCATAAACTGGGGCCTACCAGTGTAGAATTACTGATATCGGCAATTTACTACATAAAACAGATTGCTTCGAGTCCCTCCTCGTCATAAACCTAACAGCTGAATATCATCAACATATTCAATATTTTAAGACTATTTAACCACGGCATTCTACCAAGGCCTATCCATATCTATATCATAAATAATATTTATTATTATATTACATTGTAAAGGATGGCCTATATCCATTTGCCTGGTTATAGTTACGTACTGTTTGTTCTGACATACTATCTGCAGATAACCTGCGTAAAGTCACGGCATTTTATCAATATGCTAATTGAATTCATATCATAACAACTTCAACTCGAAGTCTACGCAAATACATCATAATATCTTGTTCTGTATCAACATCAATACGAACAATTGCTTGTTTTACGTCAGTATTTAACTTTATTTACCAACGTTCTTTACCCACCCATGATTACTTGCTATATCGTCATTCAGACTTCTATACCTAACAAGGCCCGCCATGTTTGGTAGGCCTAGTCTGAAGACGTATATGACAAACAATCACTTAGACCGGTTTTACTTGACCACTCAAGCAATACAATAGAATAACGATTTGTTTATGCGTCGTCATAGTACCAGTTGTAACTGGAATTCTCTGTTGCCACGGCCTAATATAAAAGCCACGCACGCACCACGTGACAACATGCTGGCTATCTTGTAGATAGTCTATAGATATCATTCACATCAGTCCGAGCATTCATTTAGATAACATCATAATTTGAAAGCTAAGCAGCATGCAACATTATGCCTACATCAGTAGGCCTATATCCAATATAATGTTGTTGCTTTGCCTGCTTTTAAACGACAAATTAGTCATGTCATTGCTCTATCTGTTAAATATCTACTTCCTCTACCGCCTCTGATGAGGATCTCACTCTAACTATCAGAAGATCCGAAACTAGTCAGGCTATTTTATCCGACGTAGCTTAATCTATACTTATGTACCACCATGCGCACGTGTAATTCTACAGGTTTAATCAAGGCCTACCACTATCTATTTTGATGATGCATGCATTATGATCAACATATCAACCCTTTATTGCATATCCACATAATTTTACTCTGATAATGTGCATTATCCACAGCTTATCGGTTTTTCATGCTGTTTGGGCGGACCACACTAGATGCTAGCGAGTCACCATTACTCAATAGTCCTAGTGATCCTATACTTTGTTTTATCACCCAGCTCATCGTTTTTATCTAAAAATGTTCGAGTTTGGGAGTCTGCTACGCAATAGAAGCCATGCTTCCGTGCCTAACCGATTATCTAGTATTCAAAATACTATTACCCGATACTACATTATCAGCCATATTTACTAATTACAATACCCATGCAATGTACCGATATGTTATTATTATTTAATGATCTAGTATTCCAATATACTATTAACCCGATAATGCATCATCATCATCATAGATATTATACTATCATAAACTGGGGCCTACCAGTGTAGAATTACTGATATCGGCAATTTACTACATAAAACAGATTGCTTCGAGTCCCTCCTCGTCATAAACCTAACAGCTGAATATCATCAACATATTCAATATTTTAAGACTATTTAACCACGGCATTCTACCAAGGCCTATCCATATCTATATCATAAATAATATTTATTATTATATTACATTGTAAAGGATGGCCTATATCCATTTGCCTGGTTATAGTTACGTACTGTTTGTTCTGACATACTATCTGCAGATAACCTGCGTAAAGTCACGGCATTTTATCAATATGCTAATTGAATTCATATCATAACAACTTCAACTCGAAGTCTACGCAAATACATCATAATATCTTGTTCTGTATCAACATCAATACGAACAATTGCTTGTTTTACGTCAGTATTTAACTTTATTTACCAACGGTCTTTACCCACCCATGATTACTTGCTATATCGTCATTCAGACTTCTATACCTAACAAGGCCCGCCATGTTTGGTAGGCCTAGTCTGAAGACGTATATGACAAACAATCACTTAGACCGGTTTTACTTGACCACTCAAGCAATACAATAGAATAACGATTTGTTTATGCGTCGTCATAGTACCAGTTGTAACTGGAATTCTCTGTTGCCACGGCCTAATATAAAAGCCACGCACGCACCACGTGACAACATGCTGGCTATCTTGTAGATAGTCTATAGATATCATTCACATCAGTCCGAGCATTCATTTAGATAACATCATAATTTGAAAGCTAAGCAGCATGCAACATTATGCCTACATCAGTAGGCCTATATCCAATATAATGTTGTTGCTTTGCCTGCTTTTAAACGACAAATTAGTCATGTCATTGCTCTATCTGTTAAATATCTACTTCCTCTACCGCCTCTGATGAGGATCTCACTCTAACTATCAGAAGATCCGAAACTAGTCAGGCTATTTTATCCGACGTAGCTTAATCTATACTTATGTACCACCATGCGCACGTGTAATTCTACAGGTTTAATCAAGGCCTACCACTATCTATTTTGATGATGCATGCATTATGATCAACATATCAACCCTTTATTGCATATCCACATAATTTTACTCTGATAATGTGCATTATCCACAGCTTATCGGTTTTTCATGCTGTTTGGGCGGACCACACTAGATGCTAGCGAGTCACCATTACTCAATAGTCCTAGTGATCCTATACTTTGTTTTATCACCCAGCTCATCGTTTTTATCTAAAAATGTTCGAGTTTGGGAGTCTGCTACGCAATAGAAGCCATGCTTCCGTGCCTAACCGATTATCTAGTATTCAAAATACTATTACCCGATACTACATTATCAGCCATATTTACTAATTACAATACCCATGCAATGTACCGATATGTTATTATTATTTAATGATCTAGTATTCCAATATACTATTAACCCGATAATGCATCATCATCATCATAGATATTATACTATCATAAACTGGGGCCTACCAGTGTAGAATTACTGATATCGGCAATTTACTACATAAAACAGATTGCTTCGAGTCCCTCCTCGTCATAAACCTAACAGCTGAATATCATCAACATATTCAATATTTTAAGACTATTTAACCACGGCATTCTACCAAGGCCTATCCATATCTATATCATAAATAATATTTATTATTATATTACATTGTAAAGGATGGCCTATATCCATTTGCCTGGTTATAGTTACGTACTGTTTGTTCTGACATACTATCTGCAGATAACCTGCGTAAAGTCACGGCATTTTATCAATATGCTAATTGAATTCATATCATAACAACTTCAACTCGAAGTCTACGCAAATACATCATAATATCTTGTTCTGTATCAACATCAATACGAACAATTGCTTGTTTTACGTCAGTATTTAACTTTATTTACCAACGGTCTTTACCCACCCATGATTACTTGCTATATCGTCATTCAGACTTCTATACCTAACAAGGCCCGCCATGTTTGGTAGGCCTAGTCTGAAGACGTATATGACAAACAATCACTTAGACCGGTTTTACTTGACCACTCAAGCAATACAATAGAATAACGATTTGTTTATGCGTCGTCATAGTACCAGTTGTAACTGGAATTCTCTGTTGCCACGGCCTAATATAAAAGCCACGCACGCACCACGTGACAACATGCTGGCTATCTTGTAGATAGTCTATAGATATCATTCACATCAGTCCGAGCATTCATTTAGATAACATCATAATTTGAAAGCTAAGCAGCATGCAACATTATGCCTACATCAGTAGGCCTATATCCAATATAAAATTGTTGCTTTGCCTGCTTTTAAACGACAAATTAGTCATGTCATTGCTCTATCTGTTAAATATCTACTTCCTCTACCGCCTCTGATGAGGATCTCACTCTAACTATCAGAAGATCCGAAACTAGTCAGGCTATTTTATCCGACGTAGCTTAATCTATACTTATGTACCACCATGCGCACGTGTAATTCTACAGGTTTAATCAAGGCCTACCACTATCTATTTTGATGATGCATGCATTATGATCAACATATCAACCCTTTATTGCATATCCACATAATTTTACTCTGATAATGTGCATTATCCACAGCTTATCGGTTTTTCATGCTGTTTGGGCGGACCACACTAGATGCTAGCGAGTCACCATTACTCAATAGTCCTAGTGATCCTATACTTTGTTTTATCACCCAGCTCATCGTTTTTATCTAAAAATGTTCGAGTTTGGGAGTCTGCTACGCAATAGAAGCCATGCTTCCGTGCCTAACCGATTATCTAGTATTCAAAATACTATTACCCGATACTACATTATCAGCCATATTTACTAATTACAATACCCATGCAATGTACCGATATGTTATTATTATTTAATGATCTAGTATTCCAATATACTATTAACCCGATAATGCATCATCATCATCATAGATATTATACTATCATAAACTGGGGCCTACCAGTGTAGAATTACTGATATCGGCAATTTACTACATAAAACAGATTGCTTCGGTCCCTCCTCGTCATAAACCTAACAGCTGAATATCATCAACATATTCAATATTTTAAGACTATTTAACCACGGCATTCTACCAAGGCCTATCCATATCTATATCATAAATAATATTTAATTTATTATTATATTACATTGTAAAGGATGGCCTATATCCATTTGCCTGGTTATAGTTACGTACTGTTTGTTCTGACATACTATCTGCAGATAACCTGCGTAAAGTCACGGCATTTTATCAATATGCTAATTGAATTCATATCATAACAACTTCAACTCGAAGTCTACGCAAATACATCATAATATCTTGTTCTGTATCAACATCAATACGAACAATTGCTTGTTTTACGTCAGTATTTAACTTTATTTACCAACGGTCTTTACCCACCCATGATTACTTGCTATATCGTCATTCAGACTTCTATACCTAACAAGGCCCGCCATGTTTGGTAGGCCTAGTCTGAAGACGTATATGACAAACAATCACTTAGACCGGTTTTACTTGACCACTCAAGCAATACAATAGAATAACGATTTGTTTATGCGTCGTCATAGTACCAGTTGTAACTGGAATTCTCTGTTGCCACGGCCTAATATAAAAGCCACGCACGCACCACGTGACAACATGCTGGCTATCTTGTAGATAGTCTATAGATATCATTCACATCAGTCCGAGCATTCATTTAGATAACATCATAATTTGAAAGCTAAGCAGCATGCAACATTATGCCTACATCAGTAGGCCTATATCCAATATAATGTTGTTGCTTTGCCTGCTTTTAAACGACAAATTAGTCATGTCATTGCTCTATCTGTTAAATATCTACTTCCTCTACCGCCTCTGATGAGGATCTCACTCTAACTATCAGAAGATCCGAAACTAGTCAGGCTATTTTATCCGACGTAGCTTAATCTATACTTATGTACCACCATGCGCACGTGTAATTCTACAGGTTTAATCAAGGCCTACCACTATCTACTTTGATGATGCATGCATTATGATCAACATATCAACCCTTTATTGCATATCCACATAATTTTACTCTGATAATGTGCATTATCCACAGCTTATCGGTTTTTCATGCTGTTTGGGCGGACCACACTAGATGCTAGCGAGTCACCATTACTCAATAGTCCTAGTGATCCTATACTTTGTTTTATCACCCAGCTCATCGTTTTTATCTAAAAATGTTCGAGTTTGGGAGTCTGCTACGCAATAGAAGCCATGCTTCCGTGCCTAACCGATTATCTAGTATTCAAAATACTATTACCCGATACTACATTATCAGCCATATTTACTAATTACAATACCCATGCAATGTACCGATATGTTATTATTATTTAATGATCTAGTATTCCAATATACTATTAACCCGATAATGCATCATCATCATCATAGATATTATACTATCATAAACTGGGGCCTACCAGTGTAGAATTACTGATATCGGCAATTTACTACATAAAACAGATTGCTTCGAGTCCCTCCTCGTCATAAACCTAACAGCTGAATATCATCAACATATTCAATATTTTAAGACTATTTAACCACGGCATTCTACCAAGGCCTATCCATATCTATATCATAAATAATATTTATTATTATATTACATTGTAAAGGATGGCCTATATCCATTTGCCTGGTTATAGTTACGTACTGTTTGTTCTGACATACTATCTGCAGATAACCTGCGTAAAGTCACGGCATTTTATCAATATGCTAATTGAATTCATATCATAACAACTTCAACTCGAAGTCTACGCAAATACATCATAATATCTTGTTCTGTATCAACATCAATACGAACAATTGCTTGTTTTACGTCAGTATTTAACTTTATTTACCAACGGTCTTTACCCACCCATGATTACTTGCTATATCGTCATTCAGACTTCTATACCTAACAAGGCCCGCCATGTTTGGTAGGCCTAGTCTGAAGACGTATATGACAAACAATCACTTAGACCGGTTTTACTTGACCACTCAAGCAATACAATAGAATAACGATTTGTTTATGCGTCGTCATAGTACCAGTTGTAACTGGAATTCTCTGTTGCCACGGCCTAATATAAAAGCCACGCACGCACCACGTGACAACATGCTGGCTATCTTGTAGATAGTCTATAGATATCATTCACATCAGTCCGAGCATTCATTTAGATAACATCATAATTTGAAAGCTAAGCAGCATGCAACATTATGCCTACATCAGTAGGCCTATATCCAATATAATGTTGTTGCTTTGCCTGCTTTTAAACGACAAATTAGTCATGTCATTGCTCTATCTGTTAAATATCTACTTCCTCTACCGCCTCTGATGAGGATCTCACTCTAACTATCAGAAGATCCGAAACTAGTCAGGCTATTTTATCCGACGTAGCTTAATCTATACTTATGTACCACCATGCGCACGTGTAATTCTACAGGTTTAATCAAGGCCTACCACTATCTATTTTGACGATGCATGCATTATGATCAACATATCAACCCTTTATTGCATATCCACATAATTTTACTCTGATAATGTGCATTATCCACAGCTTATCGGTTTTTCATGCTGTTTGGGCGGACCACACTAGATGCTAGCGAGTCACCATTACTCAATAGTCCTAGTGATCCTATACTTTGTTTTATCACCCAGCTCATCGTTTTTATCTAAAAATGTTCGAGTTTGGGAGTTTGCTACGCAATAGAAGCCATGCTTCCGTGCCTAACCGATTATCTAGTATTCAAAATACTATTACCCGATACTACATTATCAGCCATATTTACTAATTACAATACCCATGCAATGTACCGATATGTTATTATTATTTAATGATCTAGTATTCCAATATACTATTAACCCGATAATGCATCATCATCATCATAGATATTATACTATCATAAACTGGGGCCTACCAGTGTAGAATTACTGATATCGGCAATTTACTACATAAAACAGATTGCTTCGAGTCCCTCCTCGTCATAAACCTAACAGCTGAATATCATCAACATATTCAATATTTTAAGACTATTTAACCACGGCATTCTACCAAGGCCTATCCATATCTATATCATAAATAATATTTATTATTATATTACATTGTAAAGGATGGCCTATATCCATTTGCCTGGTTATAGTTACGTACTGTTTGTTCTGACATACTATCTGCAGATAACCTGCGTAAAGTCACGGCATTTTATCAATATGCTAATTGAATTCATATCATAACAACTTCAACTCGAAGTCTACGCAAATACATCATAATATCTTGTTCTGTATCAACATCAATACGAACAATTGCTTGTTTTACGTCAGTATTTAACTTTATTTACCAACGGTCTTTACCCACCCATGATTACTTGCTATATCGTCATTCAGACTTCTATACCTAACAAGGCCCGCCATGTTTGGTAGGCCTAGTCTGAAGACGTATATGACAAACAATCACTTAGACCGGTTTTACTTGACCACTCAAGCAATACAATAGAATAACGATTTGTTTATGCGTCGTCATAGTACCAGTTGTAACTGGAATTCTCTGTTGCCACGGCCTAATATAAAAGCCACGCACGCACCACGTGACAACATGCTGGCTATCTTGTAGATAGTCTATAGATATCATTCACATCAGTCCGAGCATTCATTTAGATAACATCATAATTTGAAAGCTAAGCAGCATGCAACATTATGCCTACATCAGTAGGCCTATATCCAATATAATGTTGTTGCTTTGCCTGCTTTTAAACGACAAATTAGTCATGTCATTGCTCTATCTGTTAAATATCTACTTCCTCTACCGCCTCTGATGAGGATCTCACTCTAACTATCAGAAGATCCGAAACTAGTCAGGCTATTTTATCCGACGTAGCTTAATCTATACTTATGTACCACCATGCGCACGTGTAATTCTACAGGTTTAATCAAGGCCTACCACTATCTATTTTGATGATGCATGCATTATGATCAACATATCAACCCTTTATTGCATATCCACATAATTTTACTCTGATAATGTGCATTATCCACAGCTTATCGGTTTTTCATGCTGTTTGGGCGGACCACACTAGATGCTAGCGAGTCACCATTACTCAATAGTCCTAGTGATCCTATACTTTGTTTTATCACCCAGCTCATCGTTTTTATCTAAAAATGTTCGTGTTTGGGAGTCTGCTACGCAATAGAAGCCATGCTTCCGTGCCTAACCGATTATCTAGTATTCAAAATACTATTACCCGATACTACATTATCAGCCATATTTACTAATTACAATACCCATGCAATGTACCGATATGTTATTATTATTTAATGATCTAGTATTCCAATATACTATTAACCCGATAATGCATCATCATCATCATAGATATTATACTATCATAAACTGGGGCCTACCAGTGTAGAATTACTGATATCGGCAATTTACTACATAAAACAGATTGCTTCGAGTCCCTCCTCGTCATAAACCTAACAGCTGAATATCATCAACATATTCAATATTTTAAGACTATTTAACCACGGCATTCTACCAAGGCCTATCCATATCTATATCATAAATAATATTTATTATTATATTACATTGTAAAGGATGGCCTATATCCATTTGCCTGGTTATAGTTACGTACTGTTTGTTCTGACATACTATCTGCAGATAACCTGCGTAAAGTCACGGCATTTTATCAATATGCTAATTGATTCATATCATAACAACTTCAACTCGAAGTCTACGCAAATACATCATAATATCTTGTTCTGTATCAACATCAATACGAACAATTGCTTGTTTTACGTCAGTATTTAACTTTATTTACCAACGGTCTTTACCCACCCATGATTACTTGCTATATCGTCATTCAGACTTCTATACCTAACAAGGCCCGCCATGTTTGGTAGGCCTAGTCTGAAGACGTATATGACAAACAATCACTTAGACCGGTTTTACTTGACCACTCAAGCAATACAATAGAATAACGATTTGTTTATGCGTCGTCATAGTACCAGTTGTAACTGGAATTCTCTGTTGCCACGGCCTAATATAAAAGCCACGCACGCACCACGTGACAACATGCTGGCTATCTTGTAGATAGTCTATAGATATCATTCACATCAGTCCGAGCATTCATTTAGATAACATCATAATTTGAAAGCTAAGCAGCATGCAACATTATGCCTACATCAGTAGGCCTATATCCAATATAATGTTGTTGCTTTGCCTGCTTTTAAACGACAAATTAGTCATGTCATTGCTCTATCTGTTAAATATCTACTTCCTCTACCGCCTCTGATGAGGATCTCACTCTAACTATCAGAAGATCCGAAACTAGTCAGGCTATTTTATCCGACGTAGCTTAATCTATACTTATGTACCACCATGCGCACGTGTAATTCTACAGGTTTAATCAAGGCCTACCACTATCTATTTTGATGATGCATGCATTATGATCAACATATCAACCCTTTATTGCATATCCACATAATTTTACTCTGATAATGTGCATTATCCACAGCTTATCGGTTTTTCATGCTGTTTGGGCGGACCACACTAGATGCTAGCGAGTCACCATTACTCAATAGTCCTAGTGATCCTATACTTTGTTTTATCACCCAGCTCATCGTTTTTATTTAAAAATGTTCGAGTTTGGGAGTCTGCTACGCAATAGAAGCCATGCTTCCGTGCCTAACCGATTATCTAGTATTTAAAATACTATTACCCGATACTACATTATCAGCCATATTTACTAATTACAATACCCATGCAATGTACCGATATGTTATTATTATTTAATGATCTAGTATTCCAATATACTATTAACCCGATAATGCATCATCATCATCATAGATATTATACTATCATAAACTGGGGCCTACCAGTGTAGAATTACTGATATCGGCAATTTACTACATAAAACAGATTGCTTCGAGTCCCTCCTCGTCATAAACCTAACAGCTGAATATCATCAACATATTCAATATTTTAAGACTATTTAACCACGGCATTCTACCAAGGCCTATCCATATCTATATCATAAATAATATTTATTATTATATTACATTGTAAAGGATGGCCTATATCCATTTGCCTGGTTATAGTTACGTACTGTTTGTTCTGACATACTATCTGCAGATAACCTGCGTAAAGTCACGGCATTTTATCAATATGCTAATTGAATTCATATCATAACAACTTCAACTCGAAGTCTACGCAAATACATCATAATATCTTGTTCTGTATCAACATCAATACGAACAATTGCTTGTTTTACGTCAGTATTTAACTTTATTTACCAACGGTCTTTACCCACCCATGATTACTTGCTATATCGTCATTCAGACTTCTATACCTAACAAGGCCCGCCATGTTTGGTAGGCCTAGTCTGAAGACGTATATGACAAACAATCACTTAGACCGGTTTTACTTGACCACTCAAGCAATACAATAGAATAACGATTTGTTTATGCGTCGTCATAGTACCAGTTGTAACTGGAATTCTCTGTTGCCACGGCCTAATATAAAAGCCACGCACGCACCACGTGACAACATGCTGGCTATCTTGTAGATAGTCTATAGATATCATTCACATCAGTCCGAGCATTCATTTAGATAACATCATAATTTGAAAGCTAAGCAGCATGCAACATTATGCCTACATCAGTAGGCCTATATCCAATATAATGTTGTTGCTTTGCCTGCTTTTAAACGACAAATTAGTCATGTCATTGCTCTATCTGTTAAATATCTACTTCCTCTACCGCCTCTGATGAGGATCTCACTCTAACTATCAGAAGATCCGAAACTAGTCAGGCTATTTTATCCGACGTAGCTTAATCTATACTTATGTACCACCATGCGCACGTGTAATTCTACAGGTTTAATCAAGGCCTACCACTATCTATTTTGATGATGCATGCATTATGATCAACATATCAACCCTTTATTGCATATCCACATAATTTTACTCTGATAATGTGCATTATCCACAGCTTATCGGTTTTTCATGCTGTTTGGGCGGACCACACTAGATGCTAGCGAGTCACCATTACTCAATAGTCCTAGTGATCCTATACTTTGTTTTATCACCCAGCTCATCGTTTTTATCTAAAAATGTTCGAGTTTGGGAGTCTGCTACGCAATAGAAGCCATGCTTCCGTGCCTAACCGATTATCTAGTATTCAAAATACTATTACCCGATACTACATTATCAGCCATATTTACTAATTACAATACCCATGCAATGTACCGATATGTTATTATTATTTAATGATCTAGTATTCCAATATACTATTAACCCGATAATGCATCATCATCATCATAGATATTATACTATCATAAACTGGGGCCTACCAGTGTAGAATTACTGATATCGGCAATTTACTACATAAAACAGATTGCTTCGAGTCCCTCCTCGTCATAAACCTAACAGCTGAATATCATCAACATATTCAATATTTTAAGACTATTTAACCACGGCATTCTACCAAGGCCTATCCATATCTATATCATAAATAATATTTATTATTATATTACATTGTAAAGGATGGCCTATATCCATTTGCCTGGTTATAGTTACGTACTGTTTGTTCTGACATACTATCTGCAGATAACCTGCGTAAAGTCACGGCATTTTATCAATATGCTAATTGAATTCATATCATAACAACTTCAACTCGAAGTCTACGCAAATACATCATAATATCTTGTTCTGTATCAACATCAATACGAACAATTGCTTGTTTTACGTCAGTATTTAACTTTATTTACCAACGGTCTTTACCCACCCATGATTACTTGCTATATCGTCATTCAGACTTCTATACCTAACAAGGCCCGCCATGTTTGGTAGGCCTAGTCTGAAGACGTATATGACAAACAATCACTTAGACCGGTTTTACTTGACCACTCAAGCAATACAATAGAATAACGATTTGTTTATGCGTCGTCATAGTACCAGTTGTAACTGGAATTCTCTGTTGCCACGGCCTAATATAAAAGCCACGCACGCACCACGTGACAACATGCTGGCTATCTTGTAGATAGTCTATAGATATCATTCACATCAGTCCGAGCATTCATTTAGATAACATCATAATTTGAAAGCTAAGCAGCATGCAACATTATGCCTACATCAGTAGGCCTATATCCAATATAATGTTGTTGCTTTGCCTGCTTTTAAACGACAAATTAGTCATGTCATTGCTCTATCTGTTAAATATCTACTTCCTCTACCGCCTCTGATGAGGATCTCACTCTAACTATCAGAAGATCCGAAACTAGTCAGGCTATTTTATCCGACGTAGCTTAATCTATACTTATGTACCACCATGCGCACGTGTAATTCTACAGGTTTAATCAAGGCCTACCACTATCTATTTTGATGATGCATGCATTATGATCAACATATCAACCCTTTATTGCATATCCACATAATTTTACTCTGATAATGTGCATTATCCACAGCTTATCGGTTTTTCATGCTGTTTGGGCGGACCACACTAGATGCTAGCGAGTCACCATTACTCAATAGTCCTAGTGATCCTATACTTTGTTTTATCACCCAGCTCATCGTTTTTATCTAAAAATGTTCGAGTTTGGGAGTCTGCTACGCAATAGAAGCCATGCTTCCGTGCCTAACCGATTATCTAGTATTCAAAATACTATTACCCGATACTACATTATCAGCCATATTTACTAATTACAATACCCATGCAATGTACCGATATGTTATTATTATTTAATGATCTAGTATTCCAATATACTATTAACCCGATAATGCATCATCATCATCATAGATATTATACTATCATAAACTGGGGCCTACCAGTGTAGAATTACTGATATCGGCAATTTACTACATAAAACAGATTGCTTCGAGTCCCTCCTCGTCATAAACCTAACAGCTGAATATCATCAACATATTCAATATTTTAAGACTATTTAACCACGGCATTCTACCAAGGCCTATCCATATCTATATCATAAATAATATTTATTATTATATTACATTGTAAAGGATGGCCTATATCCATTTGCCTGGTTATAGTTACGTACTGTTTGTTCTGACATACTATCTGCAGATAACCTGCGTAAAGTCACGGCATTTTATCAATATGCTAATTGAATTCATATCATAACAACTTCAACTCGAAGTCTACGCAAATACATCATAATATCTTGTTCTGTATCAACATCAATACGAACAATTGCTTGTTTTACGTCAGTATTTAACTTTATTTACCAACGGTCTTTACCCACCCATGATTACTTGCTATATCGTCATTCAGACTTCTATACCTAACAAGGCCCGCCATGTTTGGTAGGCCTAGTCTGAAGACGTATATGACAAACAATCACTTAGACCGGTTTTACTTGACCACTCAAGCAATACAATAGAATAACGATTTGTTTATGCGTCGTCATAGTACCAGTTGTAACTGGAATTCTCTGTTGCCACGGCCTAATATAAAAGCCACGCACGCACCACGTGACAACATGCTGGCTATCTTGTAGATAGTCTATAGATATCATTCACATCAGTCCGAGCATTCATTTAGATAACATCATAATTTGAAAGCTAAGCAGCATGCAACATTATGCCTACATCAGTAGGCCTATATCCAATATAATGTTGTTGCTTTGCCTGCTTTTAAACGACAAATTAGTCATGTCATTGCTCTATCTGTTAAATATCTACTTCCTCTACCGCCTCTGATGAGGATCTCACTCTAACTATCAGAAGATCCGAAACTAGTCAGGCTATTTTATCCGACGTAGCTTAATCTATACTTATGTACCACCATGCGCACGTGTAATTCTACAGGTTTAATCAAGGCCTACCACTATCTATTTTGATGATGCATGCATTATGATCAACATATCAACCCTTTATTGCATATCCACATAATTTTACTCTGATAATGTGCATTATCCACAGCTTATCGGTTTTTCATGCTGTTTGGGCGGACCACACTAGATGCTAGCGAGTCACCATTACTCAATAGTCCTAGTGATCCTATACTTTGTTTTATCACCCAGCTCATCGTTTTTATCTAAAAATGTTCGAGTTTGGGAGTCTGCTACGCAATAGAAGCCATGCTTCCGTGCCTAACCGATTATCTAGTATTCAAAATACTATTACCCGATACTACATTATCAGCCATATTTACTAATTACAATACCCATGCAATGTACCGATATGTTATTATTATTTAATGATCTAGTATTCCAATATACTATTAACCCGATAATGCATCATCATCATCATAGATATTATACTATCATAAACTGGGGCCTACCAGTGTAGAATTACTGATATCGGCAATTTACTACATAAAACAGATTGCTTCGAGTCCCTCCTCGTCATAAACCTAACAGCTGAATATCATCAACATATTCAATATTTTAAGACTATTTAACCACGGCATTCTACCAAGGCCTATCCATATCTATATCATAAATAATATTTATTATTATATTACATTTTAAAGGATGGCCTATATCCATTTGCCTGGTTATAGTTACGTACTGTTTGTTCTGACATACTATCTGCAGATAACCTGCGTAAAGTCACGGCATTTTATCAATATGCTAATTGAATTCATATCATAACAACTTCAACTCGAAGTCTACGCAAATACATCATAATATCTTGTTCTGTATCAACATCAATACGAACAATTGCTTGTTTTACGTCAGTATTTAACTTTATTTACCAACGGTCTTTACCCACCCATGATTACTTGCTATATCGTCATTCAGACTTCTATACCTAACAAGGCCCGCCATGTTTGGTAGCCCTAGTCTGAAGACGTATATGACAAACAATCACTTAGACCGGTTTTACTTGACCACTCAAGCAATACAATAGAATAACGATTTGTTTATGCGTCGTCATAGTACCAGTTGTAACTGGAATTCTCTGTTGCCACGGCCTAATATAAAAGCCACGCACGCACCACGTGACAACATGCTGGCTATCTTGTAGATAGTCTATAGATATCATTCACATCAGTCCGAGCATTCATTTAGATAACATCATAATTTGAAAGCTAAGCAGCATGCAACATTATGCCTACATCAGTAGGCCTATATCCAATATAATGTTGTTGCTTTGCCTGCTTTTAAACGACAAATTAGTCATGTCATTGCTCTATCTGTTAAATATCTACTTCCTCTACCGCCTCTGATGAGGATCTCACTCTAACTATCAGAAGATCCGAAACTAGTCAGGCTATTTTATCCGACGTAGCTTAATCTATACTTATGTACCACCATGCGCACGTGTAATTCTACAGGTTTAATCAAGGCCTACCACTATCTATTTTGATGATGCATGCATTATGATCAACATATCAACCCTTTATTGCATATCCACATAATTTTACTCTGATAATGTGCATTATCCACAGCTTATCGGTTTTTCATGCTGTTTGGGCGGACCACACTAGATGCTAGCGAGTCACCATTACTCAATAGTCCTAGTGATCCTATACTTTGTTTTATCACCCAGCTCATCGTTTTTATCTAAAAATGTTCGAGTTTGGGAGTCTGCTACGCAATAGAAGCCATGCTTCCGTGCCTAACCGATTATCTAGTATTCAAAATACTATTACCCGATACTACATTATCAGCCATATTTACTAATTACAATACCCATGCAATGTACCGATATGTTATTATTATTTAATGATCTAGTATTCCAATATACTATTAACCCGATAATGCATCATCATCATCATAGATATTATACTATCATAAACTGGGGCCTACCAGTGTAGAATTACTGATATCGGCAATTTACTACATAAAACAGATTGCTTCGAGTCCCTCCTCGTCATAAACCTAACAGCTGAATATCATCAACATATTCAATATTTTAAGACTATTTAACCACGGCATTCTACCAAGGCCTATCCATATCTATATCATAAATAATATTTATTATTATATTACATTGTAAAGGATGGCCTATATCCATTTGCCTGGTTATAGTTACGTACTGTTTGTTCTGACATACTATCTGCAGATAACCTGCGTAAAGTCACGGCATTTTATCAATATGCTAATTGAATTCATATCATAACAACTTCAACTCGAAGTCTACGCAAATACATCATAATATCTTGTTCTGTATCAACATCAATACGAACAATTGCTTGTTTTACGTCAGTATTTAACTTTATTTACCAACGTTCTTTACCCACCCATGATTACTTGCTATATCGTCATTCAGACTTCTATACCTAACAAGGCCCGCCATGTTTGGTAGGCCTAGTCTGAAGACGTATATGACAAACAATCACTTAGACCGGTTTTACTTGACCACTCAAGCAATACAATAGAATAACGATTTGTTTATGCGTCGTCATAGTACCAGTTGTAACTGGAATTCTCTGTTGCCACGGCCTAATATAAAAGCCACGCACGCACCACGTGACAACATGCTGGCTATCTTGTAGATAGTCTATAGATATCATTCACATCAGTCCGAGCATTCATTTAGATAACATCATAATTTGAAAGCTAAGCAGCATGCAACATTATGCCTACATCAGTAGGCCTATATCCAATATAATGTTGTTGCTTTGCCTGCTTTTAAACGACAAATTAGTCATGTCATTGCTCTATCTGTTAAATATCTACTTCCTCTACCGCCTCTGATGAGGATCTCACTCTAACTATCAGAAGATCCGAAACTAGTCAGGCTATTTTATCCGACGTAGCTTAATCTATACTTATGTACCACCATGCGCACGTGTAATTCTACAGGTTTAATCAAGGCCTACCACTATCTACTTTGATGATGCATGCATGTGCTTGCATTGTGGAAAGCGCTATATAAGAACGGTAATATTATTATTATTATTATTATTATTATTATTATGATCAACATATCAACCCTTTATTGCATATCCACATAATTTTACTCTGATAATGTGCATTATCCACAGCTTATCGGTTTTTCATGCTGTTTGGGCGGACCACACTAGATGCTAGCGAGTCACCATTACTCAATAGTCCTAGTGATCCTATACTTTGTTTTATCACCCAGCTCATCGTTTTTATCTAAAAATGTTCGAGTTTGGGAGTCTGCTACGCAATAGAAGCCATGCTTCCGTGCCTAACCGATTATCTAGTATTCAAAATACTATTACCCGATACTACATTATCAGCCATATTTACTAATTACAATACCCATGCAATGTACCGATATGTTATTATTATTTAATGATCTAGTATTCCAATATACTATTAACCCGATAATGCATCATCATCATCATAGATATTATACTATCATAAACTGGGGCCTACCAGTGTAGAATTACTGATATCGGCAATTTACTACATAAAACAGATTGCTTCGAGTCCCTCCTCGTCATAAACCTAACAGCTGAATATCATCAACATATTCAATATTTTAAGACTATTTAACCACGGCATTCTACCAAGGCCTATCCATATCTATATCATAAATAATATTTATTATTATATTACATTGTAAAGGATGGCCTATATCCATTTGCCTGGTTATAGTTACGTACTGTTTGTTCTGACATACTATCTGCAGATAACCTGCGTAAAGTCACGGCATTTTATCAATATGCTAATTGAATTCATATCATAACAACTTCAACTCGAAGTCTACGCAAATACATCATAATATCTTGTTCTGTATCAACATCAATACGAACAATTGCTTGTTTTACGTCAGTATTTAACTTTATTTACCAACGGTCTTTACCCACCCATGATTACTTGCTATATCGTCATTCAGACTTCTATACCTAACAAGGCCCGCCATGTTTGGTAGGCCTAGTCTGAAGACGTATATGACAAACAATCACTTAGACCGGTTTTACTTGACCACTCAAGCAATACAATAGAATAACGATTTGTTTATGCGTCGTCATAGTACCAGTTGTAACTGGAATTCTCTGTTGCCACGGCCTAATATAAAAGCCACGCACGCACCACGTGACAACATGCTGGCTATCTTGTAGATAGTCTATAGATATCATTCACATCAGTCCGAGCATTCATTTAGATAACATCATAATTTGAAAGCTAAGCAGCATGCAACATTATGCCTACATCAGTAGGCCTATATCCAATATAATGTTGTTGCTTTGCCTGCTTTTAAACGACAAATTAGTCATGTCATTGCTCTATCTGTTAAATATCTACTTCCTCTACCGCCTCTGATGAGGATCTCACTCTAACTATCAGAAGATCCGAAACTAGTCAGGCTATTTTATCCGACGTAGCTTAATCTATACTTATGTACCACCATGCGCACGTGTAATTCTACAGGTTTAATCAAGGCCTACCACTATCTATTTTGATGATGCATGCATTATGATCAACATATCAACCCTTTATTGCATATCCACATAATTTTACTCTGATAATGTGCATTATCCACAGCTTATCGGTTTTTCATGCTGTTTGGGCGGACCACACTAGATGCTAGCGAGTCACCATTACTCAATAGTCCTAGTGATCCTATACTTTGTTTTATCACCCAGCTCATCGTTTTTATCTAAAAATGTTCGAGTTTGGGAGTCTGCTACGCAATAGAAGCCATGCTTCCGTGCCTAACCGATTATCTAGTATTCAAAATACTATTACCCGATACTACATTATCAGCCATATTTACTAATTACAATACCCATGCAATGTACCGATATGTTATTATTATTTAATGATCTAGTATTCCAATATACTATTAACCCGATAATGCATCATCATCATCATAGATATTATACTATCATAAACTGGGGCCTACCAGTGTAGAATTACTGATATCGGCAATTTACTACATAAAACAGATTGCTTCGAGTCCCTCCTCGTCATAAACCTAACAGCTGAATATCATCAACATATTCAATATTTTAAGACTATTTAACCACGGCATTCTACCAAGGCCTATCCATATCTATATCATAAATAATATTTAATTTATTATTATATTACATTGTAAAGGATGGCCTATATCCATTTGCCTGGTTATAGTTACGTACTGTTTGTTCTGACATACTATCTGCAGATAACCTGCGTAAAGTCACGGCATTTTATCAATATGCTAATTGAATTCATATCATAACAACTTCAACTCGAAGTCTACGCAAATACATCATAATATCTTGTTCTGTATCAACATCAATACGAACAATTGCTTGTTTTACGTCAGTATTTAACTTTATTTACCAACGGTCTTTACCCACCCATGATTACTTGCTATATCGTCATTCAGACTTCTATACCTAACAAGGCCCGCCATGTTTGGTAGGCCTAGTCTGAAGACGTATATGACAAACAATCACTTAGACCGGTTTTACTTGACCACTCAAGCAATACAATAGAATAACGATTTGTTTATGCGTCGTCATAGTACCAGTTGTAACTGGAATTCTCTGTTGCCACGGCCTAATATAAAAGCCACGCACGCACCACGTGACAACATGCTGGCTATCTTGTAGATAGTCTATAGATATCATTCACATCAGTCCGAGCATTCATTTAGATAACATCATAATTTGAAAGCTAAGCAGCATGCAACATTATGCCTACATCAGTAGGCCTATATCCAATATAATGTTGTTGCTTTGCCTGCTTTTAAACGACAAATTAGTCATGTCATTGCTCTATCTGTTAAATATCTACTTCCTCTACCGCCTCTGATGAGGATCTCACTCTAACTATCAGAAGATCCGAAACTAGTCAGGCTATTTTATCCGACGTAGCTTAATCTATACTTATGTACCACCATGCGCACGTGTAATTCTACAGGTTTAATCAAGGCCTACCACTATCTACTTTGATGATGCATGCATTATGATCAACATATCAACCCTTTATTGCATATCCACATAATTTTACTCTGATAATGTGCATTATCCACAGCTTATCGGTTTTTCATGCTGTTTGGGCGGACCACACTAGATGCTAGCGAGTCACCATTACTCAATAGTCCTAGTGATCCTATACTTTGTTTTATCACCCAGCTCATCGTTTTTATCTAAAAATGTTCGAGTTTGGGAGTCTGCTACGCAATAGAAGCCATGCTTCCGTGCCTAACCGATTATCTAGTATTCAAAATACTATTACCCGATACTACATTATCAGCCATATTTACTAATTACAATACCCATGCAATGTACCGATATGTTATTATTATTTAATGATCTAGTATTCCAATATACTATTAACCCGATAATGCATCATCATCATCATAGATATTATACTATCATAAACTGGGGCCTACCAGTGTAGAATTACTGATATCGGCAATTTACTACATAAAACAGATTGCTTCGAGTCCCTCCTCGTCATAAACCTAACAGCTGAATATCATCAACATATTCAATATTTTAAGACTATTTAACCACGGCATTCTACCAAGGCCTATCCATATCTATATCATAAATAATATTTATTATTATATTACATTGTAAAGGATGGCCTATATCCATTTGCCTGGTTATAGTTACGTACTGTTTGTTCTGACATACTATCTGCAGATAACCTGCGTAAAGTCACGGCATTTTATCAATATGCTAATTGAATTCATATCATAACAACTTCAACTCGAAGTCTACGCAAATACATCATAATATCTTGTTCTGTATCAACATCAATACGAACAATTGCTTGTTTTACGTCAGTATTTAACTTTATTTACCAACGGTCTTTACCCACCCATGATTACTTGCTATATCGTCATTCAGACTTCTATACCTAACAAGGCCCGCCATGTTTGGTAGGCCTAGTCTGAAGACGTATATGACAAACAATCACTTAGACCGGTTTTACTTGACCACTCAAGCAATACAATAGAATAACGATTTGTTTATGCGTCGTCATAGTACCAGTTGTAACTGGAATTCTCTGTTGCCACGGCCTAATATAAAAGCCACGCACGCACCACGTGACAACATGCTGGCTATCTTGTAGATAGTCTATAGATATCATTCACATCAGTCCGAGCATTCATTTAGATAACATCATAATTTGAAAGCTAAGCAGCATGCAACATTATGCCTACATCAGTAGGCCTATATCCAATATAATGTTGTTGCTTTGCCTGCTTTTAAACGACAAATTAGTCATGTCATTGCTCTATCTGTTAAATATCTACTTCCTCTACCGCCTCTGATGAGGATCTCACTCTAACTATCAGAAGATCCGAAACTAGTCAGGCTATTTTATCCGACGTAGCTTAATCTATACTTATGTACCACCATGCGCACGTGTAATTCTACAGGTTTAATCAAGGCCTACCACTATCTACTTTGATGATGCATGCATTATGATCAACATATCAACCCTTTATTGCATATCCACATAATTTTACTCTGATAATGTGCATTATCCACAGCTTATCGGTTTTTCATGCTGTTTGGGCGGACCACACTAGATGCTAGCGAGTCACCATTACTCAATAGTCCTAGTGATCCTATACTTTGTTTTATCACCCAGCTCATCGTTTTTATCTAAAAATGTTCGAGTTTGGGAGTCTGCTACGCAATAGAAGCCATGCTTCCGTGCCTAACCGATTATCTAGTATTCAAAATACTATTACCCGATACTACATTATCAGCCATATTTACTAATTACAATACCCATGCAATGTACCGATATGTTATTATTATTTAATGATCTAGTATTCCAATATACTATTAACCCGATAATGCATCATCATCATCATAGATATTATACTATCATAAACTGGGGCCTACCAGTGTAGAATTACTGATATCGGCAATTTACTACATAAAACAGATTGCTTCGAGTCCCTCCTCGTCATAAACCTAACAGCTGAATATCATCAACATATTCAATATTTTAAGACTATTTAACCACGGCATTCTACCAAGGCCTATCCATATCTATATCATAAATAATATTTATTATTATATTACATTGTAAAGGATGGCCTATATCCATTTGCCTGGTTATAGTTACGTACTGTTTGTTCTGACATACTATCTGCAGATAACCTGCGTAAAGTCACGGCATTTTATCAATATGCTAATTGAATTCATATCATAACAACTTCAACTCGAAGTCTACGCAAATACATCATAATATCTTGTTCTGTATCAACATCAATACGAACAATTGCTTGTTTTACGTCAGTATTTAACTTTATTTACCAACGGTCTTTACCCACCCATGATTACTTGCTATATCGTCATTCAGACTTCTATACCTAACAAGGCCCGCCATGTTTGGTAGGCCTAGTCTGAAGACGTATATGACAAACAATCACTTAGACCGGTTTTACTTGACCACTCAAGCAATACAATAGAATAACGATTTGTTTATGCGTCGTCATAGTACCAGTTGTAACTGGAATTCTCTGTTGCCACGGCCTAATATAAAAGCCACGCACGCACCACGTGACAACATGCTGGCTATCTTGTAGATAGTCTATAGATATCATTCACATCAGTCCGAGCATTCATTTAGATAACATCATAATTTGAAAGCTAAGCAGCATGCAACATTATGCCTACATCAGTAGGCCTATATCCAATATAATGTTGTTGCTTTGCCTGCTTTTAAACGACAAATTAGTCATGTCATTGCTCTATCTGTTAAATATCTACTTCCTCTACCGCCTCTGATGAGGATCTCACTCTAACTATCAGAAGATCCGAAACTAGTCAGGCTATTTTATCCGACGTAGCTTAATCTATACTTATGTACCACCATGCGCACGTGTAATTCTACAGGTTTAATCAAGGCCTACCACTATCTATTTTGATGATGCATGCATTATGATCAACATATCAACCCTTTATTGCATATCCACATAATTTTACTCTGATAATGTGCATTATCCACAGCTTATCGGTTTTTCATGCTGTTTGGGCGGACCACACTAGATGCTAGCGAGTCACCATTACTCAATAGTCCTAGTGATCCTATACTTTGTTTTATCACCCAGCTCATCGTTTTTATCTAAAAATGTTCGAGTTTGGGAGTCTGCTACGCAATAGAAGCCATGCTTCCGTGCCTAACCGATTATCTAGTATTCAAAATACTATTACCCGATACTACATTATCAGCCATATTTACTAATTACAATACCCATGCAATGTACCGATATGTTATTATTATTTAATGATCTAGTATTCCAATATACTATTAACCCGATAATGCATCATCATCATCATAGATATTATACTATCATAAACTGGGGCCTACCAGTGTAGAATTACTGATATCGGCAATTTACTACATAAAACAGATTGCTTCGAGCCCCTCCTCGTCATAAACCTAACAGCTGAATATCATCAACATATTCAATATTTTAAGACTATTTAACCACGGCATTCTACCAAGGCCTATCCATATCTATATCATAAATAATATTTATTATTATATTACATTGTAAAGGATGGCCTATATCCATTTGCCTGGTTATAGTTACGTACTGTTTGTTCTGACATACTATCTGCAGATAACCTGCGTAAAGTCACGGCATTTTATCAATATGCTAATTGAATTCATATCATAACAACTTCAACTCGAAGTCTACGCAAATACATCATAATATCTTGTTCTGTATCAACATCAATACGAACAATTGCTTGTTTTACGTCAGTATTTAACTTTATTTACCAACGGTCTTTACCCACCCATGATTACTTGCTATATCGTCATTCAGACTTCTATACCTAACAAGGCCCGCCATGTTTGGTAGGCCTAGTCTGAAGACGTATATGACAAACAATCACTTAGACCGGTTTTACTTGACCACTCAAGCAATACAATAGAATAACGATTTGTTTATGCGTCGTCATAGTACCAGTTGTAACTGGAATTCTCTGTTGCCACGGCCTAATATAAAAGCCACGCACGCACCACGTGACAACATGCTGGCTATCTTGTAGATAGTCTATAGATATCATTCACATCAGTCCGAGCATTCATTTAGATAACATCATAATTTGAAAGCTAAGCAGCATGCAACATTATGCCTACATCAGTAGGCCTATATCCAATATAATGTTGTTGCTTTGCCTGCTTTTAAACGACAAATTAGTCATGTCATTGCTCTATCTGTTAAATATCTACTTCCTCTACCGCCTCTGATGAGGATCTCACTCTAACTATCAGAAGATCCGAAACTAGTCAGGCTATTTTATCCGACGTAGCTTAATCTATACTTATGTACCACCATGCGCACGTGTAATTCTACAGGTTTAATCAAGGCCTACCACTATCTATTTTGATGATGCATGCATTATGATCAACATATCAACCCTTTATTGCATATCCACATAATTTTACTCTGATAATGTGCATTATCCACAGCTTATCGGTTTTTCATGCTGTTTGGGCGGACCACACTAGATGCTAGCGAGTCACCATTACTCAATAGTCCTAGTGATCCTATACTTTGTTTTATCACCCAGCTCATCGTTTTTATCTAAAAATGTTCGAGTTTGGGAGTCTGCTACGCAATAGAAGCCATGCTTCCGTGCCTAACCGATTATCTAGTATTCAAAATACTATTACCCGATACTACATTATCAGCCATATTTACTAATTACAATACCCATGCAATGTACCGATATGTTATTATTATTTAATGATCTAGTATTCCAATATACTATTAACCCGATAATGCATCATCATCATCATAGATATTATACTATCATAAACTGGGGCCTACCAGTGTAGAATTACTGATATCGGCAATTTACTACATAAAACAGATTGCTTCGAGTCCCTCCTCGTCATAAACCTAACAGCTGAATATCATCAACATATTCAATATTTTAAGACTATTTAACCACGGCATTCTACCAAGGCCTATCCATATCTATATCATAAATAATATTTATTATTATATTACATTGTAAAGGATGGCCTATATCCATTTGCCTGGTTATAGTTACGTACTGTTTGTTCTGACATACTATCTGCAGATAACCTGCGTAAAGTCACGGCATTTTATCAATATGCTAATTGAATTCATATCATAACAACTTCAACTCGAAGTCTACGCAAATACATCATAATATCTTGTTCTGTATCAACATCAATACGAACAATTGCTTGTTTTACGTCAGTATTTAACTTTATTTACCAACGTTCTTTACCCACCCATGATTACTTGCTATATCGTCATTCAGACTTCTATACCTAACAAGGCCCGCCATGTTTGGTAGGCCTAGTCTGAAGACGTATATGACAAACAATCACTTAGACCGGTTTTACTTGACCACTCAAGCAATACAATAGAATAACGATTTGTTTATGCGTCGTCATAGTACCAGTTGTAACTGGAATTCTCTGTTGCCACGGCCTAATATAAAAGCCACGCACGCACCACGTGACAACATGCTGGCTATCTTGTAGATAGTCTATAGATATCATTCACATCAGTCCGAGCATTCATTTAGATAACATCATAATTTGAAAGCTAAGCAGCATGCAACATTATGCCTACATCAGTAGGCCTATATCCAATATAATGTTGTTGCTTTGCCTGCTTTTAAACGACAAATTAGTCATGTCATTGCTCTATCTGTTAAATATCTACTTCCTCTACCGCCTCTGATGAGGATCTCACTCTAACTATCAGAAGATCCGAAACTAGTCAGGCTATTTTATCCGACGTAGCTTAATCTATACTTATGTACCACCATGCGCACGTGTAATTCTACAGGTTTAATCAAGGCCTACCACTATCTATTTTGATGATGCATGCATTATGATCAACATATCAACCCTTTATTGCATATCCACATAATTTTACTCTGATAATGTGCATTATCCACAGCTTATCGGTTTTTCATGCTGTTTGGGCGGACCACACTAGATGCTAGCGAGTCACCATTACTCAATAGTCCTAGTGATCCTATACTTTGTTTTATCACCCAGCTCATCGTTTTTATCTAAAAATGTTCGAGTTTGGGAGTCTGCTACGCAATAGAAGCCATGCTTCCGTGCCTAACCGATTATCTAGTATTCAAAATACTATTACCCGATACTACATTATCAGCCATATTTACTAATTACAATACCCATGCAATGTACCGATATGTTATTATTATTTAATGATCTAGTATTCCAATATACTATTAACCCGATAATGCATCATCATCATCATAGATATTATACTATCATAAACTGGGGCCTACCAGTGTAGAATTACTGATATCGGCAATTTACTACATAAAACAGATTGCTTCGAGTCCCTCCTCGTCATAAACCTAACAGCTGAATATCATCAACATATTCAATATTTTAAGACTATTTAACCACGGCATTCTACCAAGGCCTATCCATATCTATATCATAAATAATATTTATTATTATATTACATTGTAAAGGATGGCCTATATCCATTTGCCTGGTTATAGTTACGTACTGTTTGTTCTGACATACTATCTGCAGATAACCTGCGTAAAGTCACGGCATTTTATCAATATGCTAATTGAATTCATATCATAACAACTTCAACTCGAAGTCTACGCAAATACATCATAATATCTTGTTCTGTATCAACATCAATACGAACAATTGCTTGTTTTACGTCAGTATTTAACTTTATTTACCAACGGTCTTTACCCACCCATGATTACTTGCTATATCGTCATTCAGACTTCTATACCTAACAAGGCCCGCCATGTTTGGTAGGCCTAGTCTGAAGACGTATATGACAAACAATCACTTAGACCGGTTTTACTTGACCACTCAAGCAATACAATAGAATAACGATTTGTTTATGCGTCGTCATAGTACCAGTTGTAACTGGAATTCTCTGTTGACACGGCCTAATATAAAAGCCACGCACGCACCACGTGACAACATGCTGGCTATCTTGTAGATAGTCTATAGATATCATTCACATCAGTCCGAGCATTCATTTAGATAACATCATAATTTGAAAGCTAAGCAGCATGCAACATTATGCCTACATCAGTAGGCCTATATCCAATATAATGTTGTTGCTTTGCCTGCTTTTAAACGACAAATTAGTCATGTCATTGCTCTATCTGTTAAATATCTACTTCCTCTACCGCCTCTGATGAGGATCTCACTCTAACTATCAGAAGATCCGAAACTAGTCAGGCTATTTTATCCGACGTAGCTTAATCTATACTTATGTACCACCATGCGCACGTGTAATTCTACAGGTTTAATCAAGGCCTACCACTATCTATTTTGATGATGCATGCATTATGATCAACATATCAACCCTTTATTGCATATCCACATAATTTTACTCTGATAATGTGCATTATCCACAGCTTATCGGTTTTTCATGCTGTTTGGGCGGACCACACTAGATGCTAGCGAGTCACCATTACTCAATAGTCCTAGTGATCCTATACTTTGTTTTATCACCCAGCTCATCGTTTTTATCTAAAAATGTTCGAGTTTGGGAGTCTGCTACGCAATAGAAGCCATGCTTCCGTGCCTAACCGATTATCTAGTATTCAAAATACTATTACCCGATACTACATTATCAGCCATATTTACTAATTACAATACCCATGCAATGTACCGATATGTTATTATTATTTAATGATCTAGTATTCCAATATACTATTAACCCGATAATGCATCATCATCATCATAGATATTATACTATCATAAACTGGGGCCTACCAGTGTAGAATTACTGATATCGGCAATTTACTACATAAAACAGATTGCTTCGAGTCCCTCCTCGTCATAAACCTAACAGCTGAATATCATCAACATATTCAATATTTTAAGACTATTTAACCACGGCATTCTACCAAGGCCTATCCATATCTATATCATAAATAATATTTAATTTATTATTATATTACATTGTAAAGGATGGCCTATATCCATTTGCCTGGTTATAGTTACGTACTGTTTGTTCTGACATACTATCTGCAGATAACCTGCGTAAAGTCACGGCATTTTATCAATATGCTAATTGAATTCATATCATAACAACTTCAACTCGAAGTCTACGCAAATACATCATAATATCTTGTTCTGTATCAACATCAATACGAACAATTGCTTGTTTTACGTCAGTATTTAACTTTATTTACCAACGGTCTTTACCCACCCATGATTACTTGCTATATCGTCATTCAGACTTCTATACCTAACAAGGCCCGCCATGTTTGGTAGGCCTAGTCTGAAGACGTATATGACAAACAATCACTTAGACCGGTTTTACTTGACCACTCAAGCAATACAATAGAATAACGATTTGTTTATGCGTCGTCATAGTACCAGTTGTAACTGGAATTCTCTGTTGCCACGGCCTAATATAAAAGCCACGCACGCACCACGTGACAACATGCTGGCTATCTTGTAGATAGTCTATAGATATCATTCACATCAGTCCGAGCATTCATTTAGATAACATCATAATTTGAAAGCTAAGCAGCATGCAACATTATGCCTACATCAGTAGGCCTATATCCAATATAATGTTGTTGCTTTGCCTGCTTTTAAACGACAAATTAGTCATGTCATTGCTCTATCTGTTAAATATCTACTTCCTCTACCGCCTCTGATGAGGATCTCACTCTAACTATCAGAAGATCCGAAACTAGTCAGGCTATTTTATCCGACGTAGCTTAATCTATACTTATGTACCACCATGCGCACGTGTAATTCTACAGGTTTAATCAAGGCCTACCACTATCTACTTTGATGATGCATTCATTATGATCAACATATCAACCCTTTATTGCATATCCACATAATTTTACTCTGATAATGTGCATTATCCACAGCTTATCGGTTTTTCATGCTGTTTGGGCGGACCACACTAGATGCTAGCGAGTCACCATTACTCAATAGTCCTAGTGATCCTATACTTTGTTTTATCACCCAGCTCATCGTTTTTATCTAAAAATGTTCGAGTTTGGGAGTCTGCTACGCAATAGAAGCCATGCTTCCGTGCCTAACCGATTATCTAGTATTCAAAATACTATTACCCGATACTACATTATCAGCCATATTTACTAATTACAATACCCATGCAATGTACCGATATGTTATTATTATTTAATGATCTAGTATTCCAATATACTATTAACCCGATAATGCATCATCATCATCATAGATATTATACTATCATAAACTGGGGCCTACCAGTGTAGAATTACTGATATCGGCAATTTACTACATAAAACAGATTGCTTCGAGTCCCTCCTCGTCATAAACCTAACAGCTGAATATCATCAACATATTCAATATTTTAAGACTATTTAACCACGGCATTCTACCAAGGCCTATCCATATCTATATCATAAATAATATTTATTATTATATTACATTGTAAAGGATGGCCTATATCCATTTGCCTGGTTATAGTTACGTACTGTTTGTTCTGACATACTATCTGCAGATAACCTGCGTAAAGTCACGGCATTTTATCAATATGCTAATTGAATTCATATCATAACAACTTCAACTCGAAGTCTACGCAAATACATCATAATATCTTGTTCTGTATCAACATCAATACGAACAATTGCTTGTTTTACGTCAGTATTTAACTTTATTTACCAACGGTCTTTACCCACCCATGATTACTTGCTATATCGTCATTCAGACTTCTATACCTAACAAGGCCCGCCATGTTTGGTAGGCCTAGTCTGAAGACGTATATGACAAACAATCACTTAGACCGGTTTTACTTGACCACTCAAGCAATACAATAGAATAACGATTTGTTTATGCGTCGTCATAGTACCAGTTGTAACTGGAATTCTCTGTTGCCACGGCCTAATATAAAAGCCACGCACGCACCACGTGACAACATGCTGGCTATCTTGTAGATAGTCTATAGATATCATTCACATCAGTCCGAGCATTCATTTAGATAACATCATAATTTGAAAGCTAAGCAGCATGCAACATTATGCCTACATCAGTAGGCCTATATCCAATATAATGTTGTTGCTTTGCCTGCTTTTAAACGACAAATTAGTCATGTCATTGCTCTATCTGTTAAATATCTACTTCCTCTACCGCCTCTGATGAGGATCTCACTCTAACTATCAGAAGATCCGAAACTAGTCAGGCTATTTTATCCGACGTAGCTTAATCTATACTTATGTACCACCATGCGCACGTGTAATTCTACAGGTTTAATCAAGGCCTACCACTATCTATTTTGATGATGCATGCATTATGATCAACATATCAACCCTTTATTGCATATCCACATAATTTTACTCTGATAATGTGCATTATCCACAGCTTATCGGTTTTTCATGCTGTTTGGGCGGACCACACTAGATGCTAGCGAGTCACCATTACTCAATAGTCCTAGTGATCCTATACTTTTGTCTAGGACAATCACTTGAGAGGAACAAAAGATGTTACCTGTCAATCAAAAATAAATTGAGACTAGATAAACTAGCCATCAAGCGATGGCGCTCTTGATAATGTCCCTGCTCTAAGGCTTGTGCCTGGCACATATTCCTTTGAATTCTCTTCTCGTATTTCTTTCTTCATTTTATATCATATTTCAAGAAAAGTCCATGATTTTCCTTTATAGCCAAAGGTGCCAATCTCAACCCGTGACAACCGAATTTAGCTACGCCTCTAGGTTGTATATTTTGGTTTTAAGGGGGACTCAAGGAAGTTTTTTACTCTTTTTTTTAAATTTTGAATTTGTTTGGGTCAAAAAAGTGATTTTCTTGTAATTTCCTCAAAAAATCAACATTTTTGGTCAAAATTGATGCCAAATCTGGATTCTCTGATCCATTTCCTTTACAAAAATGTATACTTTTGTATACATTTCTTCGCTGTTCTGACATACCGGCACATCACGAAAAACAGCGTTTTGAGAAAATCGTGTTTGAAAATTTTCCAATTTTTAAAAAGACTTATTAGAGAGCATTTACATCAAATGTCACTATCATTGTCAAAGAACACTAATAGAAATATACTTATGTTTGTTATGAGCATGTTACAACAACAATTTGCAATTATTAATTAGGAGTAATTATGTCATAAAGTCATGTGCCGGTATGTCAGACAGTCCTACAGCGATATGCCAGTGATATGCCGGTATGTAGTTACACGTATCTCATTAATTAATTACTTTTTTGTCTCAATTTTTTTGGAGAATAAAGAGTTTCACTTGTAGATCATAAAATGCAACTTAACTTATTTTGCCCAAAATGGCACATGTGCCGGTATGTCAGAACAGCGACGATTTGAGTCATAGTTCAATAATTACAGCACTCACAAAATACCAAAAAACTTCCTTAAGTCCCCCCTTTTAAATGGTCTTATAAAAAAGAATCCTTGACATATACGAGAGTAGCGCGTGAATTTGTTTCCATTATTTTTTCATACTATCTTTATACAAATGAGGTTTCGATTTCCCGAACTGACATTGGATAGAATAAAGTATAAAAACCTTTAATCCCCTGAATAGGTATAATCCCCCGACCCCACCCGAATGACTTTAGTGCTAGGTTACCTGTTCCTGAAAACGCGTAACGCGCGAATCTTTTTCCTAAATACTCAGTTCCGGCTATAATTAATGCATATTTTGGTTTTAAATGGGATTTTAGAATGATATTTCTGGACATATTATGAGCGCGCGAAAACTGTTGTTCATACTATTTGTATACGAATTTGATTTCGATTCCCTCGACTGACGCCTTGAAATTGGATTGAATAAAGTATAAAACACCCTTTGATTCCCCGAATAGATGTAATTCCCCACCCGAATAACCTTAGTGTTGGGTTACATGTGCGAATTTTCTTTTATATAATACTCAGTTCAGGCTATAGGCCTAATTAATGTATATTTTTTTGGTTTGAAATGGGCTTTTAGAATAATATTTCTGGACATATTAAAATGTTCATACTATTTATATACGAATTTAGTTTCGATTACCTCGACTGACGCCTTGAAATTGGATAGAATAAAGTATATAAAAGCCTTTGTTTCCCCCGAATGGGTGTATTTCCCCGAATGATAGTCCAGGGTGCGAGGTGCATGGCCCCTCCTTTGGACATGTTGGACACGCCATTGCTCATGCCAAGTAGGGTCAACAAAATTCGCACGGTCAAAAAAATTCGCACGGTCAAAAGAAATCGCACAGTACATGTACTATATGTACAATTTTGCCTTATATTTGACTATTTGGGCTGAATATGCCCACACATAACCTCTACCCCGCACGCAATCTCGGTCTTTTATCATTTTTTTCCCTATTTTTTTCTTCTTCTTTTCCCTTATTATAATATTTTTTTTTTTTAGAGGGTGGGGGCGGGGGCAAAATGGGTTTTGGGGGCGGGGGCACAAATGGGTTTTTCCCGTCAGGGGCCCCCCCCCCTGAGCTACGCCACTGGCTTGTGTTGACCTTAACGGGTCAAGTTAAAAAATCGGATTCGCATCATTACGTAAATTTCGTTGATTTAAAGTTCTCATTATGTGAATAGCTCGTAGTTCGCGTGATTAGAGGATACTCGCAAATTAGGCTACTACTAAATAGTGACCCATAAAACAAGCATTTTCGTCACCAATAACAATTGACAGTCCAGTAGTAGTTCTGTGTAAATGTGACGCAACTGCGTAATGCAACATACATCCTAGACTAGATACGAATCTTGCTTAGTGTTGTTTCGTTTTATTCCGTCGTTGACTTGATTAAAGTTTAGCATCGTTTACATGAATGTACGTTGGATTCATGTTGCTTATTGAATTGAATTCCACATGGGTGTCACTGTATTGTGCATTTTATAGTCCAAACGCGACGAGTCCCAATTGAAACAGGCAAATTACTCTATTATATTTGTAATAAAATAAATTCAACTCAGAATTTCAGAATGTCTTATTTATTAATTAGGATTCACGTTACAATGAGAATGTTCATGATTCAGTGGTTTTAATAAAGGTAAAATAACCATCATACATACAATAGTCCTTTTTGATAACTAAACTATGGTAAAATCATTTCGAAAATATATTGATTGTATAGTATAATCTACGATTAATGTACTATAATTATGGTAATCTATGTAATGTATACATTTACATTTAGCTAAAGAAATATTCATAAAATATCTGAATTAGTTGGTTGTTCGAAACTGAATTCTAGTATTTTAATTTTAAGTAATTTTAACGATATCATCATTATTAGGAGTCCTTTTTGATACACTCTGTATTTTCTATATATCCATTAACTCTGCTTAAGATAAGACTCATCATCGAGAGTGCGTGTAGTATAATCATTTAAAATATATCGCGTACGCATATTATATTATATGATTAATGTACGATGGTCGTATATGGAGACCTTTACATTAAACGATTATTACAAGTAAAGTATTACACTATGAATCAGCTATACATAATGTCATTATGTTTTAACTAAATATTCGTGAAATGTATTAAAATATACGGACAACAAGGCTGCACTGCAAATCCAATACGAATAGCTCATACGTATAGGCCTAAGTGATGCGATAGTCGCCAAGTATATCCCCGTGCGTACAAGCCAATATAAAAGTTGAACTGACACAGATACCAATATGTCTATGCTATTATGGACATATTTGTATTGTCTCAGTTTTAGTTACATGAGCTGCACGTATTGTGACGCACAATATTTTGGTGACTATCGTACAAGTCTAACGTACAAGTCACTTATACGTATGAGCCATATACGTACTAGGTGTGCAGTGCGGCCTTTATCTTCTTAAAAGTACAGCAAACGTTACATACCTGAATGCACTGTATTTAAATGTCAATGAAATGCACTCAGCCATTTGACTTTACCAGATTAAAATACTGTTCTTTACCATTCTTCGAAAGGGATTATACGACCACAATGAATCACTGTAAAGCTAATACGTGTGGTTTACAACCATAGTCGCCAATATGATGTTTTGCAATACCATCAGTACAAGCATCGTTAATAATTGAACTGAAAAAAATGACGTGAACATAATTCTAAATTATTAGGATTAGGAAAATATTTGCATTGGTATACTTCAAGTTTCACTGTTTTTTTAATCTTTTATTACTATCAATTATATTTATACACATAATTTCACATTTCATAGTTTCATCATGTTTATATTGCATTATCGTTACCTGTATAACACAGCATGTTTACATTGCATATCATTACATGTATAGCACATTTTCATGCTTTCAGCTTTTTTCACATTTGTAACACATTTTCATATGCTTTTCGGCATGCATACATTCAAGTTCATAATTTTCACATTTCACATAGTTTCATCATGTTTACATTTCATATTAAATACAATGTATAACACATTCATATGCTTTTCATCATGTTTACATTGCATATCATTACATAGCACATTTGCATATGCTTTTCAGCATGTTTACATTTGTAACACATTTTCATATGCTTTTCGGCATGTTTACATTCATGTTCATATAATTTTCACATTTCACATAGTTTCATCATGTTTACATTTCATATAAATTACATGAATAACACATTTTCATATGCTTTTCATCATGTTTACATTGCATATCATTACATAACACATTTTAATATGCTTTTCAGCATGTTTACATTCATCATAATTTTTTATTGCTTTTCATTACATTTATAAAATTTTCATATGCTTTTAAGCATGTTTATTTCAACGGTTTATTATTTACAAGTGAATAGTTATATATTTTCTATGCATATTGTATGTCATAATACACATACATCATGTTTACATTTGATATCATAATACAGAGCATCATGTTTAGATTGTTGGTTATCTTCTTTCATTTTTTCTTTTCAATCGGATTGTCCATGTTAAACTTCCGAGTAGTGACCGTGTGGACGGCACCCGTGTTACCTAATCCGACCTTACTCCGACCCGATTTAATCCCGAGATTTCTCAGGAGTAACGCGCTTAACACGAGCTGCAGTTAGGATTAGCACGCCCGTGTGGATGCACTTAAAACGATCTCTGGCGTAAACATTCGCCAAGATGTAATGATGCCACAAACGCATCCGATGCTGCTCATCCCTATCAGATCGTCTGCCTTGAAAGAATACCGCTGTTGCTATCAGCATAGGCATTAAATATTGTATACCACCATCCGAAAAGAGATGAAAAATTAGTAACATAAAGAGAAATTTCGATCTTGAATTCATGTTTACACTAGCGAGCGATAAATAAACCTAGCTGAAATAATCTAATAAAGGAACCGACAATTTGGAAATAACGAAATAAATCGTATTGTAAACTGGAAACCAATGCTTAGCACCTGGCTGCCGCAGTGGCGTAACCAGCGGGGCGGGCTCCCCCGGAAGGAATCATGGAATTATGATGGTCAAAAGTACCCATATGAAAATGTTTCGCGCGCGCTACGCGCATATATGTCTTCTCAAAACGAAATATTCTTTGGTACAAGCTTGTTTAGAGCCAAAATGTAGCTCAATCGTGCAAATAAAATTTTCGCGAGCTACGCGCGCATCTCTTCACTCAAAAAATCTTGTCGGTTCATTTACATTCCTCGCCCCCCCCCCTATATGTGTAATCTAGCTACGCCACTGGGCCACATCCCCCCTCAGACACCTCCCTTTCCGCGCAAGCGCGGATGGTGCCGCTGGCGCGGCACTTGGATTGTATTGGGAGCCCCCCCATTTCAAGTCACAAAACGGGATTCGAAATAATCATAACTCCGATATTTACCGATATTTACTCCTAAGCCCCATGCGATGGTCGTGTTGACTTTGTCGGAAAACTTTAGAGTAACTTTGCATTTAGTACCGTGTGGACAACTGTCCGGAGTAGAGGGATTAATTGTGGAATTTTAATTGCTGTAGGGTCTAAATTTACGCCGATAATTTATGCCCGTCTGAACAGGCCTTACGCCTAATGTTGATTTGGATAAGTGATTAGTGCAGCCATGCGCGCAAATGAATTTTAGAAAGGGGGCTCACGAGTAAATATCGGGAAGTACACCCTTTGATCTTTGACCGATGACAACCGCGCGAGTTGTGATTATTTCGAATCCCATTTTCGACAGCCTGGTGCAAAGTATTGGTGTCCAGTTTACATACAATTTATTCCGTTATTTCCAACTTGTCGGTTCCTTTATTCGATTATTTCAGCTAGATTTATTCATCTTCTTGTAAACATGAATTCAAGATCGAAATTTATCTTTTTGCTACTAATTTTTCGCCTTTTTTCGGATGGTGGTTTACAAGATGTAAGGCCTAGTAAAAAAAGTTCCATGTTTCCTGTCCCCGCAAAAAAAAAAAAAAAAAAAAAATTGTCAGAGCTTTATTTAATTGGTCACCTAAACAGCATCGATTGACCCCTACCTGACTCCTCGAGTGACCTATATCATGCCCAAGTATAATATTATCTTGGTTTGTTGAAATAATTTAGAAATCCTTTCATTAATTCAAGACACATACAGTTTTGAATTATTTTTAACATTTGAAAAATACCTAAATTAAGTAAATAATCATTAAATAGGGGAAGAGAAGTGTGGACTGTAACATAATAAAACACTGATTTGTAAATGTTTGTATATATATATATTTCTTTTTTTGTTTATTTTTGAAATTGAGTTACACAAATTACAAACAACAATATAATTTTATTTGACCCAAATTGAAGAGAAAAAAATATGCAAAAATGTAGTTACAAATCTTTACAGTGTTACCGTATATCATTTTACAGGCAACACGTCTATTGCACAAATAATAAACAAAATGTACTGAATTTAGATATTTTTTGTTTCTCTGGCAAGTATAGTGGAATATCTGTTCAGGAGTGTCCTGAGCCCCCCTTTGAAGTAGAATTTTTTTCAACTCATTTGGTGCGATCTGGTGTATACTTTTGACCAACATTTTATCGAAAAGCCACCTCTTGATTTCCAATAAATATTTTGTTTTTTTATCAATGCACGAAAGAAGTTGAACATATTATACTGATATATTTTGGATTTAAGTATAGATGATTTAAAAGCTCGAACAGGGGGGAGTCTGAGGGGGGATGTGCCCCTCAGAAGTAGATTTTTTTTTCAATTTTCAAACTCATTTGGTGCGATCTGGTGTATACTTTTGACCAACATTTTATCGAAAAGCCACCTCTTCTCTTCATTTCCAATAACTATTTTGTTTTTTTATCAATGCCTGAAAGAAGTTGAGCATATTATACCGATATATTTTGGAATTAAGTATAGATGATTTAAAAGCTCGAACAGGGGGAGTCTGAGTGGGGATGTGCCCCCCCCCCCCCCTCTCTCTCTCTCTCTCTCTCTCTCTCTCTTTTTGGTAGAGGGAGGGGGGGGGGGGAGGCCCGGGCCCGTAGTGCCCCCCCCCCCCGTATCCGCGCCTGGAGTAAGGTCGGATTAGTTAACGCGGCTGCCGTCCACACGGTCATTACTCGCAAGTTTAACATGGACAAGCGTTAATCCGACCTTACTCTATACGAATTTACACCTGTCTGAACGCAGCTAAAGTTAAACGCGAATTTTATAGCTTAAAACCGTTTTAAATACTTACAAGCATACGGACCAGCCAGCAGGGAGGTCACGCTGCATGTCAGATTTTGTTATACGCAAGAAAACAATGGAGTATCAGTGACTGCAATATTTGCTAGAAATAGCTTCGGAAAATGGTCTATTTGTGCATCTCAAAAATCATGTAGAATTTTGGAGGAGGGTCATTAACATCTGCAGAACGGTAAAATGTATAGTATTAAACACCTTTTGTGACCAAATTTATGTCGTAAAATGTTGGAAAATTCACGTTTTGAAATCTGTTGTCTTCGAAATTACAGGAATCCTAACTCATTATAAACCTCACCAAATCATGAAATGAACCCTCATCTACAAAAAAGTCCATGTACGTATTGCTCTATCTGCTTGGAGATAGCGACGACCACGCAAACATAGCTTCATACAACGGAATGAAATCCGCCATAGAGATTGCCGATAGCGAAAATCGTAAAGATTTGCACTGCAGTCCTCTGTGTAGGGAGTGTTGACAAAAGCAAGGTCCTTTGGCTATTGTGTTTGTGCATGTTTGTGACGACTGACCCCGTTTAACAATCTTCATAGCTTACATATAGGGCTTAGGTGACCTAACTATTGACTGGGACCAGTAAGTCTTATCTCATGAATTGCTGAATCCAAACTCGGCATGTTTGTACTTATTTTCATGCATTTCAATAATGGTGAAATTTTAAAAACATTTTGTGACTCTTTGGAACAGTCATCTGTAAACACCTGCCGCGTATTTAGACCTAATCACTGAATAAAGCTGCATAATCATTATAACCTCTCATACAAAAATTGTGCTAAGGCTAATTTCATGCATCCTTACATCAAGGATAAACTGACACATCGAGGGTTGAGCGCCAGAAGGCCGTAACTCGATTTGTTGGCAAATTGATATTTTGGTACACAAATAACCATATAACCTAGATTTCCAGAACCATAAAGAGATAACTCATAAAGATCCTTAATTTGACTAAAATTAGAGTTTATAAGTTGGGTGCTACAGTGTATTATACTGAATTCCAAATATTTTAAAGTTGATTATCTCAAAATAGCGCTTTTGAGTTAAGGCCTTCTGGCTCTCAACCCTCGACATATATGGTCAATGTTACCATTTTATTTTCCCAGCGACACTTTGCCCACCAGTGTTGGTACATTTTTAAAGCAAGCGAAGCTTAAAACTTGTCAGAAAAAAAGTTTGGCTAACGTTTAACCATATAATTAATTAGTTCATAATACATTTTGATAAAATATTGATCGAAACCTTGACCAATGGTATATGCAGTCCTTCTGTTTTTTCATTAAAAAATTGAGATCCAAATCATCTCAGTATCAGAAGTTGCCACATGCAAAAATTAATGAACTATTATTTCTACAAAATACTTAAACACTTTTTACGCGGCTATTGATTTTACCATACAAAACATTTTTTTCCGAAACATTTCGTTAAGGTCTATCTCAAGGATCATTGAACCAATACTAGGCATGTATGTACTTATTTCAATGCATTCAACATGGTTATTCGAATTATGGTAATGAAACTCAATAATGTTGACATTTTGTAAACATTTCGGGAAATTTTAAAATGTCGTCTGCAGACGCCTACCGCTTGGAAAGTGTTAATCTCAAAAGGCATTATAAAAATCAAAGTGCCGTATCGTAATCATCCATTTCTTGTTCGACCGTTGCAGGTTTACCGTACTGTGATGAGATAACCCCATCAGTATAGCGTCTTGGTATTTGTTCCAGTTCCCGTTCCAGTTCCCGTTCTCCAGACGTGTAAGTCTCTGTCAACGGTATTAAAAAAAGAAAATTTTGGAATATTCTATAAGACATCTATTCAAAACACAAACGGAAAATACATTATTTTATAAGAGAAATCCCATAAAACAAACAATAACGGAAATAATAAACTGATAGAGTAAAAATGATAACCATTACAAAGGGATACGCAGTAGGGTTGAAACATTATTTTTCTATATAATTTACTTCAAAATTCCGGATGATCATTAATAATGGTCATTTTTGCTGTTGCCACTCACAAAATCACGAAAGCAGCCTTTATGCCCAGCATATTTATATTGTGCCGGTTTATAGGGCTTTATAGCTGGGGAGCACAAATAATTCTTGAAACACATTGAAACACATGTGACCTTCTACCCCTAAATCAAGGTCAAAGATCAATCAATCACCCAAGGTGGAAGGATGTTAACTTAAGTTTTAATTCTACCAACTTCAAAGAATATGTTGATATAACTCGCTGTGTCAGCCTTGACCGGAACCGGAAAACCCACATGCTCCCCATTTGGTCAGAAGTCACAAACTGGTCCAACAAAATGTTTCACTTCTAATAATGTTGAGAAATGCACCAATTCTGATTAAACGGGACAAAACTTAAGTTTTACATACTTAATGACCCACAAACTATATATTGTTGGAAAGCTTATGATTCAAGGTTTTTCATTTTTGCAAAAAAAATATCAAATTTTACAGGGTGTGTAACATTTTTACAGGGTGGAACATAAAAAAGTTGATCGTTTTTGCTCCTCACAAAATATTTTGATAGTTTGTACAGTTAGGGTTTAGCTGAAAATAGTCACCAAAATCAGAACAACCGCAGAAGGTGCTACCAAATTTGCTAAGAATCATTTGCCCAAAATGTACACAGGAAAAGTACAGGGTGTCTAAAATTATGATGAAATAATGCATAAAATGAAGGTTTGTATATAATATTCTATGAAATTTAGTTAGCATGGACTATTTAATTTAAAAGAAAATGGTTATCAAAATGAACTATATGAATATCGTTAAAGTTCCTTTTATTTTGAATACAGGGTGGTCCAATATAGGTCTAAATAGCAAATTTTTCATAAATCTATGAAATTTTTAGTGAAGAAACACTTCTGGATTTTTAAGTTAAATGTTTTACTACCCAGGGTAGAAAAGGACCGAAGAGTCACACAAATGAAATAGAGAGACTGCGATTTGGCCATTGTTTAATCAATAAAATGAATAAAACTGTGTATTCTTTACATTAAAACACTCCCTGAATTGAACATCATATTCTAGTAGAAAATGTCTAGATAACAATTCAATATTAGTATTCATAGTAGCAGGCACATGTTATTAACACATATGAGAAGTTTGAAAACTTTCCTATGTATACTTTTAAAATGGCATCAATTTCAAAAGTTCTAGTTTTCCGCTATTTTGTGTAGAAACCTATGGGCGCCTCATCCACCGGCTCCTCATCCACCGCTCCCACCCTTGACTCACTCGACGTTTAGATTGATAACTTCACTGTTGCTAAACATGTGGCTTTAATTCTTTTTTTATTCGGTAGCTGGATAAATTGTCTTTAATATGATACCAAAAATGTTATGTTTTATTTCTATTTAAAATAGAGACACGTATCACGATTTTAAGGATTTTTTGAAACGATCCCACCGTATTTGATATACCTATTAGTGACCTGTGACCATTTCTACTAGTGTGAAATTCTTGTCTAAACCGTTGATCAGAATATTTGAATTGATGATTGGTATGAATCCTAGTGTAAGTTCATACAATGTCATTGTAAAACGGTATAAATCTCGGGTTGTATCAAAATTAAGGGCGTAGCCTCCGAAGACATCACTCAATCAACTTTTAACAATATAATTTTGATTGTTTTTCTTCAATACGTTTTACAAAGCGCATGTTAATAATCGCGATATTGAGGCGCAGAGAAGCATCTCCCATAGACCATGAGAGTGCTAGACATAAATGGAAGCTGGTCCATCAAGCCACTTACGTAACGGCTTCTTAACGGCGATTATATTTCTAAAGATATAATGATCCCCGCCGATTGGAATCAATGGATTTATAAACTATGTTAGATGTATACGGCAATGTGTTTTGAACTGACCACCCAAAAAGGGTGGTGGCGTGGCATTGTTGGTGACGAATCATCCATATCTCTCTATTAGCTCAACAACTAAATGCGGTAGAGCTATGGTTTAGGTATCATTTGAAAGCCTATTTATATAGCTACATTGCTAGAATAAATCAAGTATTTCTATAACTGTTTGGCTGAGATATGATTGATTATATTTCGAAAGTCAGGGGTGGTGGCGCTGTGTACATTCTCTATGGGGATTATAGAAAATGTTCCCAAATCTACGTTCAATTTACAAACTCTTGATCCCCGTATGGTACAAACATGATATTGGCCTCATTTTAAAGATTGTTTTATATTCTATAAGTTTCTGTTCCAACAAACGTGGCATATATTATGTAACAATTGTAATCATGAATCGATTGCATTGCCTTTGGCTTCCTCCCTATTCGCTACAGAGTGAACATGCCATATTTCATCATAACTTAAAAAGTATTCAACCGATGATATCAAAATTACATTTTGTGGAAAGCTCTGAAATAGGGGAATTCAAAAATGCCGTTTAAATCAGGATAGGATTCATACCCAGAATAATATAGTTGTAAACTCGAATAAAAATGAAATTTAAACGTTTGTGCTCATTCACTTCCCGATATAGTATATTTCAACAAGTTACCATTGACAATCCATTATGTTCTAATGGATAATTGCATGAGGAACTAATATGTCCAGTAAAATTATATGATTGGGATAGGTATGAAATATTTTTGATTTTTAATCAAAATATGAAAGAAAGTCGATATTTGTTTAACATTCTTAATCACAACATGTTACCATTAGGTCCTATCTAAATTCCAATAGCATATTTTGATTTCTTGTGAGATTACCGTTCAGAAAATATATACTTTTTATGGGCTAGAACAAGTTATTGCGATATGATAATTCGAATTTTGGATGATGTAAAATGTACACATCTGGACATGCAACGGGAAGGGTGGCGAGTTCAAAACACATTGCCATACACAAAAGCACTCCATTCCAAGTCCCGTCTCTGATATACGAACAGGTTTGCCGTGGTGTTGCTCATTTATTTGATGGTTTAATTTTTCGAACAGGGGAAATAAATGGTCGATTCACACTTCAAGGCTACAGACGTTATTCTTAATTGGAGCATTTACGTCAACAGAGGGAGTGTAATGTAATCCAACTGAGCACGCTCAGAGCAATTAGTGCTCCGATTAACATTGCAACCTCGTACTATTACCGCAATGTAATGAACTGTGAACTTCTACAATTTCTTATAGATAGTGATGGTTACCAGCAAACATTTCATTTCAAACTAATGGAAATAAATAGTTTATACGTTTAAGTTTATTTCACGAATGTAATAAGGTCAAATGTTGAACAGCTCAGAAGTATGAATAATTATTTATGATTAGGGAAAGTACAGCACTCTCGTCTTGGCTACCTCGCTAGCCTCGTGTTCAGTTCACATAACCCTCTTCGACGTAAATGCGCCAATTAAGAATAACGTCTATACACACGATTCTGTCCTGCGCGTTGGTGAAATAATTGATCCTTATCAAGCGCATGCCGGTCCGTGCCCAATGGGTGCAGGTGGAGTAAATTACGATGGCGACAAAGACCTTCTTGTCGCCAGGTGGTGTGAATAGACGTTAAAAGCCATTTTTATTCAGTCTTGCTGTTTTCGGATCTTTTTAAAATCACGTTAGCACCATGGCACAAACATTTCTTTGGTCTGTTGGTCTCATCAATGTCATAAAAGTATGATATTACGAATGTAGTTTTTCAAATCAGCCCGGAATTGGCCGATTGTGTAATTCAATGGGCAACTTTGTGGACTAAATTGAAGATTTCCCTAATCGCATATTCATTTTAGCTTAGTTTCTGTCAACAGTATCTACTGACTTCACATATTTCCCACTTGAGTAATAAATGTTAAGCGGCAAGTGCGAAACTGACTTTGATCAGAGGGCTGACCAGCTTCCAGGTCTAGTATTGTCATGCATAGACTCACACGGAGCTACAAAACTACTGGTGCGTGCAATCCAAATCGCGTACACTTCAGATAGGCCTTTAACGTTCTGGTATGAAGACTCGCTTAATCATAACACCGGCATTAGCATGAAATTTGAATTATTTACCTTTGGACACCATGTGGCATGTTCTGTCTAAATTCCACTTCTAGAAAAGATCTTAAAAGATCTTGTTAAATGTTACGGGTCGCCTTTATTCAACATGATATGTACATCATGTCATTATTGTACATATTTTATCTTTCATCTCAGTGCACAACATTTAATACATATTTTTAAATATGCAAAGGCACTTAAAAGGCACAAAGGCACTTAAAAGTGCCTTTGCACGAGAAAACCATGCAATTTCTTCAAATATGGGAAGTAGGGGGTCGGCAAAACTTGGACCATACTAATTCTCTACATCCCTTAATATAAAGTATTCCTCATAATGTGTATAACAAATCACAGTGTTTCTAGATATAAGTATATGGGGAGGGGTAAAATGAATCATTTACCTAAAAAACGTTTATCTTCAAAACAGTCAATTTGGCATCAAATGGGTTGGAATAGATCATGCCTACAGATATAAACTTAATTATTGGTGACAATATTTATAACTCATTTTTTCATAATCTGACATTAACCAAGTCTGGAAGTATTTCGGTTTTCCGTAAAAAAATCTTAAATTTGGTAATTTTACTCACTTTTGGTCAAAATAATGATATTTTTGAGAAACCATTGCTCACTTGGTCAGCCTCATTGACTTTTTCGCTAATATGCGGAGGAAAGTCAGATATCAGCCCCTCTTATGAAAATATAAAACCATTGTTGTTGGACCTCTGCAATATCTTTTTACAATGTTATCTTTTATCATTATTTTTTCCTTCAAATTCCTAGCAAGATGATTTGATGCAGCTCATTTCGGGCTTTTGAAAGCACATTTTCCCAATTTTAGAATTTACGTCAAAAGACGTCGGTCTTCATGGTTTCACATACCTATACCAGTTTCCAATGTCAGCTAGGCCATAGCCAATTTTGAACAGGAATGGGTTTTTTCAATTAAAAAACTCGCTTTTAAATTCCAAAGGTGGTTTATAGAATACATTAATGTTTTGTTTAAATAACATCTAATACTAACGTATTCTGTGGTTTATCATGGATAATGTCGAAGAAAATATGATTTTCTGCTCAAACTTTAAACATTTAATAGGTACGTTATTATTGATATTATTGACTATCACGTGTAGCTCATAACTTATATAAATACCTACCTCTCGCTACCTTTGCCTTGATAGAATATTGTCGATTCTCAGAGCCACCATTGATATCGTGTAATTGGTCTTCTACTAAGGTGGCGTGCAGATTTCCGTCAACCCAACGCACAAGAGTACCACCTCCAGTGTTATATGTCAAAACACCTTCCCCAAACGACCATCCTATCATGTCACCTGTCTTTACAGCGATGCCTTCGTAGGCAGGGACTCGATAAGCAACTTCTTTATTAATCGCTCCGGCTGGAATGTCATTTATTCCAACAATTTTGAATTGGGTTGATGTGCCAGCGACCTGCCTCCATACAACGGCTCGAAATGGATGAGATGCCTTGGCCCGATAACGCCATTCTGAAACGAACCCGTCACACGCAATACTAGTAACTTGAGATGGTGACACCATTGTCCAACCGGCTGAATCTGGTCCACCACTGTTTCCAATGTCCCATCCTGCCAAACAGTCTGTACCTCAAAGAATAATAAACATACTTTTAATTAGTAGTGTGCAATCGGCATTGACTATTCGTTAAAAATGGAATTTCTGAGGTGTTAGACATAAATAAAAAAGAAAGTTTATTCCTCATATTCTTATATAAATCACAAGATCTGATAAGATAGATGAGCAGTATCGTAATATTTATTTAAAGGAGTGATTTGTTGAGTAGTTAATAGTTCCAGATAATCACGTTATCACTGGTTGTGATGAACACAAAACTAACTACTCAAGTAAGATTATTACCATATTTGAAGATGTATAGCTATTGTGACTATATTTCACAGTACTGAAACTTACCTCGTTCACTAATTCATACTCAAGATTAAAATTACAAATGTTTCCTATTTTTCTGAAATATGAGACGTTCTTGAAATTTAACGTTTCAAAATTTGAATTAAGTGAGGCTTAATAAGTATAGAGACGATCATTCCGACTTATTAATACAACTGTATTTGTCACCAAGAAATTGAGATTAAAATCATCTGGTTTTATTAAATATTAAGGAGTAACAAACGTTAGATATAAATATACGAGGGTCATTCAATAAGTTCTACCTCCTACCTCATAACATACAAGCCAGTCGTATTAGATATTTTACAATTGAAGCTTTGAATCTCAGCTATAAAATCATAGTAAATTGGTCTGAATACTCATTGTACTTTTCTGGATATGTAGTAAAACCCAAGCTTCCATTTAGTGCGACGGAAACGGGTAAAAAACAGCCAAATGTCTCCTATAAGTGCTATTCATTTGGCCAATTCTAAGAGACAACATGTACCTATCGGTCAATTACAATCGTTCTGAGTTACAAATATCTCTTGAACAGACTTTAAACAATACAAGTGACTGGTTTCTTGGCGGAAAATGCCATTTAATTAGCCAGAACCAGACCAGGACAGCTATCAATTTTAACCCTACCCTAGAGAACCGCTACAAATGTCATATTTGCTAAGAGATCTTCATTATACAGGACTAAATGGACACATTTCAAGTCTCTCAAGATATATTTTTCTATCACTGAATACCTGATTAACTATTCTAAATGTTGCATATAAGGAAAATTGATAAAGTTACTATCATGTTAAGATATAACATTCGAGGCATCACTGTGGCTTGACTTGCAACAACGAACATTTGACTGAATATCAGTATTCCAGTATGCTAAAGGCGTGTCAAACATTCGAGTTGATATTATACTATTTGCAAGCTGCAAAGGTTAATATTGCCTACAATCTGATTCATACATGATAGTATAGAATTATATTGAGAAATCATCCATTGTTTTCTATTTTCAGTATTTAAATCGGGCAGTTATACCTAATCATACAAAACGGAGAGAAAACGAAAACACATGTATTTATCTTTGGGGTAATTTTCCGTGTCCGTTGTCCAAAATCTCTCTCTGGTTTGATTGCATCATGACAAAAGTGAAATAGGTATCCATAAGAATTTACTATAAATGTGTAGCTATGATTCAGAACTATAATCATGACAAATGTCATGAGGCTGACATTCATATTAGCGATGTTATGAGTGAGGAGGTAGAACTTATTGAATGACCTTCGTATATCTCAAAAAAGGTAATTAGCAGATAATAAAGGTCAATCTTTCCAAAATAGCACAGATAATGAATCTGTAATTTAATTACAAAATGTGTGACGTATTTTGGTCACCGTAGATATATCACTACTTTCTATCCATTTTCGTCCCCCTTAAAATCTTATAGAGGTATGTGAATATGGTTTTCTCTACATTAACTAGTGATAAGGCTGGGAAGTTCATTAATCCTAAATAAAAGTCACAACTGACTTAAATTGCTGAGAAAATGCATCCCAAAGTGTGTACTTCGTACTATTTAACAGGCCGATATGGTCGCGAGATGGACAAGATGCCATTTTGACCCCCTTAAAATCCTAAATAAAGCATGTGACCCAGATTATCTCTACATATTTACTAAATCGGTATAATTACGGAGAAATCGATGAAATAACGTCGAATTACCGCGAATGGTGGTAACCACCGATATAGTTTGTGTACTGCTCAATGGGTACAGTTCACAGCATCTTGTGCGTCTAAAATAAGAACCATTAGAACTATGCAACTCAAACTTTGGAACACAATTTTTTTAAGGATGACCTTTCATGTAGAATAGAAAACTTCAAGTTGAAAATCGGAATGTGATCGGGTCATCTACCTTTAAGCAAAATCCGCAACAATAAACCTTAGAAAACAAAGGATAAAGAACAATGGAGGGATTATATTTTAGTAAATTTAAAGTTAGTACACTTGGGACACTGCTAAATCAATTATTTGGCGGGAAATTTGATTTGTTTAAATGAAACACGTGGTAAGAAGATTGCATAACATGACATCAGAAGCAGATAAATCCCGATTATTTGTTAGGTAAGGGAGCACATCAAAACTCGACCGCCCGGAAACCGCCGGTTCCGTGCGGTTGCAGCCGGTTTCTATTGTTCTAAACAATGATATGCGGTCCAACCGGGCGGAACCGGCGGTCGCCGCGCGGTCGAGTTTTGATGTGCTCCCTAAGGTAATTATAATTCAGCATCTAGAAACACTGTGATTGTTTCACTGATAAATATAAGTTGTAACACTATAGACATGCCCAGGCCACAATGTAAACAAAAATGGCCGACCCCTCCTTCCCGGGTCTGCATGGTTTTCTCATGCAAACACTCTTAAGATCGCAAGAGATGTTTTGATGGTTCGGTTTAAATATTCCAACCGTTCAGTATTAGTCCCTACTTAGATTATGCAGTGTTATGCACTACAATGCAGTAATATATGTTGAATATGATTAATATTCAAACTTATATTCCTGCATGCCGGCGCTCGTTAAAGAATCTTTAGTTAAAGTGAATATGAGAGATCATCAACATTGCAGCTTACACAGCGGACATAATGGGCTCATATTCAGCATACTATGGGTGTGCGGTCGGTGGGGTGTAGGGCGAGGGGGGGGGGGGGGGGGGCGGGTGTTGTTGAATGACGTCACTATAAAGTGCAAACAACCTACCTGTTGTATCTTTTGATTTAGAACATGTTCTGGACACCAGTCTGACCACCAGGTATATATGCGATAATATAACAAAAGGCGGGACAAATATTGGGCGCTTGGAGTACTGTTTGATGAGGGTGTAACGTTGATATTGCCAGAATTTGTCACTCCTCTCGTGTACTTTGTTGTATGTTGAACTGTTCAATTCGATACAAATAATGTATAATATTAGTTTTAAAATAAGGGAGACGAACTATATGTGCAGCTCCACGCCTAAATAGTATTATATACACGACGATTTTTATATTTTTTATAATTAATTTATTGATTTTTCAAGATTTTGTTGGCAATCTTTTGATACCCCTTTTGCTACAACAAGGGTTACAAATCCTGGTGATGAAGTTAGTTAAATACGATTCATGAAAATAACAACGCTTACAGGGTTCATTGCCCACATCAAAGTTAAGGGTAGTTGCAATCCGTGCACAATTTATTTTTTATTCACCCTGTTTAGCAAGGGTTTCCCTTTTAAAAGTGTAGACGGATTCCGACAGGGGGGTCATGAACGTTCTCGGAAGGGGTATATAGTTGGAACCTCCACCGTACACTGTACAAACAGTGTTTAGAAATCACGGACTGATAAGTGTTTAGAGAGTGAAATGTTTAGAATTGATGCTCTGATGTTAAGATCCTCAATACATTTCGTATGTTGCGTTTAGATGTTTAGGAGCTAAACAATTCAAGTGTTTACATTTAACTCTCTAAACACTTATCTATCAGTGATTCCTCAACACTATTTCACAGTGTACATTTTCGCCGTCACTAAAAAAACGCTCAAATAACTCTCTTAAAGGCTATGGATAATCTTTGCGCTTAATCTACTGAGCAAAATATGACCCTAATGTTAACGTGAGGGTTAGGGTCAGCCGGGGACTTGGTGAAATTTGTCAGGGTAAGTAACATAAACATAAACTTAAACTTTCAGGACATTTTAGGAGAGCCATTCCAACATCAAAATGGAGGTCATACGAAATGTCCATGTTTAGAACCCAAAACCAATTGTTGAATGCATGCAGGTAAATCGGCCATTTCCTGTTTTCGAGCCTCACAAGTGTATCATAGTAGAGGAAAATTTGGCCAATATATTTTTGGAACCTGACCATAAAAATAAACAGCATGAATTATATATCAAATTAAAGCTACAACCCTCAGGAATCTGGATATGGGGATGCATTTTTTGATATAGGGGGTGCATCTATGAGTTTTTGGGTCGTTTCCATGGCAACCATCAAATAAATTAATAGTATTTTAAGAAATCATTACATTTTTAAAATCAATTTTTATCAATCTAAAACAATTCAAAGTAACCTTTCCTTCATGATCTTAACTTATGAGTATTAACTTTATCTGATAATGATAAATAAATGTTCTTTTGATTATTATTTTGGTTACCATGGCAACCAAAACGCCTTTTTTGGTTATTTTTAATAGAAATTTGAGATTTTCAAACTTGGTCGTTTATTATATTTCTGAAAGTTTTTGGTCTTTTATCTTTTAGTGTTACTAATCACCGAAAGCAAATGGTTTTGTGCTATAAAATACCTTTTTTTACCAAAATAGCCCTTTTCCCACGATTTTACACATTTTTTAAAAAAAATGCCAATTTCCCAATTTTTCATCAAAAAAATATGAAATGCTCAATTTAGTGTTGTTCATCTAGTAAATATCAAATTACGCCAATCGAATCACAGGCAAAGAAAATATTGCAGAAATTTGGTTTCAAATTTGTATGTCTTGCCACAGGAATTTGGTTTTTAGTTTATTCATATCTCATGATATAAGCTTTACTACAGGGTAACGCCAATGTGTAAAAATCTCGACCAAAAATTGAAATGGCTCATGTTCAAATTGCCTTAGAAGTACCTTACCATGGAAAAAACAGTGCAAATAGCACATCAAGTTAAAGCTACAACTGTCAAAAATCTTACTCTGGGCTATGCACAGGTCATATGTGGGGGCATGCCTTCGTTTTAATTTTTTTAAATGCTATTAATTTATTTGATGGTTGCCATGGAAACGGCCCAAAAACTCATAGATGCACCCCCTATATCAACAAATGCATCCCCATAGTGAGATTCCTGAGGGTTGTAGCTTTAATTTGATATATAATTCATGCTGTTTATTTTTATGGTCAGGTTACTTTTAAAATAAGGCCTCCCGAGACTGATTTTTCCTCTACTATCACTAGTGTAATAAGGATTCAGAAAAGTTATACTTTTACCGATCTATTGTTCAACATAGATAAATAAATAATCCTTATCTATCCTCCAGGATTTCAGATTGTTTAACCTTTTAAATATTAAAAAGATTCAATTACAAGTTTCAAGTTTCAAGCCCGCTCAGTTCCGTCTGATGTCGTTATACCGCGTCACATTTGATTAGACGGCGCTGTTAAATCAATACGATGGTTTGCAGAGTACAAATTAAGGCTATACCAACTTACCTGAACATGGCAATCAGCAGATTGAGTAACATTACGTTACTAAACATCATATAAAGGGCTAAGAGAATTAGGCCAATATCAGAGAACTGCGGACATGGGGGCTCTCCAGCTTTGATCAGTGTGATATTGTTAGTACACGCTCCGTCCTCTGGGGTACCTATAAGAAGATTGAAAGAATGAGATGTCTGTGAGAAGACATTTGCATGTTGTCATTGGCATAAATATTAGGGGGGAAACGGGGGGGGGGGGGGGGGGGGGGTCAAGAACTCCCCCCCCCCCCCCCCGGAATAACAAATCTATCACAAAATAACAAATTTGTTCTCGTCTGTTGCATGCTATTCTGAGCTTTCTATTACTTTGGAGTCATGAACTGAATATCGCAATGTTAATAATTATAATAATTATAACAAAACGGAATGTACGGAATGTACAATGATTAGAAACTACTTGTAAGAGTACGTCATAAATGCTAGAATACAACAAAAACGTAACAGAACCTGCTTAACCTAATTTACATAGCAAGGTAATACAATGTTGATTCAAAATGTTTTATTTTCATTGCTATTAAGTTAAAAGTCATTCAACGCGATTTCAACTTAAACATGCGTTTTACTTTGACTTTGAACACATCGTTTAACTAAACGCAGTTCCCGAACATTTGTATGTGGCTATTTCAAGGAGAGAGTGAGAACGCGACCCAGAACCACAGGATCTAGATAAGGTGAAGGCCAATCAAACGATGGTTTCGACGTTTTGATGTTAGGACCAATCAAGCTATCATCGACAACTTCAGAGTGTGTACAACATGTCTTGGCACAGAGATGGAACATGTCATTATATATTGAATTTACAACTTCAAATAATAACATTCTCACATCATTTTTTTAAAGTTAATTTGAGCCTAAAACACTATTAAACCCTATGCAGTGTTTACAATTATAGGCTTAAATCACGGGGAATGGGGGATATATCCCCAATGTTTGACCATGGGTGATGGCCTTTAGCAATCACCCTCCACCAATGTGATGCATAATAAAATGCTCACCGTAATAAATATGTCTAATTCAGAAAAAAATAAGCTAATTTCAGGCAATATTTATAATAAACTTCGCGCGTATTATTACCCAATGTTGATGCTGGTACCGCCATCGGCAAATCATCCCGCCTCAAAATGCAAACAAATTTACGCCACAGCTACGCAATATCAATGTGTGTGTAATCAAAGACTGGTGTAATGAATCACAGCTAATCATGGGCACTCATGCCCAACTGCTTTCAATTTGTACCATACAAATTAATCAAATAACGGATAAGAAAATTGCTGACATAGAAGGGGCGATCACACTGGTATTTACTTCCGGACGTAAGTTACCGTTCTCCCGATGCAATAACACTTTAATTCCACCGCACGTCGTCCACACAACCTCTACTTCCGCCTTACCTCCGATAGCTGGATCCGTTGATTTGCATCCGATGAAGACTGAGCGGGAGTACTTTTTGGGGGACGAGTTAACTCGGACCCCTTAGTTTTTAAATGAAAGGTCACGGGTCATTATTATTGTTTCAATTAGCTAGTGGTGACGTGAAACGTTACAATTATCGTATTTACTAAATAATGTAATTTGTATTATACATAAAGGAAGAAGTATTGATATGAAAACGAACTTTATCTGTGGTTTCAGGCAATTTGAGCTTTTTAAAAAAATGTTTGGTTATATGCTTTATTTTAAATGTGTCTATTACCGTAAATATTGTCAAATATCACATTTTAATTTTCGATTTAGCAGTTTAAATAGTTTAAGTAGCTATACGTAGCTTAATATAATTTTTACGCAACACACACTTGTCAGAATCTACCGTGGCGCAGTGGCTAAGTAATCTGTTAGAATACTTCGCGTGAGTACAAGCCCAGCATCTGCGTTTTTTAATTTTTTTACTTCAAATTTGCCATAAATTACGCTGGTCAAGTAATTAAACATTGGAATTAAAATTATGAAAAAAATCCCTTTTTATTTTCTGTGAATAAAAAATAAAACGGCACTTTTTGCCACTAATATTAATTATTAATTGAAAATTGAACTTAAACGTTAGTAAGACTCAAACTTCAAAGAGCTTTTAATTAATTACGATAATTGAAATAAAACGTCAATATAGGGCTTATTAATTATTTATATTATTTATAAATGTATTTACTTATTTATTAATTTCTTTATTTTTTTAAATGTCTTTATTCATTTATTCACCTATTTATTAAGTTTAATTAATTAATTTATTTATTATCTATCTATTTATTTATCTACTTATTTATTTATATATTAATTAATTAATTAATTTATTTTAGAATGAAAGTTCATCTGTGTTGGTTAATTTATTTATTATCTATAAATAAATGTTAATAAGGGCTTATTAATTAATTAAATAAAACGTCAATATATGGCTTATTAACAATTTATTGAAAATTGAAATTAAACGTTAATAGGAGCTTATTAACTAATTATGAAAATTGAAATAGAACGTCAATATAGGGCTTATTAATTATTAATTAATTAAATCATATTATTTTTTTAAATTTATTTATTCATTTATTCACCTTTTTATTATTTTATCTATTTATTATTTTCTTACTCTTATTCACCTGTGTCCTCTCTCCATTTCTTTCTGCGAGTTTGACCTTTTTTTTTAAATATCTTGTTTCTTTCAATTCTTTTTCTTCCATAACTTCACCACATATAGCTCACATAACGTATCGGTGATTTCCTTCCGGAAACAACACACTAGTGATCCTCTTGCCAACTTCCACCAAATTCAACAGATCCTTTCCAAGTCTTCTCATCCTTTTGCCACCTTAAACACTCGTACCCCCAGTTTTTTAGAAGACCTTGTTACTTTTGCCAAGAAGTGCTAGGTGTAGTTTGAATGGACCTACCAGTAATATACTCCAAAGAGAGCTCTCCGTAGATCTGAAAGTACGGTTGAAAGAAAACGCCGCGAATAATTTTCCTGATATCTGTGACGTCCGGAAATAAGATGGCTTGAGTTGTAACTCCGTATCCAATCATGAGGACAAACAGGATGGCTAGAAATATGACCAAATCCTTCATCTATGAATGCAGACACATAATCATAAACAAACGTAAAGCATTAGAGTGAAAGTCCATCTGTGTTAATCAAAATATAATTTGGAATTGACCTTTCGTTCTAAACACAAGATGATAATTACCTGGAATTTCTACATCTTTCATCCTTAGACTACTGACTCGAACTGACGGACCTTCCGAAAATGTGACGTCGATGACCGAGGGTCACACTACCAAGGGTCTTTGCTCTGAGACATTTATCGGAGAAACCGAACGATCATTATTGACCAGGTTTTTAGAGCACATACGTCCTATCCATATTGAGTCTCCGGGACACCGTGTGGACTAAAGATCTTAGATAAGTATCCTCGTTGGTTCGAGAGAGGGCTGGAGGAGACAATTAACATAAGAGCCAGCCAACCGTCACTCAATACAGACGTGGGTCGATACCGTTTGCCGAGCATCTATGACCCGATTCTGACGTCACATTTCCGAAACGTTAAGTCAGTCAGTTCGAGTCATTAGTCTGCTGATGAAAGGTGTAGCAACACCTTAAAAATTCCAAGTTATAATTATGCACATGTCAGTTGTATGATGCACTATACGTCCACCCCTGGGTATGGTGCATCACTTTACGATGGCGATCGGGTGATTTTACGCATGCATTGTTTGCACTGAACACGCGGTGAGAGTCGTTTAAAAGATAAACTTTATTTAGACTCCATTACCATCTTAATATTTGTCTCGGCTATTTTTTCAATTCGAGAATTTCACGTGTGGAATATTTTGACAAGACATAGCATGAATGTCAGATTGCAGGCAAATTACTTACCATACGGGATATCATGATCAGTTTAGGTCCCACTTGCTTGAACAACGTAAAGAGATGCAGTAATCGCACGTAGAAAGCAAACAGGCTAAATGCTAATAGTATGCGAGCGGGGTCATGGTTTTCTAAGAATCGCAGAGAGGCACCGATTCCGAACAAGAGCATCGACAAGAGATCAAGTAGATTCCAGAAATCCGTACTCCATTCTATGAAGAGCATGAATGAGCGACGAGCTACTCCTGCATTGAGAGGGTGCCGTTCACCTTGTAGAAACTAGTTAAAATAAAAACGTGTAAGGTTAGGGTTTTTCAGTTATTAAGATCATGATAATTTGAGGCGCGTAGGCCGAGACTCCAAATACGCTCGTAAAATCTGATAACGTGAATGGTTGGTTCCTAATGTGAATGGGAACCCGTTGTTATTAAAACCCCATCTGAAGTTTCACAAAGATACAGATACCCCCAATACAGGTAACGAATATTTTGTTTACCCACAAAAGTATGATACGGATTGGGCCGTGTTACCTGTATTGATATCAAATTGGATATATTGAGTCCATTGTATTGGTCCAGCTATGAGTTTTTAAACATACAGGGTGTCCCAATATCAATTGTGACGGTGCATTAGGGGATCGTAACGTCCTAAATACAAGTTAGTATAGAGCAACTGAAACGACAAAATAAAGGGAAATTAGTTGGAAATAAATTGAAGAAAACCGCGTTTGATTCGGTTAAGTAATTACGAAGAAATAAACGATTACGTAACAGTAGTCGAAGAACACGTCCATCCATGTTTGCTCATAATGAGTGATTCAGACAACACAGACAAGCAATTTAACGAATACTTCTCTATCAAATATAAGATTCATTGCGTTTTGTTCTTTTTCTCTTTTACTCTTAATGCTAATATGCCAGTATATTGAGATTGTTCACGTTTAAAACCTGGTAAAGGGTGAAGTTTGCTATCGCCAATTTTGCGCAATAATCAGAATTTGGAGAAACCTGTGAATGCAAATTCATTTAACCAACCGGACTGTAAATGGTACATCTCATTGGGTGCGTCCTTGGTTATCGAGTGTATAGGCAGGCCCACCTGTATTCAGTGATGCATATATTTATCACTCCGCGGCCGTAGGACTTTTCTTGGCAGCGGGTTTACGACCAGGGATTATATAATTATATAATTGCTTTTAGTTGTTCCTCCTCCATCATATTATTTGTTAAACTGTCATTGTATTTTGTCTTTGTTGATATGATGGAAAATAAATATTGAATTGAATTGAATTGAATTGAATTGGATAGGTAACTCCTCAGACAAAACTTCGCCTACTAAAACCAAATTCACGGGTGAAGGTTTTATAGGAGGCGCACTATCATGGTCGTAGCAAACCAGACGACATGAGACGTGGTGATTTTTATCGGCTCAAAATATGATTTGTGGCACAGAAATAGTACATCAATGGCATAAAAAGTGATTGTGATTTAGAGTAGAACTGATTTGCTTTGATGATGGCAGAATATAGTTCTTATATGACACGGAACATTCAGAATTGGTTATTTGAAATTAATTTACGTAGAACAAAATACCAATTTTAAATTGTAGATGGCTTCGTCTGGCAGTGATAGAGGAGGGGCGTGGCGTTATTTGCATTTGATAAATATTGTAATTAGATCAGTTGGGAAGGACGCCGGATCGCGACAATCACATCGTGTGAGGTCATTACACGATGACCCGGACTAATAAATAGTCATAGCTGAATATTCATTCACAACGAATGATTGACAGTTTACGCTGTAACTTATGCGCCCATAATTAGCCAAAATATCAAAATGGCGAACATGGAAGTACCAAGTACGAGCAGTTCAATTTGATCTCCATCAGCGAAGAATTCTTCACCAAATAATACCAAAGATAGCGTATCTCGTAGGGGTGCCACACGTAGCAGTATATTTTATTCAGGGAACTGAAACAACCTAAATGTATAGCCATAAATACTGATCCAGCCCAGTAAGTTACGCTTATACATGTAGTTATACAGCACACCTGGTTGGCGTTTACAATTCATCGGCGGTGATGCCGTTTTTAACTGTAAGCGTGGCGAGCGAGTGCAGAATTCCTCACCACTAATTATGCCGCAAGGATCGTCACTACGGTGCGGCGAATTTGACGCAATGAACAGTGAACGATCCAGCGATGTTTTTCCTTTGTCATCGAACCTACCACATGATGTACCAGCACTGAGGCAGAATCTCGCACTTTGCCATGGCGAGTTCGTCCCCCGGGGTTCGTCCTGGCTAAAGGTAGGACCTGCGAATCTCATTTGTCATTAACACAGGATATTATATAACTATGACAACATGACGAGTTGGCCCAGCAGGTGTAGTACCCCTGTAAAATTGTTGCAAGTAACGGCGTGTGGGCAGATAATCAGACGGTGAGGGTGAGAACCTTTTTCAATGTGAATTATTTTCCTGTGAATTCGGTATACATCCCAACCGTGCTTGTAGACTGTTATTTCAATTTTCAATTTTCAGGTTTAATTGTTTTGTATGTTTTGTACTTTAGGTATGAGATGACGCATACAAGTCATATTTTTACTGTTGCTAGACTATAATGGCAATCGTAATTCACGCCAGAATTGATTAGATAGAAACAGGTTGAGATATTTAACAGATGTACACTTATTACTTGATCATTAACATGATATAAAGCAAGTTTGGCTAATTTGATCCTGGAAAGTTGGGACATATTGATGAATAATTATATCTGATGCCGACTCATACGCTTTCATTCCATAGCTCTCGAACAGAGAGCTAAGATTCAGAGCCGATAGAACAAAACAAATGTGTAGTAAATGTATACTAAAATTAATACTATTTCGACAGGTTGATTGGTTGGATTTCGACAGGTTGATTGGTTGTCTGGGAATCAATACCCTACAATACATACAGCAGCTTAAGGAACTTCGACCCCTCCACGACTGATTTAAATTATCTGTAAAAGCCTGTAAGGTTCATGGCACTCACTCACCTATAAAAGGTTGAATACCCTTTATTTTGATTTCACTCTTGATAAATTTACTCTAGGCTACACTTATAATATTTAGGCATCATTCTAGGATTCATCCTCGATAAATCAAACCAGTGACTTTGCTGCTCGTGTTCACAATGTCAAAATAAGTGGGCCCCGAGGAAACGGTCACAAAACGTTTAAACGTCACCCAATGATAGTGTATGTATACATGGAAATGTACCCATAATGCCCGCGTAGCTACATGTTGATATTTGACTCCAAACCGAATGGTCCCTACTATGGTGCCTTTGTAAAACCATTCATTGAAATGCACCAATGGTGCCCTTTGCGTTAAATGCACATAGTTCATTACATTCGAATAACTTGTCTCCAATTTTTGGTCCTGCTTGTTAGCACTGTAAAAACAAATACCATCAGAGAAATGCACATGGTGCCCTTGGAGTTATCTGCAACACTTGTTTCCTGCCTTGTAGTGGAATTGCTTAAGGGGGCTGTGCACCTTTAGGTACAGCCTTCGTAAAACTGCCGTAACTTCTTCACTATTCATTTAAAGGTATATTATGTGATCTTTCCAGGGAACGCGATACGATTCTTAATTACTTCAAAATCATGGTTTAAGAGTGAAAATAAACTGTCGGGATAACACGACAGTTTATATTTTCACTCTAAATTCACTCTAAAATCATGATTTTGAGGTAATTAGGAATCGTATCGCTCTGTAACTTGGAATGTATGTACGATTTATGATCAGAAATGTCAATCTGCAAGAAAATCTACTTTCTAAAAAAAATCATGTATAGAGGGCGCTCCCTGGAAAAGATCACATAATATGCCTTTAATCTATATAAAAGTATACATTTTTTTAACCCATTTTAAATTCTGCACAGATAACTCAAAATATATTTTGTCAAATTTTGTTATACTAGTTTTATTATATTCCTCATACAATTCCCTAGGAATCGTGTTTTTATTGTTGAAAATCTTCATTATTTTTTGAATTATCGACCGAAAACAGTACCAACAATGGTGATTTTCACGATTTTGGAGGTAAAAAAATCACTTTTTAAGCACTTTTTGGTCTATAATTCAAAAAATAATAAAGATTTTCAACAACAAAAACCCGATTCCTAGGGAATTGTATGAGGAGTATAATAAAACTAGTATGACAAAATTTGACAAAATATATTTTGAGTTATCTTTTCAGAACTTAAAATGGGTCAAAAAACGTGTTTTTTATAATTTTCTCCAAAATGGTCAATTTCATGATCATGGTTAGATTCATTGAACCCTTTCCTGCACAAAAATGTATACTTTTATCTAGATTAAATGAATAATGAAGAAGTTACGGCAGTTTACGGAGGCTATACCGAAGGTGCACACCCCCCTTTTAAGACTGGCTGGGTTGCTGTAAAAATCAAAGATATTTTTAAAAAGTTGGCAGACTGGCAATACTTCATGCATGGGTCGATATGGGTACATATAATACAAAAATAGAAAAAAATTGGATATCAGATGTCGGTTTGGCAACCGACATCTGATATCCAATTTTGACCATTAATTTGGCGGCCATATTGGTTTTACAGTATGTTAACAAATCAAATATACTAGATATGAGTTTTTAGTGGTCTAACACATACATCCAATTGTTAATACTATACTATAATCATACATGTTGGTTTATATGCCAATATATGGAATTTTACCATTTTTGGCGGCCATTTTGGCGGCAATCTTGGACTAAGGTGTGTTAAAAAAGCAAAAGTTCTGGATATGAGTGTCTAGTGGTCTAATACATACATCCCACTATTAAAACTATACTTTCACCATACAATTTGATTGCTATTATGTCATTTTATGAGATTTGACCAGTTTTGGCGGCCATTGTGGACGCCATCTTGGATATCTGGAGAGCATCCGTTTTTTTGTTTCACTCTTAACATCTAAAATGAGTTTAAGGAGCCTAGAAGACACCCACACACAAGCTGGTTTGGTTGAGAACTGGGGAGGTGCACATGAACCTCCTGTACATACCCGACTAATAGGACCTACTAAAGGTTATGAGCAACAGCTTCGCTGAGGGCGTTTATTCTGGCAACGCTGTTGTTTAAATACTATCAAATCATGCCCCACTTAATACTGAATTGATACAAATATCATTTGAACGTATATAAATCATTATCAGGATTTTCTATGAAAGTTAATCCTCAAAATCCCTATTTTCCACAATGAATTAAATGTCAATAAACCGAAAAGGTGCACAGTTTCTGGCAACACTGCTCTTCGGTACAACAATTACCAAAACTGTTTTTCTTGAAACGTATAGACCAACATCTTGTCTATTATCCCTGAAAAAGCTAATTAAAAAAACCTGCCACTTTGGGGGTTATGTAATTTTTTACGACCATCACTTTTTGCATAATTTAAATTAAATAAAACACCCCTATTCTACAAAATGGTTTCACCCACATAATGTCCATTTATACCGACCCATCAATCATACATGTAGTTATAAAACAGTATCTGACATAGCAGTCCAGTTTAGCTCAATTGGTAAAGCCGACAGTTTGGGCTAGGGCAATTGTGATCGCAGGTTTCAGATGACAATTCCTGGTTCGAATCTCACTTAAATTTAATAATTTTCCACTGGGCTTGGGTTTTGTTTTGTATAGGGGAGCAAATAAAGTATTTTAGTAAACATTAGATTTTCAGGGTGGCGATAGGAAGTTGTGGGTGGGGGATTGGGTGGTTTTTTTTTGCTGCCGAAAGCGGGCATTTTTTGTTTGCGCCGCCGAAGACGGTGATTTAAAAAAAAAAAAAATCCTTCATATTGATCGAGTTGGGTGGGGTAGAGGTTTTTTTTAATAGATTTTTACTCATCCGGGGGGGGGGGGGGGGGGGGGTTGGCCTGCACAGAGGGGCATTGTTTTTTAAACTTCCTCCCCCTGAAAATCTAATGGTGCGTCCCTTAAGCCAGTTGCAGCAAGATTAGTTCAGAAAACAAGTTGGTAATAAATATCAAAGTCAGTTTGTACTAATATTTTCTCAGCAAAATCACTTTGTAAACAACAAAATCAGTTACCAAAATGATCCGTCAGCAAAATAAGTTAGTATGATCAGTTGGTAAAAAAGTAAGTTTGATCCGTTGGCAATCTCAGCCATCAAAATAAGTTGGTAGAAAAATTGGTGGATCATCAGTTGGCTCTTTGTATTGTAATTTGTAGTCCAGTCAGCATGATGATTTTAATGGGAATTCCCATGCCTTCTATTAGTATATACCTTCGAGAGGAATATGGCATTTTTTCTTGGGAATTCCAAGGCCAAAATGTGATGATTTTTTTAAATTCCCATGCCTTCTGGTACCCTCGAGAGGAATATGGCATTTTTTCTTGGGAATTACCACGGCCAAAATCCAAAATTCCCACTGCCAAAATATGATGTTTTTTTTGGAATTCCCATGCCTTCTATACCTTCAAGAGGAATATGGATTTTATTTTTGGGAATTCCCACGGCCAAAATGTGATGATTTTTTTTGGGAATTCCCATGCCTTCTATACCTTCAAGAGGAATATGGAATTTATTTTTGGGAATTCCCACAGCCAAAATTTGATAATTTTTTTGGAATTCCCACGCCTTCTATACCTTCAAGAGGAATATGGATTTTTTTTTGGGAATTCCCACGGCCAAAATGTGATGATTTTTTGGGAATTCCCATGCCTTCTATACCTTCGAGAGGAATATGGATTTTTTTGTGGGAATTCCCACGCTCAAAAAGTGTCAAATATTTTGGGATTCCCATGCCTTCTATAGGGGGTGTACCATTAATAAATGGAATTTCAATTTGAAATGAAAAGATGCATGTTAATGTTTATATCATTTTTGGAAAGGACAAGGTTGGTTGCTTCACTGTAGGAAAAAAGGGGACTGTAATGCATGTTCTTCATACAGAAATATGACCTAATATTTAAGCTTTTTTAGAGTTGTGAAATGGGTAAAAATAGTGAAAATTGGATAAATTCCTATATTGGGGTGTACCATTAATAAATGGAATTTCAATTTGAAATGAAAAGATGCATGTTAATGTTTATATCATTTTTAGAAAGGACAAGGTTGGTTGCTTCACTGTAGGAAAAAAGGGGACTGTAATGCATGTTCTTCATACAGAAATATGACCTAATACTTAAGCTTTTTTAGAGTTGTGAAATGGGTAAAAATAGTGAAAATTTGATAAATTCCTATATTGGCCGTTGCCATGGCAACCAAAGGTATATTGGTATTTTTTTAACCAAATATATACAGGATGACCAAAGGTCTACACATGTGCAAAGTTTAAAGGAAATTTATATTTTAAAGTTTGCCACCACTTCTTTGATATTTTCAGCAACCCAGTCTTAAGGGCAATTTTGGTCATTATGTTGACTTGTTGGGTACAAGCAAACCAGTGATGACATATTCTTTTTCAGGTTATGACACGTGATTCAGGTCAGAAGTCATCATAATCCAAGATGGCTGCTCCCATAAAATGACGTGTTGCATAAGGCAATACAATTGTGTTAATCACAGTTTAAATACTGGAAGGATGTATTATATCAGTGGAATTATCTTTCGCATATTACATGAATATGCTTTGTTGATTATCAAAAGTTAATGTTTGAAAACAAGGCGGCTACTGTGAAATTATGTATTACTACTACAACGATTTTATACGTGAAATCCCAAAATAATCACGTACGATATATCTTTAGTTTAATTTATGTTTATATATACTAGATAAGGCTATGTAACATACAACCACAAGACTAAAAGATGGCCGCTATCCAAAATGGCCGCTGCAATGAATAACACTGATGCTTTAATGAAATGTGTTCTGAAATAAAGCAGTGTGAGGCTTTCCATTCTCAACCTATAAATATGATAATTAATATGATTCGTTACCTGCTTACTCAAAGTCATTGCTGCTCCATGGGAATGATTTGGAGTACATACCTTAACGGAATCACAGTCATGACTTTCGGTTTTCTAATTTCTCACCAAGACTAAATTTTGCAATATGAGGCCACTACTTGGAACATCCACACAGGAAACCAGTAACAAATAGCCCAATCTACCAGATTATGCGAATGTACAGTTGCTCTTAAAGTTCCGTCTGTACCAGAATGCCAAATGACAGAATCATACCCACACAATTTGGCAGATGTTTTGATTGAAGAGCGACAGTGAACTAACAGCGTACATGTCGTATGCTTCGTGGACTGCACACAGAGATAGAGATGGCACTTATGGCGAATAATGAGAGATCCGTTATATAGATTCATCTGGTTGGACAGAGTTTCTCTCTTTTTTATTATCACATTGATAGTCATTGTATGCATTTATTTGTCCCTTGACAATCTGGTTATGTCACTACTTAAGCAATCCCAGATAGATATTGCAGTTAGGCACAACTTTTGGTAAAGCTCATTCTTACCTCACATTCCATGATGCAACAGATATGGATAGCGTTCGGTATGGGTAAAGACGAGAAAGACGGCAAGCTTTCCCCTTTGTCAGGACAAAATCAAAAAATTATTTGGCATGTGTCTTGGCATATATTATTTGGTTAAAATAGATGACAAATGTGAATGTTAGGTCAAAATGTATAGAATATCAAGTTAAAATAAGTAATTACAGTGATAACTGTCTCATTGGCGATTGAGTGTTGGGATGATCAATTTGTCTGTGGTTGACTTGTTATTAAGAAAGTTGATGTATTGGTCATATTATATGTTTGCTTGATCTCTGTCTGAATCTCAGTTTAATGGATTTCCATAGTGGAAGTCCTAGTTTGTCAAATGTATTATGAATTGTAAAATGTACATTCTACAATGGTATGTATGTCGTTACGGCGGCGGGTGGTATTTTTTAACACTGCTGATCTCTGTTCGAATGTCAGATAAGCTGCTTCTATAGATGGTGTGACCGGTGACGTAGTGCCCGGCGGTTTGCGTGCGCACCTACAGGAAATGTGTTTTAATTCACACTTGATTGATCATTACTTACCATGCTTACGGTGTAATAGTGCAGTAGTCATGGTCTGCACCTCTAAGCACAATGAGAGACCAGGTACTAAATCTGGTTGCCCGGCAGTATGCGTACGCACCATCATCCAATTTGATCATTATCTTTTTGGATCCAATATTATTCATTATTATGTTTTAGAATCTTCCGTCCTATTCATTTACACTGAGTTTTGAACTTGAGTTAATCATGTATTGGACTGTATTTCGTCAGCCTGCTTCGATAATGATTAATTTATTTAAACAATAGAATAGAATGATACTTTTGGTATTTTTGAATGGGAAATATGTTGAAAAACTATCTTCTTTACTAGTCAATTAGCAATAAATATTGGATTCCTTTTGAAGGAAGGAAGGAAGGAAGGAAGGAAGGAAGGAAGGAAGGAAGGAAGGAAGGAAGGAAGGAAGGAAGGAAGGAAGGAAGGAAGAAAGAAAAAAAGAAAAAAGAAAGAAAGAAAGAAAGAAAGAAAGAAAGAAAGAAAGAAAGAAAGAAAGAAAGAAAGAAAGAAAGAAAGAAAGAAAGAAAGAAAGAAAGAAAGAAAGAAAGAAAGAAAGAAAGAAAGAAAGAAAGAAAGAAAGAAAGAAAGAAAGAAAGAAAGAAAGTAAGAAAGAAAGAAAGAAAAAAAAGGAAGAAAGAAGGAAGGAAGGAATTATATTGTTCATTCTGACGGTTATCAGTCATTTCCGCTGAAAATGACATTTTTACACTAGTGACCACAAATATGTTTTCATTTTAAAAACAGGAGTATTATTTATGTATGCGGTCGCTAAGGAGCAAGAGCATTTATTTGGAAAACAAATCACGTTTTGACCCCACGGTCATGATTGAAAAAAATCCAACAAATCCGATCGGAGTATGTTTTACATTTCACCTGTATAGTTCAATGACCCGTATAGTGACCCATTTCTGAACTTTAACCACATGGTCATTATTAACTTTGTCTTATCTTATCGACAGACATAAGATACAACAAATCCGATCAAAATCAGAGCATATTCTACATGTTACCCATAAATAGTTCAATGACCTATAGTTACCCTTTCCTAACCTGACTCCAAGGTGATAATTTACTCTTTTTTTTGAAATATCAAAAGACATAAGATGCAACAAGCCCGATTAAAATTAGAGCATGCATTAAATTTCCCCCTTGTTTAGCTTAGGTCAACGACCCCTAGTGACCTTATATGACGCGTCAATTTTAATCGCTCAAATGTATGTGCATAGACCAAAGGGATCTGTCGACCAATTGTGACAGTTATCAGTCATTTCCTCTGAGGAGACAAAATGCATTTAGTGGTATGTTTAAATAAATCAATATTTTTACCCCTAGCGACAACAATTTTGTTTTAATTTTAAAAACCGAACTATTAGGCCCAAAAAATAATTAGTTTGTTTCCAGTAACACGGCTGAAAAGTCAAATGCGAAATGCGTTTTTTTTAATTATTTTTTTTTCGGCTCAAATTCATAGTGGAGATTCACTTGAAATGGTTTTATTTCGTCAAATCTGTGATCATGATGGTTAACTTGTTTCGTATTTTACTTAAATAAACACGATGATACAAGTTCAGTATATTGTGTACAGCATCATGGTTCATTGGTCGTGATTTGTTGTCTTCATTATGCCTTATTTATTGTTCAAATGTGGTCATTATAATCATACTCAATCATTTATCAGCCTCATGGAAGAATCCTCGGAAAACAACAACAAAAGATATAGCGAGCATGTCGCCTTTTACCTATAGCAGCTCGTCCCCACACTGTCATACATAACACTGCCCTTTAATACTACTTGGCTTAAAGGGACCCGTTACATTATTGACTTATTGTAGGTCTTCTTATCGTTGGCAAATCAAAGCATTCAGTTCTTCAGTTGCAGTTACGTCCTGGATCGCGTTACGAATATGCAGTTACACCCCTTAAAATAACACTGCACTGTTCATTTAGTCCTCTGATTCTAGACTGACATTCAACAGGGATACGAGCTATCCACAGACTCCTGGGGTCAAAAGCCCCTATATAGGATATCGATGTTAACAACTTTCCCAAAACTGGACCGATAAGTGTTATATACCATAATATAGTCCATATCGTAAACTTTCAAAATTGACCTAACATTTTGCCATGCTAACCATACAGGTTCTCTGATTGGCTAAACACCGTTCTGGATGTAACTCAAAAACGCTACCTAGTATACTGGTCAAAAGTCCCTATATAGGATATCGATTTTAACAACTTTCCCAAAACTGGACCGATAAGAGTGATATACCATAATATAGCCCATATCGCAAAATTTCAAAAATTGACCTAACATTTTGCCATGCTAACCATACAGGGTCTCTGATTGGTTAAACACCGTTGTGAATGTAACTCAAAAACGCTAACTAGTATACTGGTATTAGGGTTGAAGGTTAACAATAACATTCAGCACACAATATTGAAGCCGGTTTTTTTTTTTGGAAAAGAATTTTAAAAATCGGGCTTCATTATTTTGTAGCCCTTTATGGGTTTACTAAGTGTACCCAATATTATACAAATCCGACATTTTGTTTTTGAGTTATACCCAGAACGGAATCAAAGTTTGTGTTTTTCCAAGTTTTGAGATATCGGGGTTTAAAAATCACATATCGTAGAGGGCGCTTTTCACAAGTAAACTAAACTTTACATCCATTTTGTTTACATTTGTGTTTGCAAAAATAATTATTTGTAATTTATAATCAAAGTTTTGCTAAGATAAAAGCAGTCAATTAATTGATTTAAGGTTTTTTATACCGCAGCCATGGCAAATCGTTAAATATAGCAGGGTGAAAAACAATGAAATACATGAGAAATACACAAATACTACGAAAAATGAATAAAATGCCATGGTAAAAGTGAATTCAAAATTTATGATACCATTTTTGAATATAAGATGTTTTACTAAACCTTTGATAATAATTGTTCCAAAATTTAGTTAAATATCACTGCTTGAAAAATATTACATAGGAAACCGCAATGTTGATACAAATTCACGTCATCAATACAACTTTGATCAAACACAACATTAACATTTTCAGTCAAATAAAAAGCATTTTGAAGATAAAATTTTACTGCATATGATATTTGCAATATTTCATATTACCGTGCCGTACCTAGACCAAACAAAACCATATTTCTCACCCCAGCCCCCCCCCTTAATTAAGTTCTCCAGCATAAATCGTTTTCCGTCGTAATTCCTTCTGCCTCTCCGTTTGTTTTGTTTATCACACGCTGTCTCCCGCGTTGCTTCGTTGTCACGACGACCGCGTATTGCGTTGCATTGCGCATTGCGTTGCGTATAATGGTCTGTTGATAATCTTGGACCCTGACACCAATATGAAAAAGAAGTCTATAATCCACTGATAATTACCCATGACTACTATTCTAATGTCACTTTAGTCAAGCTTCAAAACTAACTTATATAGACAGCTTGTGATCACTCATGTGTGACGATCCATTTTTACTCTTCAACCTAACGCTTATTGGTTTTGATGATGAAAAAAGAAAAAGGAACTATGGGTAATACTCATTTTGGGATAGCCTGTACGAGGCCGGATATAGTAACATGAAACACGTTTCAGTAACATACTAGTCATGCTAGTAACCTCTAGATGTATGATAACCTATATACATGGTGTCCCTATAAATATGTGCACGTGTTTAACCAGCTTGTTGACCATGAAGTTCTAACATTTGGTGTAAGATGTTTTCACATATTGAAAGACTATACACTTGGCTTTCAGATGCTGCATATTTCATCTGATTCAGATTTGTCAATCCTGAGATAAAGACAATTAACAAGAGCTACCCAGAATCGATGTTATGCCATATTACACTTTTAAAGGTTTACTCCTAAGATACAACTTCCACTTGTACGATTGTCCTACACCAGTGTTATGCAAAATAACATGTTTATATTAAGATTGAATAGGTTTTAATAATAAAATAAGTGCCTGTGTATCTAAGCAGAACTGAATATAAAGATGTTTGTTACATGATTCGAACCAGTCCTTTTGATGAAAATAAGACTGACGTCCATATGGCTGGGTGCGGCCTCAATTTTCATCAGAAGAGGTTGTTCATGATCTTAAAATATCATGAAACAAAAAGTCCAGCAGAGGTCACCAGAGAGTTTGCCATTCATTTCCCAAACACTCACGTACCATCTAGGAATACATCTACAAATGAGTATTGGAAATACTTGGTAGATTGTACAAGCACCAATATAATTAAAGAACCTTCTGGAAGACTAAAATATGAAAAGTGACAGGACACAGTAACACATTGATAACGTGCGGCGTGCACTTCAGAGGGATCTCAGAATAACTGCTCGTAGAAATCCCTTACCACATATTCCAAGGACCTCTTTTGGTTCCTCAGCCTCTTTTGAACAATTCTGGTCAAATGCCCACCCCAATGTTTCAAGACGATTGATGCCCATGGATAGACTAATGTAAGTATCGTTGTGTCGCTCATAATCATTCTTTCTGCAAAAGTGGCACAACGTCGATTTTGGGAAGCTTTGATAAACTGGGTATACCTCAGGATTGGTAAATCCAAATCAGATGAAATAAACGGCATCTGAAAGCTGAGTGTTTCTGTTTTTCGTGTTTATAAACATATTACACCAAACTCTAGGACTTCATGGTAAACAACTCTTTTCCACCAAAACAAATGGCTGAAGTAACTAACAGCTGGGGTCGTCTGGACTTCCACCTTCTAATACATGGTAGAGATAGGCATAACTTGACCAAATATATGAAAAAGAAGTTGAATCCCAACTAAAACATACATGTGTTATTCCAAAAATAAAAGGTCTTTAAGAAAAACAAGAGAGGATTGAATTGAAGTCACATCAATTGTACTACTTGCAGAACGATTTTCTTAAAGAACCTTGTTTGACCACATTATAAGCCTTTCACTGTACTGTAATGTCAATGGGAACCAGTAGACACCAGTCACCAGTGGCAGAAATCAGGAAGTCATGTGATGAAAATGAAGCATGCTGGTGTTGCTCAAGAAATCTTCTTTGCAATTAATATTTGTTAACTTACCTCGCGAATCTCATCTAGGAATAGCGTGAATACCCAGATGATGAGAATAATTTCCTGTGGTGTTGGCGTTGGTGTAGCGAAACTGTTTGTCAGCAGGACAACCGTAAAAAGGCACAGGAATACGATATATGAAATCTGTAAAGCATTTTATCATTTTATTAATTAGTTTAGTACTTCAATAGATGGACATCACTTTGTAGCGGTGGACGTTAAAAATACTCACACCGATCATTGTCAGGACAAATGAATACCTCGGCCTACTCTTTTTACTGTTTTAAAGGGGTCTTCTCTTCATTTCCTCTTTTCATACTAAGGTATCATACTCCATTGAACAGTCAGTAAGATCGAATTAAAATATGCGAATTTTTAAATTCGTGTCCGACTATGGGGGCCGCCATTTTGGTTTAAAAGTATATTAGTGTCCCGGATGTACACAGTTAAGTATATAGCAATTAAAGTGTTTTTTGGCTGCGGGGAAATTCTATTAATTTGGGGTATGTTTAAACTTGTGAATCCGAAAGTTCAATGTATTTACAAACTTTTCACCTACGGCAAGCAAAATCTATCGAAGGAAAAAGGAGTAAAAAGTGATTTTAAACCCCAAAAAAGTAACAAATTCGTTCGTGTAAGAGGTGGTTTTGTCATTAAAAATAACGTCATTTGTTTTTCTGGGTCAATTGAACGCACAAAATATCATCTGGAATCGAGTTTAAGTCAAATTCAGTTTATTTAATGATAAACTGGGCACTCCATTCAAGAAAAGGCGTTATTAGCAGCAACTATAATGACGTAATTTTAAAAATGGCGGCCTCCATGAATTCGCCGCCCGAATTTAAAAATTCGTATTTTTTTATTCGATCTTACTAACTGTTGAATGAAATATTATAGACCAAGAAGTAAGCTACCTCGCTAATAATAATGTTCTGACTGCAACGTAATTTACCAGTGATATTTATTGTGAGAGCAAGACTGGAGAGTAGAATCGGAATGCGAAAGAGCGACTATATATCGAGGTAAATATACATATATTATTTAACGTTGTCCACTTAAAATATATTTGTCGCACGCGCCAAATTCATACCATATATCAGAGAAAAAACTAATGACATTAATGATTTTCCGTTTAAATAAAGGGTCGCCGGTAACTACGTCACTCCAGTTGTCTATCGTTATCATGGTAAATTTGGGGAAAAGTGTACTTCAGGTCCCAAATTCTCGAATGTACTAGTATCGTCCAATAATGGAACACCCCGTCTCGATACTGGTACAAAGTCAGTGTTCCATTATCGCTCGATAATGGCACATATTAAATGTTCCGATACTGGAACATGAAATTGTTCTGGTATTGTTTATCAAAATCATCCCCTTTAACTCAAATCCGCTTTTTTATGAGACACATTTACACGAATTATTACACGTCCTAAACGAACTTTATCTGCCTAATTCCGTCAAATGTTGCTCTTCAGCCTTAATTAAAATAAAGGATATGCTCAGTGCCAATCAACTAGACCTTCAGGAAGCATGTCGGAAAGGATACTTTTTGAATTATAAATTTAGAAATCACTTAATCTTTGTCTTCTTGTACCATCAATCCTTTTTTACCCAGAGGTTGTTCCCCCTCCCCCACTTTTTTGTGTTGTTTTGACATAACGCTCAAATAAAGGTAGGCTTTAGCATTAACATCGATCACGCTTGAAATAAACTTTGAAATAAATCTTGAAATAAACTTGGTTAATAATGAGTCCAATATCGAACAATACTGTAACAAATCGTTCCAGTATCGGGCAACACTAAAATGTGTTCCAGTATCGAGCGATACTAGAACAGTAAAATCGTATACATTTTTTTTGAAATCTTAAATAATGAGCCACGACGAACCGGTCGCGAAATTATTTTCCGTAAAGAACATTTAATAGGCAGCAGTAGACAAAAAGAACACATGTACCATGCGGGGTTTTATAGGTTATACATTATATGGCTGTAATATTATTAATTTAATGTCATTTAAGACGGTGTCATGGTGTCTTCTGTGTCACGCGAGGGTCTCATACGATATTTACCTAGTATGTCTTTTATATTATTCATTTGATCATTTAAGGCGGTGTCATGACGTCTTTTGTGTCATGCGAAGGTTTGATAAGTTATATGGCCATGTGTTTTGAACTCGCCACTCTTCCCGTTGTATGTCCAGATATTTACGGATGACTTCAAAACCCAACCGCCGTTTGACCGCGCGGTTGGAACAGGTTTATATTGTTCTAAACAATGCATAGTGGTCCAACCGCACTGAACCGTCGGTCAGCCGGCGGTTGAGTTTTGACGTCATCCCTTACATTTTATATCATCTGAGATTCGAATTAGCATATCGGAATAACTACTTGTTCTACTCCATAAAAAATATTTATTATCTAAACGGTAATCTCACAAGGAATCCAAATATGCTATTGGAATTAAGATAGTACCTAATGGTAACACGTTGTAATTAAAAATGTTAAAGAATATCTGAGATTCGAATAAGCATATCGCAATAACTACTTCTCTACCCCATAAAAAGTATATATTTTCCGAATGTTAATCTCTCAAGGAATCTAAATATGTAATTGGAATTAAGGTAAGAATGTTAAAGAATATCGATTTTTTTCATATTTTGATTTAAGCTCAATATTGTTTTTAAACCTATCCCAATCATTATGTTATTGTGCATATTAGTTCCTTATACCCATCAGAACACAATGATTGTCAAGAGTAACTTGTTGAAATGTATTATATCGGACAGTGAATAAACACAAACGTTTAGATTTCATATTTATTAGAGTTTACAAATATTGGATATGGCCATGTGTTTTGAACTCACCACCCAAAAAGGGTGGTGGCGTTGCATTTTTGGTGACGAATCATCAATCTCTTTCTATTAACTCAACAACTAAATGTGGTAGAGCTATGGTTGAGGTGTCATGTGAAAGCCTATTTATTTAGCTACATTGTGTGAATAAATCAGGTACTTCTATAAATGTTTGGCTGAGATATGATTGATTATGTTGTGAAAGTCAGGGGTGGTGGCGGTGGCGGCGGTGGCGGCGGTGGCGGCGGTGGCGGTGGCGTTGTGTACAATCTCTATGGGGAATATAGAAAATGTTTCCAATTCTACGTTCAAATTACAATAACTTCTCTTCTCTGTATGGTACAAACATGATTTTGCTCTCATTTTATAGATTGTTTTATATTCTATAAGTTTCTGTTTCAACAAACGTGTCAACTATTACGTAACAATTGTAATCATGAATCGATTGCATTGTCCTTGGCTTTTTCCCTATTCACTACACAGTGAACTTGCCCTAATTCAACGGTTTTACATACATGACTATAACAAAAGAAATGTTTAACCGATGATAGCAAAATTATACATTTTTGGAAAGCTCTCAAATAGGGGAATTCAAAAATGCCGTTTAAATCAGGAAAGGGTGTATACCCAAAGAAATATACTTGTAAACTCTAATAAATATGAAATTTAAACGTTTGTGCTAATTTACTTCTCGATATAGTCTATTTCAACATGTTTACCATTGACAACTATTATGTTCTGATGGGTAATTGCATGACGAACTTAAATATGCATAGTAAAATTATGATTGGGATTGGTATAAAAATATTATTGAGCTTAAATCAAAATATGAAAAAAAATCGATATGTTTTGAACATTCCTAATCACAACATGTTACCATTAGGTCTTATCTAAATTCCAATAGCATATTTGGATTTCTTGTGAGATTACCGTTCAGAAAATATATACTTTTTATGGGTAGAACAAATAGTTATTGCGATATGCTAATTCGAATCTCAGATGGTGTAAAATGTAAAAATCTGGACATGCAACGGTAAGGGTGGCGAGTTCAAAACACACGGCCATATGCACCATGATTTAAACTTCATTTTTGAATTCCCCTATTTACATTCCCAGAATGTAAATTTTGCTATTATAGGTTTAATGCCTTTTTGTGTGTGTTAGAGTCATGTTTGTAATCCGATGATTTAGGGTAAGTTCACTGTATGGCGAATAGGGAGAAAGCCAAGGACAATAATCGATTCATAATTACAATTGTTACATAATATAATATAATATAATATAATATAATATAATATAATATAATATAATATAATATAATATAATATAATATAATATAATATAATATAATATAATATAATATAATATAATATAATATAATGTTGAAAGAGAAACTTATAGAATATAAAACAATATATAAAATGAGAGCAAAATCATGTTTGTACCATACAGGAAGGGGAGTTATTGTAAATTGAACGTAGAATTGGGAGCATTTACTATATTCCCCATATAGTAAAGAATACACCGCGCCACCGCCACCACCCCTGACTTATGTAGCTAGATATACAGTCATCAAAAAAAGTAACTATACAGGTAATAAATAGGCTTTTAACTCTAAAAATATATATCCTACCTAAAATATTAAATTATTAAATTAAAAATAGGGACAGCGGTCCCAAATAGGTCGTCCGTTTATATGGGTAGTTTGGTTGCAATTGTACTTCATCTGTTTAAATGTAATCAATTTTACATATGCAGCCAATTTTACATCTTGACCTCAGATGACCTTTGACCTTGGTATGTGACCTTTGACCTCATTAACATATGATGGTTTCCATGTTGCATCTATGACCGAAATTTGGTTGCAATTGGTCATTGTATGGAAAAGAAATGGACAATACAAAAAGTGTGTACTAAATTATACATATTGACCTCAAATGACCTTTGACCTTGGTATGTGACCTTTGACCTCATTAACATATGAAGGTTTCAATGTTGCATCTATGACCGAGGTTTGGTTGCAATTGGTCATTGTATGGAAAAGAAATGGACAATACAAAAAGCGTCTACTAAATTATACATATTTACCTCAGATGACCTTTGACCTTGGTATGTGACCTTTGACCTCATTAACATATGAAGGTTTCCATGTTGCATCTATGACCGAAGTTTGGTTGCAATTGGTCATTGTATGGAAAAGAAATTGACAAAACAAAAAGCGTGTACTAAATTATACATATTGACCTCAGATTACCTTTGACCTTGGTATATGACCTTTGACCTCATTAACATATGAAGGTTTCCATGTTGCATCTATGACTGAAGTTTGATTGCAATTGGTCATTGTATGGAAAAGAAATGGACAAAACAAAAAGTGTATACCAAATTGTTGACAGACACACCCCGACACACAGACAACACACACAACACACACGAAGGATGCTGCCATAAGGTCTCTTCCTACGGACGACCTAAAATTGAGGAAGTGACATTCCAAAATGTAAGGTGAAGTCCGATTTTCAATTTCACATTTTTCTTCTCTACACGTGGACCCAGCTACGGGTACATTCAATCGATTACCGGTAGTGCAATTGGGGATGCATGCGCAGGTTGGATAGTCGGCCGTATTGTTCCGATGGATTAATACGCCATACAAACGCTACCTGTCATACTCTCCCCCGTGTTGAAAAGTAAAATGTGAAAATGAAGTTGTGACTTTACCTTAAATTTTGGATTGTCATTTCATCAATATTCAACCGATCCTAGCGTGCAATATCCCATATTAAATAAGATACATTTCTCAACAACTTTATAATTTAATATTTTTAGGTAGGATATATATTTTTAGAGTTAAAAGCCCATTTATTACCGGTATAGTTACCTTTTTTATGACTGTATAGACTTTCAAATGACATCTGTACCATACCTGTACAACATTTAGTTGTTGAGTTAATATAGAGAGATGGATAAATCGTCACCAAAAATGCAATACCGCCACCACTTTTTGGGTGGTGAATTCCAAACACAGGGCCATATCATAGATAATCAAGACGGGGATGGATAAGAGGGTATTTTGTTTGAAGCTATGTTTGTTTCGGACCAAGGTAGGTCAACATAAAAACATATGTAGCTTGTCGCCCTGAAATAACCTCTCAACATCTATAAATAATACGCCACTCTCGTTCCCAGATGTATTTAACCGCTAGGAATCGATTTCAAAAGAGGTGCTATTGTCCACCGCGCTCATCATGGGTTCGAGTTTACGTGTATTAAAAACTGGGTGAAATAAGTGTCTAAACAAATAGCGTTACATCTATCGCATCGATTAATGTGTGTATTAATTTAATATGTTTCAATATTAGTAGTATTTTAACTTTCACAGTTGCTCTTTTTATCAAACCAATTTATGTATCCCGTTAGCTAGTATTAGATACTGTAATTGTCGCAATAGACTATCAATACCCATTCTGGAATAGTCTTCCAGACGATATTGTTGGCAACATTTCAGCAGCTGGAATCCCGGCTTTCAAGTGCCGTGTGCACGGACACCTTCTCTCAAACTCTTAACTTGTCATAGCCTTCATACTCTTTCATGACACCCTTCATTCAAGTCCTTTCAACATCCGACTGATACATATAATTGCATGGTGGTCATGGGTTAAGTGTAGGTTAATGCTTGGTTGAGGAGATGGTGGATGGTCCTGTAAAGCATGTAGCCATCTGGGCTGGTGATACGGTCACGCCCCAACAGGTGACAACAGGCAGCTCCTGGTAGATTTAGTTCCCAAGTTTGTTGTGTAGGTTCTCTTGATGCCCATCAGACCTCCAGATATTATTATTTGTCTTTAATTTATATTTTGATGTTGTTCTCTATGTTTGGGCTTTTATCTTATTTTTATGTCACTTTCACTGGCATATTTAACCTCTGCCCATTTTTTTAAATTGTTTTATGCATATTTTCTGAGTTTATAACATAATTTCAATAAAATGGAGTTATACATAAGATGTTATTGACGATACATGATAGATATAATGTCAGAGAGATTGGCTGTTGTGTACCGATTAGTAGTATACCGATTGATTTATTTATACTGATAACAATTCATACACTTGTGCATAATATCTTAAAATAAATTAACCACTTCATGGAGTGAAACAGTGTAGAGATTGTGATACCAGCTCAACAAGTTCCTTTTACATTATGTGCGTGTGGTATGTATACTTTGCTATAACCAGACAAATGACAGCTTACAAATTACAAGGTATGCACGCTCTAAAAGTACAAATACAACAATAACAACTTATAATTCAATAATAACAGTTCAATGCTCATGCTTAATAAAAAGTCACAACAAATCCAGTTACCAATCAGGTCTTCGAGGTAGGACCTTACGTAATGAATAACACGGATTTAGTATAGTAAAAAACACCACGGATTTCCGTTTAACTGATTTGAGAAATAAGTTGACCACGAATATTACCTTAACAGTTGTTTTGGTACTCACCGCTGTGTAAATAAAAATGATCATCGGTGAAGAGTAAAACTTGTCCATTCCGCTGACGTACGTCTCAATCCGTTTCTTGAAATAGTCCAGGTTTGTTGCTTTTGAACTTGCATTGAGTGAGTTGCTGCCGAAATGGGATGGGGATTGTAAACAGGATGGTAAATTTTAAGTTGATGATTTCAATGTATATACTTAGACTTACTGGAAGCCACATTGCCATTTTACTGTTTGTAGTTAATAGAAATACACATTCGATATGTAGCATATTAAGCCTAACCCCATTCACTACTGAATCGAAATGTTGAGAATTGAAAATGGTGGACGTGGTGGAAGTAATGGAAGAAATGAAGACGAAATGAGTAAAGCAATAGGGAGAAATAAGGAAATGGAAAATGGAAAATGGAAAAAGGAAAATGGGAAATTTAAAATTGGACATTGGAAATTAGAAATTGGAAATGGAGAATGGAGAATGGAAAATGGAAAATGGAAAATGGAAAATGGAAAATGGAAAATGGAAAATGGAAATGGGAAATGGAAAATGGGAAATGGAATATTATGAGAAATGGGAAATGGGAAATGGGAAATCGGAAATGGAAAATGGGAAATGGAAATGGAAAATGAAAAATGAAAAATGAAAAATGAAAAAATGAAAAAATGAAAAATGAAAAATGAAAAATGAAAATTGGGAAATGGAAAATGGGAAATGGGAAAAGGCTAGTAGAGTAATTTACGCTAAATCTTATACCTATCCTGACCCAAGAGTAAATTGAAGGATAAATATATGAATATTGCGAACCTTTGTGAAGCTTTACGGTGATTTGTTTGAGAACTGACATCACCCGTGTCGTTGCCGGCATATCCCTCGTTTTCACGCCCCTTCGTCACAACCGATTGTCCCTGTTTGGACCGTGGATGAACGACGCCCTTATGAAGTAAACAACAGCGTTCGTTATTCAGAATCACATACAATTATCATTTTTTCAACATAATATTATTGGGTATTTTTTACCCCTGTGTGTCGAATATGCTTCCAGTTATAACAGCAAATAATAAACGGAGATGAAGGGTGTCTTTTTCACTACCTGGATATGCGCTAAGGGTTGCTTTAAAATTACTTGAACCGATAGTCCAGTGTTATCATTGTAAACACACAAAAACGAAAAAATATAGCATGGTTGCATTTTTCAAGAGGCAAACCATTTTTAGATGAAAATAATCATCGGAAACCATTATTTAAACTGTTGTCAACCTAAATTTATTTAGTAGTGTGCTCCCTTGTGTCACGCTCACAGGCTGTTTTTAGTTATGGGCGCACACAACTAATCCAGTCTAGAAATCCACTTCCGGCCAAAAATTGAGTACAGCAATAGTTCCTATCAAGCACAAAAGTGTGCGAGATCATCGACACATTAGCTGGTGTGGTCCTCTCGAATGTTGCATTTATGTGTTGTGTGGAATATGTACGTGAAGTTTGTAAAACCGGGATGATTTGAGCATTATTATTATTCTATCCGCCGATTTACCGCCACCGTGAATCCCAGGCTCTCAGCCTAAGGACTGACAATAAGGTGATAAAATTAATTCTTCCCAATTAAGCGGCATTTACTGAAAAATGTAATCAGCTAACTTGCCTTGATATTCATAAGAGGGGCATTCAATAAATACCTGCAACCATTACAAATCTCTGAACCATGACAGGTGTCAGTAAAATAAACTTATGATACCTAAACAGTCTTACTCTTTTCTCTCACGAAATTTCAAACACGTAGGTAATTTTTATCATTACATTTCAGCACTGTAAATACTGTGTTCTCAGGGCACTGGTTAGGGAATTAAATGTTACAATGGCGTGAAATTTGAAAGACAAGTTTATGACATGCATTAAGATACGTGCGTTTACGGTGTTAATATTGGCGCTTGATTTAAAATGCTGATTCTTGTCCATTTTCAGTGCCCAGAGACCATGATGTTTATAGTAATGAAATTACGAGGGGGTATCAAAAAGTTTTAGAAATCACCCAGAAGTGAAGGAGCCAGAAATTTCATTTTGTTATGTGATCCTTCAGACATCTACAAAGTCCCTGTGCAAAGTTACACATTTCTCCTACTATTTATTACCTGTCCACAGACCGCCATTGTAGAGATCCTCAGATTGACCGCCATTGATTGATTTTCAGATTGCCTCAGATTGTGTTATTCCCAAAACAGCAATAAATAGTTTAAAGTGTTGACACAAAGGGTCAAAGGTCATATAGGGGTCATTAGAGGACAATATGTGCACACTCCATGTTACCCATAAGTTTATTGTCACCAAGCTTGTTTGTAATGACCTTTGACCCCTTTCTGTCAAAACTTTAAACTATTTATTGCTGTTTTGGGAATAACACAATCTGAGGCAATCTGAGAACCAATCAATGGCGGTCAATCTGAGGATCTCTACAATGGCGGTCTGTGGACAGGTAATAAATAGTGGGAGAAATGTGTAACTTTTGCACAGGGACCTTGTAAAGATGTCTGAAGGATTATATACATATCAAAATAAAGTTTCTGGCTCCTTCACTTCTGGGTGATTTCTAAAACTTTTTGATACCCCTCGTACATGATGAAAATGACCCACATGTTTGAAATTTTCCGTGAGAATGGGTTAAGACTTACAGTTTAAGTATCATAAGTTTTTTTTATTGACACATGTCACGGTTCAAAGAATTTAAATGGTTGCAGGTATTTATTGAATGCCCCTCGTATATGTTATAAATAAGCGTTAATCGCATAAGATTGCAAATTCTCATAGAAATTGATTGAAGAATCTTTGAAATAGAACGGTTTTATAGGCCAACATTTGTATGTAAAGCCTATGGGGAGCGAATTAGTTTCGTGCTCCCTTGTAGCAAACAACAAACCCGGCGCGGGACATATAATAACTGTTTGTTTGTTACACGGTCGGTCCGTACGGACACATTACAGTGTTGTAATTTGACAACATAGACCTACTACTACCAGCTTCATACTTTTACAGAATCTGAGAGTTAGGTACAGTAACCTATTATTGAAACAAATTAATAATTAAGCTTATCAATATTTACTATTACCATTGATTCATAATCTGATCTGAATTCTGTCTGATGTTATCTCTGTGAGTCTGAATACTAAATGTATGGGTAATTCAATGTACATTGTATTATACGACACGACAGTTTGGAATGTATAACGGTGAGCCTCTTGGAATTGGAAGTAAAATAAGCAATTTGATGATATAATTTATTCATCATATTGACTTGAGTTGACACTTGAGAGTGTGTATCTATTGTTTTTTGTGGGCATGCATGGAACATCCTTATTTACGACTATACTAGATGGATGCTGTCACAATCAGCCATGTCATGATATCACATTCTTCCAATTAATAGTTACAGGCTGCTGATGGCGCATTCCCCTATACCTCAGTACAGTTACCACAAGCCCGGTGTAGGGTGGGTGGGGGTGTGTGTGGGGGGTGTGTGGGGGGGGGGTGTTCAGATTTTGGGGAAAAGGTACCCATTTTTATGGATTTTGCTTCATTATATACCATTTTTTTTGCAAATTATCGAAAAAATAGACACAATTTTAGCCAATTTTCGCGAAAATATACCCATTTGAAAAAAGCGACCCATTAGAGGGGCACATCCCCGGATACCGTATTAGGAAAGTACCCCCACCCCGGGGCCACAAGTATAGGGCAAAAATGGCAAGCAATATGCTGTGAACCCCAGATAAAAAAATCCTTAAATTTGATTTTCAATAAATGATGGACCCTATCTTTATTACCTAACCACAATTTTGTCTATGAAAACTGCAGTTGCACCAATGTCATGGTAAACTGTAAGCGCGAACATTACGGTACCACGAAAATTGCCACAAGTAATGCTATAGCAGACCGATACAGAGAGCATGTGTGGTGTAGTGGATAGCACGCAGGTCTCACGATACAAAGGTTGTGGGTTCTTGCCCCGCTATGGCCAACATGTTTGTACCCTTGGGCAAGGTACTTAGTCTCAACTGCCTCGTGGTTCGGAAGTCACGTAGAAATGGTGGTCCCGTGCATCGGAAGAGCAATACCCGAGCACGTTAAAAGGTCACAGACTCCTTCGTAAAGAGTAGGAGATCATCCCGGTCTGTGTTTATACACACATATTCCTAGGTTTCAGGAACTCATTGTCTATTGTCTGTCTCTGTCTGAGTGCAACTTGGCGCTGAATTAGCGGCTGCCTGGGTGTTGCAGCGCCGTGATCTATATGACATGGCGCTTTCTAAAAAACTTGTATGTAGGGGTGTGTATGTATGTATGTATACAGGGCCAAAACCTTGTCGGGCACAATATCTTCGGAATGAATTGAGCGATTGGAACCAAATTTTCAGCGTCGGGTCTATTCCACAAAATGTCGATTCAGATCGGTTCGCTTAAAATGTGTGATGTCGCTTTTCGGGTTACCGTGACGACCAATAGTAAAAAATTACAAAATGAGCTCTAAAGCACTCATTTTTGCATGTGTGTCTCCAAAATCTGGCAACATGGTGCTATATATGTATGTGCATATTTTTATGAATTCATCAAATTTTGTTTGTGCATGGTTTCCATGGAAACCAGTGAAATGTTGTATTTTTGATGAGAATGGCTCCCGTTGTCATAGAAATGATCAACATTTTCCGAGTGACACATTAATTCAAGCTATTGTAGACATTAACCGTGTGCCAATTGTCAGTGCAATAGCTCAATTCGTTTTTGAGAGTATTTTTCGGGAGTATTTTTACATCATTTTTAATGGGGGAGATAATATTCGAATATTATCTCAAAGCTGAGATAAGCTAAAATAAGCCTTTTCCACGATAAAAAAAAATCTGGCGCGTATTTTGCCCCGTAAAACGGAGTCGTGACCCATGTCGATAAAACAAACCCGTGTGCCGATTGTGGTTGAGTAGGTCGATTAGTTTTTGAGGTATTTGAAAATGATAGTCGCCCCGCGCAAAAACAAAAACAATATACTCAGTATTAACTTTCAGTTAATAGTGGAGTATAATAATAATAATAATAATAATCCTAATAATAATAATAATAATAATAATAATAATAATAATAATAATAATAATGATGTTCTTAAATGAGATGAGATTTTCACAGCATCTAATGTTCGAGGGCAAAGCATTCCAAATATTTGGTGCCATGACAGAAAAAGCACGATCGCCGAGGCTAGAAGAAGTCCTTGGAACAGCAAGAAGTTGTTTGTTTCAAGATCGAAAAGTGCGATTAGGTTGATAGTGAACAAGAAGATCGGATATATTTATTGGAGCAATTCCATTTAGAGCTTTCCAAGTCAACAATAGTATTTTAAAACGAATTCTTTCACGAACCGGTAACCAGTGCAGATCTTTTAAAACAGTATTATTATTCTTAAATTAACACCGCACGGCCATGTGTTTTGAACTCGCCACCCTTCCCGTTGCATGTCCAGATTTTAACATTTTACACCATCTGAGATTCGAATTAGCATATCGCAATAACTACTTGTTCTACCCCATAAAAAGTATATATTTTCTAAACGGTAATCCCACAAGAAATCTAAATATGCGATTGAAATTTGCATAGGACCTAATGGTAACATGTTGGGATTAAGAATGTTCAAATAATATCGATTTTTTTCTTCATATTTTGTTTAAAGCTCAATATTTTTTTAGTCCTATCCCAATCATCATTTTACTGTGCATATTAGTTCCTCGTGCAATTTACTCATCAGAACATAATGGTTGTCAAGGGTAACTTGTTGAAATATACTATATCGGGAAGTAAATGAGCACAAACGTTTACATTTCAAATTTATTAGAGTTTACACATATATTTTTTTTTGGCTATTCACCCTATCCTATTTTAAGCAAGATTTTTGAATTCCCCTAGCTTTCCAAAAATGTATAATTTTGCTATAATCGGTTGAATAATTTTGTTGTTATAGTCATGTATGTAAAACCGATGAATTAGGGCAAGTTCACTGTGTAGTGAATAGGGAAAAAGCCAAGGACAACGATTCGTGATTACAATTGATACGTAATAGTTGACACGTTTGTTGAAACAGAAACTTATAGAATATAAAACAATCTATAAAATGAGAGCAAAATCATGTTTGTACCATACAAAGTTGAGAAGTTATTGGAATTTGAACGTAGAATTGGTAACATTTTCTATATTCCCCATAGAGAATGTACACAACGCCACCACCACCGCCGCCACCGCCACCGCCACCGCCGCCACCGCCACCCCTGACTTTCTAAATATAATCAATCATATCTCAGCCAAATAGTCAAATGACACCTAAACCATAGCTCTACTACATATAGGTGTTGAGTTAATAGAGAGAGATTGATGATTCGTCACCAAAAATGCAACGCCGCCACCCTTTTTGGGTGGTCAGTTCAAAACACATGGCCGCACACAAATATTAGATTCTCATAAATCTGATTAATGATTAATTTTGCTAGCTCAATTTTGATACATTATTTGCAACCAATAAGCTAATGGTAAAGTATGCACGATTTAAAATGTTTTTAAATAATCTACTGCCGAGTGCACCAATGGCGAGTAAGTGAGAGCGCTACTAAGTGTCGAGAAAATCAACAATTTAAAAGCACCAACTCGGAATAAGCTACGAGACTAGTAAACCACGAATAATTAACGGTAAATCGTACACATGCGCGGACCGAAGAGTAAAGTTTTACTAGTCTACAATCCTTGAGAAAAATCTTGGAACGCTTACGTGTTAACAACGGAAAACTCACGCCCCCCCCCCCCCCCCCCCCCCTGGTGAAATGTCGAGAAATGATAATGTCTTCAGCAGTTGTTCAAGGTGTCCCAACATTGATTGATTGTGTGTAGGGTAAAGACAATTGTTGTTTAATATGTCCTTTTCAGCTCGTTTAAAGATCAGAGACATATATTCTTCACAATGTCCAAAGCGTGCAACGTGTTCCATGTACTGTTTTGCAAGATTCTAGTAGCTTAACCCAGTTTGGTGCTCTCAACATTGCGATTTACCGTTCACATACTAGCAATTTAATGCTTTCTTCTGTTACTCGCAATTGGTGCACTCGACCGATAGTGTTAGAAATTGCTGATTTCCCTCTCAAAATCACAGTCTCACATGATGTAGTGCATTTTCAGTTTGATAAGTCCGATATTCATGATCTAAAAATCTAAAGAAATGGTACAGTATGACAAGGATTATAAATGAAAAACGGAACTAATCTCATTAATTTTTATGACGAAAAAATAACAAATAAGAGCATCGACAGGAAATACTCATGTTGGGAAAGCCTGTATTATGTTTATCAATATTTCAAGGGTAATTGGTGGCAATCGAGTGTTAGAATTATTAATTATGTCTTAACACTTTCCACGCGGCAGGCAGCTGCAGCCGACATTCCAAAATGTCACAAAATGTTTCAAATAATATGTCAAAATCATTGAATTTCATTACCTTATTTGGAATCACCATGAGAAATGCATCAAAATAAGTCAAACATGACTAGTATTGGTTAATTAATCCTTCAGATAGACCTTGACATTTGAGAAAGGTTTCTGAAAATCTGTTTTGTATATGGTAAAACCAACAGCCGCGTGGAAAGTGTTAAAATTACTATAACACCCGATTTAGCCTCAAAAGTAACAATGGTCTATTTTACTCAGGTTGTTATGACGTCGTTGCAACCCTTTATTGGAAAATGGTGAAAAAGGAAATCAAAATCTCAAAATCTCAAAATCTATTAAACATTCTTATAATGTGGGTGTGGTTTTGGATGTCAGCAGGCAATGTAATTGGTTTTTGGCTGATTTTCAACCGATACGTACTATATGTTATGAGACAATGGTGTATAGTTTAAGGCGGTGCTTAATTCATTCGAATAACAATACTTTCAGTCGCCGGCGTATGCGTTGAGCGTACTACGCAGCGTTGCCATGTGCGCGTGGGCTAAAGAACGCGAATAATTCGAAGCAGGAAGTTGGTAAACAGCTCGCTGGATTCGCCGAATGTATAAAGGGTAAATGTGTTTTTTTTAAAAACGTACTGCGTTATTTAATGATAAAAGATCAAAATGACCAATAAACTAAACAAGAATGAAAATAAAATATAGTTCTTAGCTGTTTTGCTATACGATGGTCTTATAATATATAGGCTGTACCATATTTGTGTCGTCGGTACCATATAATTATAGCTGAAAATGGCCTAAATGGCCTTCTATTTGTGCACAGGTTATTTGCGTCACCGGCTTCATTTGAAACCTAGCAATGTATTGAGCCTAGACACTTGCAACAAAAAATGCAGTGATATATTTTTTGCTTTTGTAACATTTATTGCTTTTGGATGGTCTACTGGTAGTTAACATTTCTTCTGTATAGCAATGATATAACACTTACGCGATGGTCAGACTTGAAGTTAAAACTTCTTGAATGAGTATGTACTTTTGGGGGGAAGTGTAGGGGAGAGCGGGGAGTGTTTGCCCCATATTCATTTGAAGAGGTCTATATAAAGACGCCAATTTTAAATATTGAATGGACCTATTGACATTATATGAAAGACTGATATATTGGCTACATACGACCATGATCTCAGTACTCTAGGCCTTACTGTACAGACAAGAGTAAATTTAGAGGTCCACTTTTGCGGAACATACTCGTTCAGAATTTAAAAGTATCAAGAAATACCACATTTTGAAATATTTAGAGAATAAAACATAGTTCTTAGCTGTTTTGCTATAGACGATGGTCTTATAATGTATAGGCTGTACCATATTTGGAGTCGACAACTTGAAATTATGCAAAATCATAACTATATAAATCCCTATTGACGAACCTGCCACATAATCATAGGGCGTATGTGCCGCATATAGCGCAATAAGTGCATTAACCTACACCACGGATGTCCCACATTCATTGATAGGTTGTTAACTGCATCAAATCCATAATCAATCCCATACCTACCTAATTTACATTAAAAAAATCAATATGAAAAATGGAAGAAAATTCACTTTTGTGAGGCAAAACTGTTTTTTCGATGATAAGTTGTCAACCATGTTACGGTGATCTGTCACGTTAATGTGGGAAGATTGCAACATACTACTGTATCTATTGTGTGTTCGGAAACGCTGACTTTCTACCAGTATCGAACAATACTGGATGTTCCAGTATCGGACGATACTAAAGTGCAACAGAGCATAAATGACCAAAAGTGCATTTGATTGAAATTACGCTCTAATTCAAAAAGTAACATATATGTAAGATGAAGAGGTAGTATTATATTATAGAATAGAACTTGGTGATTTTATGTCATAGAATTAGCATATTATAAAGAAATACATTACAAATTAGGTGTTGTAGTTTCCAGAAAAACTATACATGCTATTGACACCAAATTTACAGGAAAATTAAGTTCCCATCATTGTCAACAATTCTGTCTGAGAAAAGTTCACATTTATCTTTACTTTTTAAAAACAGCCAAAATCGGTCTTAATTAAGCTTAATTAATGACCAAACTCATTGAATTAGTAGGTAGTACTGTGTATTCATACCAGACGTACAAGGTATCAAATTAAAGGTAAAGATGTGCTTAAAACAATGGTCTGAGCAGATAATTAACATTATTTTTAGCATTTAAAATATTTTCCTCCAAACATTTGGTATATTTTTAAAAACCACAAATGCTGTTTTGTGTATTTTTCTTATGAATTAAACATGCAATAAACACTAAAATCACCGAGAAAGATGTTTAGGGCTAGCCACACAAATTTGTCAAGCCATTCGTTAACATGTTTACTGTGTAATTAACTTACGCACGTAATATTTGAAATAATTAGGCGTTAAATATAGAACAATTTTGAACCACTTTTTGTATGCCCAATTAAGTTATGTACGGTTTCAAATTACCTTAAATTATGCTTAATAAAATGGTCAAGCCACATTTCTCAATTTGATATTTCTTTTTCTGTAGTATTATTTAAAACTTTTGATACATTAATTTTGCAACATTTTCATAGAATAACAATGTATTTTATACAACTGAGCACAGACTTGGCAAAAGTCTATTAATAGTTGTCCAGCCATGCACGCAAACAATGGAAGGAATATCGAAGGACATATATAGATCATCTTTATTAAACAACAAAAGAAGATAACATACAATGCCCAGGAACAACTGAGATCCATTCCGATCTCAGGCAGTCCAAACAGAACAACCCGCTAGTCTGTAGGCCAGAATAACACAATGTCAGGTTTTTAGGAGGTGGCGATTATGTTGGGTGGAATTGTTCCACCTCCGACAGTGTTATTTTTGATGTCGGCATAGAAAAGTAGATTACCACTCTTGTATAATTCTGAGTCCTTGAACACTGAAAGCAGAATACGGATTATGTTGTTGTGTCTCCAGAGGTATCTATCCAGCATTTTTTTGACAATTATTGAGAATGTGCAATAAGGAACCTTTGCTAGTCAATGCTGATAGCCAAGCTGTTTTGATTACATTATATGATACTATAGAGTTGCAATTTTCATGGTTGTACAACACTCAGGAGGCACTATATTTATAATTAAATGTTTGGTCATTTGTGCCCTGTTGCACTTTAGTACAGTCCAGAAACTGGGATCTCAAGTACACTTTCCCAAATTTGCACTCAATAATGACCTTTTCGGGACGACTGTTGAATCCATTTTCATTCGTGGGAAGCATGCTACACGCCCACGGAATAAAGCTTAACATGGTTGAGCGACGAAACACAATCAATTCCCTTTTAATTTGGAAAATTTCATGTCTTGAATTTTTTTTGATTTTTGATTTGGACAATAAATCAACATTTTCACCGTGCATCTCAACCAGAATGGTGACCAATTCTGTCAAAGACTTGATTCATGTACCTTCGACCTTCAGTACTAAATTTCACAAAGTTTTTACGAACATTTTGAATAATAAATGCCTGACTGACCGGCTCTTGCCTGAGAGGACAATTTAGCCGTTTTGTCGCCTACGCCAGATTTCGTCAAGAATGAGTGATGCATTCAGTAGTTGCGTCAACTTTTCTAATCGTCTCTACATATGAGTTTGTTACACATGAGTTGGCCCTCCTGCGGTGTGTTTGAAGGCAAACGACGATGCCATTGATTGTTCAGTGTAAACCCTAACCCCCGAGGCACCTTTTCCAAAAGAAAATAATTATATTGCGCGGCCAAAAAGCGAGGGGAAAAGGGCCCCAAGGCCCGCGGCTCGAACCCCGGACCTCTGGGTCCAGAGGCAAACAAATTACCAACCATAGTTGGATCAGTGTAATTCGCCAATTATATAGCCTGGGGCCATTATTTAATTGGGTGGCTGGGTGGACCGTAGTAATTTGAAGTACTCAACAGTGTAAGTATAGGGTTAAAGACTTCGTACGATTTAAATTAGAGTGAAGGCTATTCAACGAAAAACATACTTACGCCGGAGTTGTGAATGAAAAGAGAATGCGGTAGAAAAGGGAACAGAAGAAGACCGATCAGTATCTAAATAAATATAAAAATCACATACAATGTCGCAAAGAACTGAGTTAATATCTTTAAATTTAACGCAAAGAAAAGAGAATAATTATTACAGCTAAGCCTTGCCTCGGGAGAAGGTAATACTTTTTCTCTCTGCAATTACTTACTTATCGTAAATGGCATTTGTCACAAGCAAAAATGTTTTTATCAACCGGTTGAATTCGTATATCTTATGAATTATTAATTTATGGGATGGTATTGCGATTAGAAATGGACATACATCACATCAGGTTTTGACCTCGCGTAAAATACGAGAGTTCAACATCATATCACCCCCGGTTTAAAGTACAGAGGCTCCGCATCCTGAGGTATTTATTTAATTTAATTCCGAGTGGTAATCTTATTCATACCTAGCACCGTTTCTCAATAATAGTAAATACATAAATAAATACCCAAATATTACTATCATCGCTGCGGATAGCTCCACGCCATTGTGTTTTCATATGATCCTGAATTGCAGGATGCGCAATGAAATCCCGACTGGTTGCCGCTTCAGCCAAGGTCAGACAGTCCTCCTGTCCACAGCTAGGTAGCTTTCTTTTGAGGAGCAGCGAAGACTTTTCCGGATAATCTTTGAAGCATTTGGTAAGTACCATGTAGGCTCGCTCTTCATATTTTCTAAGATAAATAATACAACGCATATTGAATTTTCTTCCAAAATGTTAATAAAATATAGTGATAAGTTGCATGAATGCAACGTGGAAGAACTATATAACATCACCCAATCTGAAGAAGTCAGATTGGGTAATTTGTTTTTAAAAATACGTTAGATTACACGAAGGTTCAATAATATGTTAATAGGATTTTGTTAAGATGACTATTTTGTCACTTAAAAACAACAACCTGGTTAACTTACTTATCTGCCATATGTGTACAGTTTAGAAATACAGTTAAGGGGGTTGGGTTGAATCAGGAAAATTTGACAAATTTGACACACTGGCAAAAGTGTGATACTGTAACGTTTAGAATCTGTGGAATAACGTTATTGATTGATCGCGATCGGGTTTGTAGTTCTCGAGATATGCCCGATTGTACATTTGGAAGTCAATTCAAAATTTTGTAAAAATGTTGCATTTCATACGCGAAAACGCGCACCTAGTATTTGAAATGGGGTTAATGGAAATACTAATGCTGTAACGATGTATTTTATTGTTCTTCACCCTGCTATATATATAATAAAGGATTTAAAAAATAAATAAATTAGATAACGCATAGCTATATTGTGGGATGATTATTTCATTAACAAAAAATTGATAATTCAATCTTCAACAAAAAATAAGTGTCTGATTAATATGCAAAAGCGCCATCATGTGTTTGAAAACTTTAACAGCCTGTATCTCAAAACAGCGAAAAGCGAAATGTTTTGTCAGCCATTCTTGCATTTCGGCTTTTAAACTATTCGATGTTGGTGTTTATTCGCTTTTAACACTATAGTAACTTGCATTGTCCATTATGATCACCGAGAAAATCATACCTTTCAGTATTGATACCATATCGTTGTAAGCGTATTTGTTTCTTTCTATTACTTAACAAGGAAATCTGATTGACATGCAGACAGAACATAGGGATACGGAGTTTCATATCATTTTACAACCATTTTATCTTACTATAGGCCCGGCCAACCTAAAAATAAACATTATTTACTGTTGGAAACATTACAAGATAGCAAATCAAATTAAATGTGGCCTCCTACATAATGCTAAATGTTAAAAGTCCATCACTTTCGATCTTTTTCAGCTTTGTGATTCTATTCATATGCCGAAATCACAAGTGACGATTATGGTTAATGTTCAAAGTCCATCACTTTCGATCTTTTCCAGCTTTGTGATTCTATTCATAGGCCGAAATCACAGGTGACGAATTCAAATCCTTTTGATTACAGATAATGCGCAAATGGTTCGATATTTGTCTCTTTTTGAATGGTACACTAGACGTAGCTGCTATGTGTATGCGTGTGATGAGAATAAGGCAGCTTAATTGTTTCAATTCACATTATAGATGAGGTTCGACCGGAGGTTGGAATAAAATGGGATCCTTCGACAACTAGCAAATATGCGCCAGAAGACAGCACATCTTATTTTTTGCTCATCTCCCCTGCCCATCAAAGCACCAAAGATCGCTAGACCACACATGCGGACTGGTAACCATGGCAACCAATCAATAAATTGATTGGTTGCCATGGTAACCAAAATTCCAGAGACATTTTTTGTGCGTATTGTTCCCATGCACCTATCCTTCGAATATGACCGCAGTTGGATAATTAGATTTAGAGTTATCAATGTTCTCGTCTTTAGCCAATCAGAAGCATTGCTCGGTTACATATGGCAACCAGAGCAAAACCGAAAGCGTTTTTCAAACTAGCATCATGTGCTACAATATGGTATACAACACTTATCGACTGATAGTCGGGAACAATGTGTATAATCGTTTTCTAATGCTAAATCTGAACCAAACCCCTTATTCCGTACGTATTTGACAGTTTAACACATTTAGCTTTTATTCCGTTAACAGCGCCCTCATAAGGTTCATTTACAAATAAATCGCAATAACAAATTTGATTTGATAATAGCGAAAAAGTATAAATCAAAGCATGGAAATAAAGTAACCCGGTTGGTGACGATGGAGGTACATGATTGAAAAAAATAAGGTCACACACATTTTGGCTATGCTACTAGCTGTATGCTATTTATAGAATAACCCATAACTTGTAGGACTGTATTTGTAAACTGTACCATAGCGGTTTAGTTAGGAGACCAGGTCAAAGAAACCCCACAAAATTGCATTTAGAGAGTACCTGGCAACCTTCCTCAGTGTTGATTTCTCATAACTCGGTCTTCCGGAGGTCATAGATTTGAGCATCTTGCTGGCCACAAGTGCTGTCCCTATTGCATCGGTTGCTACCCAGAACAGCTCAGCTAGATTTTCAAATTCATTGAGGATCGCAAAGATGAATAGCTCTTTAGATGGGTGTGTGACTGGGTAAAATAAAACGATGATTTGGAGTCAGGTGATGGTTCCATGTCATTCTATTAATAACAAAACATCTTAACAATTCTACGTTGAAGAATCCCTGTTTAAAGGGCTGTCACACTTCGGCGATCAGGCATTGCGCTTGCATTGCGCTGATAAAAGTCTTAAAACGTACCAAGCCAAACGCATCAAAGTCTCTTAGAAACGATTGGTAACGCAGTGGACACTGGCTAGGACGAGATAGGTTTCCCATGGTCACCCTTGAGCGCCAGACTGATCGCCGTGCTTGTCTTCGATCTGCGCATTGCGCTAGAAAATATGAATAACACGCAGAAAGAGCGCGGAAAACGGTCCGAAATTGTCAAATCGATAAAAAACAAGATTGCTATTAGTATGTTTATATCCCGCTTATCGCATTTTCATTGCGCTCTTTACTAGCACGACCAATTGCTTTCAAGTCTCACTTGCATATATATTAGTTTAACAGGTGTTTGGCGTTGTACTCCATTCGTGCATGTCTTCTTCTGGCAGTCTGGAGGATGATTTGAAATAAACTAATACCCTCCGAGTAGTCGCCCTATTCGCCTTTTGCACGGTCCGCGCTTCCGAGGAGAGCCTCGAACTGGTACTAGTTTGACTGTCTCTGCAAAATATATGACTGGTCATGCAGTTAGACATTGTGCACAGTTTCAAATTCCTTACAAATGGAGGATCCGTGCAAAGAGAAAAAATAAACAAAAGCGAATAAACAGAGACTCAAGTGTGCTCAGTCTTGTTTTCGGGGCTTGACAAGTGAACAGCATACAAACCATGGTAAAAGCCAAAGTCGATGCTTCAGCAAACAATGGGGAAGGGAAGAGGGAGAGCAGTTTGCTCCACCCCACCGAACCATACGCATAGAACGAGATTGAGTTGATGCGACCTCAAGCAGCTTGTATGCATCCTTGCTACGTCAACAGGACGCACATGGCGCTCGGTTGCGCTGTCACGGCGACACTACCGAGTGATTACAGCGCCCTGGTAAGAACGCTGAACCTCCGCGCTTGTTTTGTGCTGCACAAAACAAGCGCGGTGCACTGGCGATCAACGGCGAACATGGGGACCCTCTCCTGTCCTCTACCAATGGGATATTGGAGACCTGTATTACCCCTGTCACACATACGGCGATCAGGCCTTGCGCTTTCGTTGCGCTGAAAAAAGCCATGCAAAACACAGTAAGGTCTCTAAGAACCGAATGGGGGCGCAGTGTACACCATCTAGAGAGGGGTAGGGTCCACATGATCGCCCTTGAGGGCCATACAAAGCGCCGTGCTTGTTTATGCTCTGCTGCGATCAAATTGCGCTTATAAGTCGCTGTCTGCGTTACTAGTACCTTCTCAACACGTTTTCAAATTATATACAGTCCTCAAAATAAGTTACTACCTAGGTTATACATATACAACACATACATATAACACATATCGGCCGAGTGCACCACTTTATAGGGAGGTAAGCTACTTCCTAGCAGCCCTAACTGTAGCGTAACTTACTAACGAGGTAATTCTGAGAGCAAAACTGGCGAGTAACACCAGTAACTAGCGAGGTAAATATCCACATTAATCAGCATCGTCCCCTAAAAGATGAAACTAAGCATCCAGTAGGCCTATGGGTTTCACCCTAAAGCCAAGCAAATGCCGCTCGCTCTCCCTATGCAGCGGGAAACCAACTGTAATTGACTTTAATATTGGGGAAAACATAATTGTAAAAACTGTTGATCAGGACCCAACGTTTCCTTGGTTCGCTGATAACATTCAATGGTAAAGAAAAAGATGTGTATGACATGATTGTGGGACAAACAATAAATTGTACAATATTGAGCAATCACTGGTTCACAATGAGTTCAAATTGGCTTTATTCACCCGTTATTGTCTTCCTTCCTTAAGATTATGCCTCACTATTCACGATCTCACTAAAACCAGCCTCCAATATCGCGACTCGAAAGTTACTAGCCTAGCAGCTTACCCGGTTTGGTGCTCTCAAATGTTTTGGTTACGCTCAGTACTAGCGAGGTAGCGCTATTCTTCAGCTACTCGCCATTGGTGCACTCGGCCGATAGTGTTGAGTTGAGTGCATATAATATGCACTCAACTCAACACTATTACCTGGTCAGTTACTTATTTTGAGGAGTGTACATTATACTCCTTGTAGTAGATTACAGAGAGAATAACAATGGCCCACGTTTAAAGCTCATTGCCGATACATTGATTGTTATTTAAATCCTATTTAGAGAGCATTATCCTAGCTTAACGTAATGCGATAAAGCTACTTGTAAAGCCATTGAAATAACATAATTGTCGAATCTGAATACATTGTGTGTTTTGTCAAGTAAAAAGCGGAATATTTAAATTCGAGGTCGTTCAATAGGTTCTACCTCATACCTCATAACTTTGCTATTATATAAGCCAGTCGTATGAAATATTCCACAATTATTGTAGTTTTGAATCTCAGCTACAAATTCATAGTAGATTGGTTTGAGTACTGGTTGTACTTTTCTGGAGATGCAGTACAAACCAAAGGTCCAAGTAGTGCGACGGAAACGGTTAAAAAACAGCCAAATGTTTCATAAGAGCTACTTTTGGCCAATTCTAATCGGTAAATTATAACCGTTCTAAATTACAGATATCTCTTGAACAGACTATAAACAATAAAATTAATTGATGTACCCTATGTATATATAATAGTATGGGGATGCCCTCTAATTAGCCAGAACCAGACCAGGACAGCCATTAGTTTAACCCTACCACGCGCGGAGAACCGCTGCAAAAGTCATATTTGCTCTTTACTATGGCTTAACTTTGTTCGCTCCTCTTCTTTTCTTCTCATCTACCTCTATTTTCATTCTATCCCCTCTCCTTCTTCTTGAAGAACATAACAAATGACTTAACTTACTTTTAACTTGGCAACTTATGTCTCTTGTCATGTACATGTGTTCTGTATTGTTCTCTTTTTGTTTCTGTGTGTCTTTGTCAAGTGTATTGTTTTTGTGCTGTTCTGTCTGATCTTGTTTCGTGTTTTCTGTTCTCCCGTCATTAAAAATGCTCTATTTATTATCATTCTATTTTTGTGTCAAGGGTCCCCATTATACAAGCCCGTCTATCAGGGTTTCCACTGGGGTTCCTAGCCTCTATTCCATATTGTATTATTAATTTATTTGTATTACTTTTGCTGAATAAATTGAATTGAATTGACTTGGCTTGACTTGTAACAACGAAAAATTGACTTAATAGCGGTACTCCAGTTTGCTAAAGGCGTAGCAATACATTCGAGTTGATATTATACTATTTGCAAGCCTACACCGGTTTATATTGCCTATCATTTGATTTATACATGATAATACAGTATTATATTGAGAAAAAAGAAACATATTTAACTTTAGGATAATTGTCCGTGTCCGTTGTCCAAAATCTCTCTCTGGTTTTGATCGCATCATTATAAATCATTAATTATCATTTACTATAAATGTGTAGCTATGATTATACTCATGACAAAAGTCATGAAGCAGCTGCCATTCATATTAACGATGTTATGAATGAGGAGGTATAACTCATTGAATGACCCTCGTATTATTAATGAAATTTTGATATTCAATTTGACAAAACAGGTTAATATTATTCAAATCATTGCCCCAAGTACAATACTAAACACCTGTTAAACTAATAATCCAAGTGAATGGACTCCATCCATGCATGTATTTGTTCAAAGAATTCTCAGTCATGTCAGTATGTGCTTGGAGTTTGACGAGTGAACAACTACAGGATGACAGGACAGGACAGCGCTCTGAAAGCGTAAGTGTACTACGCTTGTTTTGAGCATGCACAAAACAAGCGTAGTACACTGGCGCTTAAAGGGGCGTGTACATCTCAAGTGTTTGTCCTGGACAAAAATCACATGACTCCCTACGTATCTGAGTCTCCGGATTCCCATGTAATAATACCCATGGTGCAATATATTTGCCGCGAATTTTAATCGACAAAACGTAATGTTGAAATTATTGTACGAACGAACCGTGTCTAGAATAGTTTCAAAAAGAAGTGCAATGCATAATAATGAAATCAGAATTACAATCTCCTTCAGCATATAATCAACTTTTGGGCGATAAGGGACCGTTCATTATTTATGGTGGAGGGGGGGGGGGGGGGGGGGGGGGGGGGGGGGGGGGGTTGGGACAAATTCGAGACTCGTATGTCAAAATTACCTAACCCCCCCTACAGCTGAAACTGAAAATTACATGACCTCCCTACTAACCAATAGATTTTTACACAACCCCCCCCCCCCCCCCCTCCCCCTCAAAATCAACTTGTCACATACTTAGGGGATGTATTTTCCTTTTGTCCATGGATTCGTTGGTTGTGTCTCTGAACGACCAATAATTTAATGACTTACTTCATTGCGAGCGTAGCGAGGCGGAACATTTGTCATATATTTATACATTTTGGGTGTTTTGTGAGTCTTTATAACCCGAAAAAAAGTTAGAACATCCAGACAAAAACGTATGAAATATTCTTGTGAGCTTTGGTGCAGAGCTGAAAGTGAGACGAGGTGAAAAGCATGCAAGAAATTACCGTTTTTAATCAAATTGGTTTTTGGAACATAGGCCTAGGCTATTAACATGTTTTTTATGGCTCTAATGTTTTCAACCATTGACGTTTATATAGGTGTTTTTCCAACAGATCGTCCGAGCAGGGCGTGCACAAATAAGATTTGCTGTACGAAAGATGTAGTGTCATCATAAGTAGCCTACATGTTTTGAAGTTGAAAGGTTGTAAGAAAATGTGCGCGAAGCGCACAAAAAATTGGCATTTACACTCCAAAATAGCCTCTAAAATCACCCTTATCACCACCATCTTAGTTTAAAAAAGTTACACAACCCCCCCTGTTTAAGAATAAAAAGTTACATAACCCCCCCTATTTCAACATATGAAAGTTACATGACCCCCCTATATTTTACCCAACCCCCCCTCCACCATAAATAATGAACGGTCCCTAACCTTTGATAAAAACGCACAACAATCGAAATATAAAGCATTTTACCCTCCGATTTCAGTGATATTTGTATTTTAAACTCTATCTAATTTTATTTTAAAACTGTTTTATGCATAGTTTTCATTAGCTCAAATGGTAGAGCGCTGGCTTCACAATCATGAGGTCAGTGGTTCGAATCTTGTAAATGTCTTTTTCTTTTTGTTATTACACTCTTCTTTTTTTTTAATAACAGGATTGCTTATAATCGTTCGCTATATTTATTGAATGTTGAATAATACTTTTTTCATTTGCAATTTCACTACGATAAAGAATGGGCTATATCTTGCCTCACGTCCCGTACGGAATCAACCGTATAGCTACAACGTATCATTAATTGGTTTGAGCATGCGCACTTGAGTTACGGGACGTCTAGCCAGACATTGCCAAAGAATGTCCTGTAAATATAATTGTGTTGATTGATTGAACCATATGAACTATGGAGTCCCTAGCACGTCTATAATGGACATGGTCTGCAAAGACCAATTGTTATGTAAATAAGAAGCCAGTCGGCTTATATCCTTGAATCGATTTTTTTAGTTCCTTCAACACAGATATTTGTAATTTGCTCCAATCTTCAAAAAAGAGAGTTGTATCTTCAAAAATACATTACGCAGTTCACGGCTTACGCGGCCTGGTATGGGCGACAGTATTTTGGCGTAGATTTGATACCGTGCTGAACTCATCATGCTCATCGCTACAAGAGCGCAATTATAAAATGCTGTCCGCTGTCCTAAATCTCTCTCGTCTTGACTCCCGGTCCTGAGCACATCATAACCCAATATTTGTATTGTGCCACTACTGTGAGACTACAGGGCCGTAAGACACTTTTTTCAAAATAATTCAACAAGTTAAAAAAAATATCTGAGGCCCCATGGCCATATGAGCTAAAATGTTTGATCGCATAACTTAAAATAAGACACATTGATTCAACATGGTAAACACGTGCTGATAATTTTTCAGATTTCATTTTTTATATTCATGCGGCTTTTGCAAAAACAAATTGTCAACAAAACTTCAGTTTTATGCTAACATTAAATACATGAGACGTACTCCAAAGTGTTCAAAATCTTCAGTTGTATGCTAACACTAAATAAATGACACGTATTCAGAGAACATTTCAATGTCAAATGCGCAAATTGTCCAATTTCCAATTTGGTGCATTTATTCATATACAGGCTGTCCCAAAATGATATAGTAGGCTGCGCCTACCCATCGATGCCCATCATTAAAATCAATGAGATTCAGGTCCAGGTTTTTTCATCATCTTTGACATAACCATTTCATTAAAATGTTACGATCACGAATATCGGAATTATTTCACCTCTTTGGCAAAGTACAAAAGGGTGGGGGTGTGTGTGTTAACACTTTCCACGCGGCAGGCGTCTATGAACCGAACAAAATGTTTCAAAAATGTCAAAATGATTGAATTTCCATCACCATATTTGGAATCACCACAAGAAATACATTAAAATAAGTACAAATATACCTTGTATTGATTCACTAATTCTTGAGATTACTTGAAATTTCGGAAAGGCTTTTGAAACATCTGTTTTGTGTGGTAAAACTAAAATAGCCGCGTGGAAAGTTTTAAACTTGTTTGAAAGAAACATAAATAGTCTCTCAATGCCTTGTCTGCTATTGTTCCCGTCTGTTATAAACTGTTGTTCGTTATGGTTGTTCAAATCATTAACATCCTTTAATTTGAAGAGTAAAAATGGATCGTCACACATCACTTAAGTGTGACGAACTTCTTTATGTGTTAGGGTGTACTTTGTTTTACTTTGATTTCATTGCAATATTGTAGATTCTTTACCATGTTTACAGTGGGTGTGGTTTTGGATGTCACTGGACTGTGATTGGTGTTTTATTGCTGATTTTCATCCGATACGCAATATAAACTGCTCACAAAAAGTATCGAAACACTTAGAAATGATCCAATACATAACGGCTCGAAAGGGTATGCATTAATCGAAGCAAATAACCTAGTGCATAATTTTGTTTTGCGTATTTTGACACCTCGATCGTTGAGATACGATGTTGCGGGGCGGAGTTATTGTCATTTCAATGATCGTGGGTCCACTTTCCAAAGTGACACTCATCCCTATTGAAAATCACGAATTTGATCATTCCAAACAGTAATGCAAACCTCTTTCTATAGGATGATTGAAACTGGACCCACGACCATCGAAATGACAATAACTCCGCTCCGCAACATCGTATCTCATCGATCAAGGTGTCAAAATACGCAGAACAATATTATACACTTGGTTATTTGCTTCGATTAATGCATACCCTTTCGAGCCGCTATATATTGGATCATTTCTAAGTGTTTCGATACTTTTTGTGAGCAGTTTATATTATGAGACATTTAGGGCGGGGCTTGATTCGTTTGAATAATGATACATTCAGTGCGCATGATCATTGCGTTAGCGCCCCCTACACAAAGTCGCCGGCGTATGCGTTGTGCGTGTAACCCAGCGTTGCCATATGCGCGTGTGCTAAAGAACGCAATTAATTCGAAGCAAGAAGTTGGTAAACAGCTCGATGGATTCGCCGATTTTATAAAGGGGCAAAGTTGTTGTACGTTTAGAGAATAAAACATAGTTCTTAGCTGTTTTGCTATAGACGATGGTCTTATAGTGTATAGGCTGTACCATATTTGGAGTCGTGTATGGTCGCCGCAGGCGTCAATACACGACGACACAAATATGGTACAGCCTATACATTATAAGACCATCGTCTATAGCAAAACAGCTAAGAACTATGTTTTATTCTCATTCTAATATTTAGTTTATTAGTTATTAGTTATTTTGATCTTTTATCATAAAATAACGCAGTTTGTTAGATTTATTTTAAACAAACAACAACAAATTTCCCCCTTTATAAAATCGGCGAATCCAGCTGTTTTCCAACATCCTGCTTCAAATTAATCGCGTTATTTAGCACACACGCACCTGTCATCGCTGCGTTATACCCACAACGCATACGGCGGCGAATTTGTGTAGGGGACGCTAACGCGATGACGCCAGTGGCGTAGCTCAAGGGGGGGGGGGGGGCAATGCCCCCCCCCCCCCCCTGACAGAAAAAAACCATTTGTGCCCCCGCCCCCAGCCCCTCTAAAAAAAATAAAAAATCGGAAAATAATGATAAAAGACCGAGATGGCGGGCGGTTATATATTGGTATATTCAGCCCAAATAGTCAAAAAAAGGTAAAATAGTACATGTACTGTGCGATTTTTTTTGACCGTGCGAAATTTTTTGAACCTCATATATAATAATGTTGTTTGATTATTATTTTTGTTGTTAAAATAAATCTAACAAACTGATTAAAGACCAAAATAACCAATAATCTAAATATGAATGAGAATCAAACATAGTTCTTAGCTGTTTTGTTATATACGACTCCATGGTACAGCCTTTACATTATAAGACCATCGTATACAGTATATAGTATTAGAACTATATTTTATTCTCTAAATACAAATCTGATGTTGGTTTGTATACAGGGTGAGTCAAAATATTCAGGTCCCGTTTTTAGAAAATCACGACAAATACTTTTGTTAAAAATTAACCAATGTCTTCATTGCATATATGGGTACACTAGCTACTTCTTTATACTTGAATTTATACATGAAAGTGTTCCAAATATACCCCATTGTCCATTGTAGGCATTGTGAATACCAACACGCCATTGATTGACATTTCAAAATGCGTGAGTTAAACTTTTGCATTCATAGAGGTACCTTGGAAAAGTGCACATATCTCCCGTTTGAAATGACCAATTTGAATTAAATGAAATTCAAGTTATAGTTGACAATGCGTTCGGTGCATATTAATAAATTATATTATTTTTATGCATATTAGCTGGTTTAAAATATCGGTTGGGCCCGCTGATACTAGGGGAGAGCCTTGCTTTTATTTTGAAATAGGATTGCGTACAAGTAGCGTATAGTCAGTGTCATAATGCTATGGTCAACTCCATTCTATGCGTGCGAACTTGTGTGCATTCGTATGTGCGTAAACCCAGAGGTGCGTACCGGGCACATTAAAAAAATGAATCGTGATATCGTCACGCACGTTAGTTAGCACATTTCAGGCATCTGGACGCAGCTCCGCGAACAACGACGAAACATGCTCGTGTGAAATAGCTTGAATTTAGTAATATATCATTATACCATTATGACAGTGATTATAGACAGTGAAGCTAGCATGCAGTTAGCATTTGCGCAAACGCGACACGCAACGGGGGGGGGGGGGGGGAGGGGATAGTTACGAAAGTCATGATGTACCGACCAAAAAAATCGCAAAAATGACCCAATTTTCTTCTTCTCGTCAGTAGCTGAAATATTGAAAAGTGGGGGTAGCGATGACATTGTCAACAATAGCTGACAAAATCGCCTGGTAGAAATCGCAAATCTACCCGGTCAGAAGTCAAGGCATGAAAATACCGTCTATGTTCGCCCCGGCCGCCAGTGAAGTGAGATTTCAAAAAAATAAAAAATAAAAATCGGATCATTTACAACTCGCGATTGTGAAGGATTGCCTCCATCAATTTTTGATCATCTTAGGCTCATTTTGAAGGGGAAGTCCTATTTATGTAAGATGTCATTTCCGATTTAATAAAAAACACGATTTTTGTTACTATCTTTGAGTCGATAAAGATGCATTTTCAATGCGATCGTAAACATCGTATTTTTGATGATTTTTAGACGTCATAGCAAAAACTTTATGCACAAGAAATGTTCCTAACGTATTAAACTTGATCAAAAATATATCTATTTGTAATACATTTTTGGACAGGGGTCAGGGCCACGACTTTTATTCACCTACGGTAAAAATATACGCCATTTTCCAAACACACAGAGACTAAATCGTTTTTTCTAAAAAAAGGTATTCAGCAGGATTCGAACCGAGGAGGGGAGAATCTATTAGATTACTAGTCCATATTCGTAACCGCTCGGCCGTAACTACTTACTGACGTGTCTATGTGTTCTCTATAATAATGAACTAGTGGTGAACTATTGAGTATTCGACGAAATGTAGCCAAATTGAACCCAGTTTCTAAATTGTATTTTAAATGTGAAAACGGTGTCGCTGCAAGCTAGGTTTGGATTAAATGTAAAGAGCAATAAATTGATGATCGTGGAAGGTTATTAATTTAAAGCTTTTAATGAGACAGGGGTCAGCGCCACGGGAAATATCCCCCTAGTCACATGACGTTGAACCACATTTAAATGCCTTAATGTTGTCATTGTATAAGGCTGACATTTTGGCATAAATTGAATTGCACGATATCGACATCCGCTTTTCAAGGGAAAAATAAATTCTCTTCGTATACAATAGACTCACTCAACGTTGGCATCTGACTGTACCGACGGAAGCTCAAGTTTACCGACGGGGATATTTCAGGGGGGGCACCGGCCCCTGGACTCGCCACTGAGCACGGTATCAAATCCACGCCAAAATACAGTCGCTCACACCAGGCCGTGAAAGCCGTGAACCGCGTAACGTATTTTTGAAGGTACCACTCTCTTTTTTTTTAAAGTTTGGAGCAAATCAGCAAATACAAATATCGGTCGTATAGGAAATAAGAAAATCGATTCAAGGACATATTAGCCGATTGGCTTCTTATTTACATAACAATTGGCCTTTGCAAATCATGTTCATTGATAGACTAGCTAGGGTCTCCATAGTTCAATTGAACGGAATAGTCAACACAATATATTTATAGGGTATTCTTTATCGCAGTGAAATTGCAAAAGAAGAAAAAAATATCATTCAACATTCAATAAATATTGCGAACGATATGCAATCCTGTCAATTTCTAAAAATAAAGTGTAAATAACAAACAGAAAAAAGTATAACAATCCTAGGATTCGAACCACTGACCTCATGATTATGAAGCCGGCGCTTTGCCGACTGAGCTGATGAAGACTACACATAGATATTTAGAAAATAAAATACATAAAGTTCAAAATACGAATATCACATGAATCGGGGCAAAAATGCGGGCTAAAATGCTTTATATTTCGATTGTTGTGCGTTTTTAACATAGGATTATCGCCCAAAAGTTGATTATATGCTGAAGGAGATTGTAATTCTGATTTCATTATAATGCATAACACTACTTTTCGAAACGATTCTAGACACCTTAGTATTACGTATGTACATACAATGTTGGCCATTACGTTTTTTCGATTGGAATTCGGCGCGGCAAATCTATTGCACCATGGGTATTATTACATGGAAACACGGAGACTCAGATACGTAGGGAGTCATGTGATTTTTGTCCAGGACAAACACTTGAGATGTACACGCCCCTTTAAGGGCGACCAAGGGGACGCTCTCACGACCCTCTCACGTCCCAGCCAGTTCCCACCGCGTCACCAAGGGGTTCGTAGAGATCTTGATGCGTTTAGCTTGGAGTTTTTATAATTTTTAAGCGTAATCTAAGCGCCGGCCTGATCGCAGCAGAATGTGAAAGGGTTTTAGCGACCTTGACTTAAAAATGGACAATTTCGGACAGTTTTCCGCGCTCTCACTGCGTATTATACATATTTTTGAGCGCAGTTCAGTCGCTGGTCTGATCGCCGTATGTGTGACAGGGCCTTATGCGTTTGGCTTTTCGTTTTGATATTTTTAAGCGTACTTCAAGCGCCGGCTTGATCACAGCAAAATGTATAAGGGTTATAGTGACCTTGATTTAAAAACTGCGTGTTATTCATATTTGATACTTTTTCAGCGCAATGAAATCACTGGCTTGATCGCCATAGGTGTGACAGGGCTATTAGCTATGATCAAGATTGAAAGGATATCGAAGATAATTATGACACAAAATTTGACGTTCAATTCAAAGCTTCAAATCGGGAATACTTTTAACAAGAAACTGTAGTTTCTATGATTTAAAAACTGTTCAGAATTGATAAACATTGTAACAGCAAATAACTTAACATCATATCATCTCTTTTCAAGTCTCAGCAAAATTAATGGGCTGTGTTTCTATTATTGTTTCCATTTCTTATCAAATTGAGGGTGCACACTTTATCCTTAGTATAAGACAGCACGGAATTAACCTAGCCCAAAATCCTCTATTGAAGGATTAAAGAATTATCCGCTTTATTCCGTGACGAGGTCTTTACACTGAACTAAATTAGTTATGCATTACATCAATGATAAACTATAACTTAATTTGCGCTCCGTAGGGCGACCTATTAAAACCACTCTATTTCTAATGTGCTCTTGATTTGATTTGTGAACGGACACTTTTCAGCAAATGCCGCTGAAATAGGGTGTTCTAGACGTCAGGCGCGGATGCACATTGGCGGTGAATCGGCAGCTAATAATAAGAAAACACCTCAAATCATCATCGTTTTTCTTTACAAACTCCATGATTCCAAATAACTCCAAATATTATGTCAATTTCTCACTTTCGTTGTTTGACTGGAACTATAATTGCGGTACTATTTTTTTGCCGGCAGCGGATTTCAAAACTGAATAAGGTAAGTGCGCCTTTGAATATGAAACATAGTGCAACAAATTAAATGAAATACTTTGCAAATAGTGTGCTTCTGGCCGGATTGATAGAAAGAGGTTATCCAAAGAACTAGGTTACAAAATTCTCTTTATCATAACCGATATTGCATGACCTGCTCTCCAAATCCAAAACGTTTGTCTGGGTTGTTGACATTTTTTAATTCTATGGTTTTGCCAATTGTATTGGCATTTGGTGGATTCAATACAATTCTACAATACAGAACATCATAGATAAAATACACACTAATGTTAAAAGATGAAATAAGCCACTTACTTCTTTTTTCGCCAATGTATGTGCTTGTTGTAAGCTTTTTGATCAGTCGTACAACATCTTCAAGGCTGAACTCTATCTGCGCAGATCCGAATGCAAAAAACAAATTGTACGTAGTGTCGAATTGTAGCATATAGTCCTAATTATGTTGAGGGGAAATTATTATATACTAGAATGAATATAGAGCTTAATTCCAAACATAACGGAATTGCCAGAAGTCTAGACCGGACTAGTCATGATTTTTAGCACCTTGAAGGTAGTCGCATACCTGAAGAGACACACCTGCGTGAATTGTAGTTTGCAAATGATCAGACGATGCCGGACACGGCTCGTTCACAACCATTAAAGGTTAATTTATGCCTACGAGGCTACGTGATCAAGCGAATGGGACGAAAGTTTAACGCCGGATTTCTTTTTCAAATGATACAGACACCGAGTTGTTATCCAGCTCCAGTGGTTTTAGGATGAAATAATTTAGTTCCACAGGTGATGAATTGTCTGGGGTTATATAATCAAAATCCATTTTGACATTGAAACCACCGAAGATTCTAAATTTACGACAATTCGTGTCTACCATCGTCTAGCAATTATTAAACACATGTAGCGCCCCATAAGCTGTGGATGTCCTATGACCTAACATAGACCAACGTCAATATTTCTAGTTAAATCGTCCCTGATAAGGTCATGAATGAAGAAATTATTTATTTTCACGATCCGAGCTTACATTTGACATCACTAGACATTCATAAAACTAACACGAGACCATTGAATCAAAGCCCAAAAACGACGACGACCCAACCTAAGAGGTCTGTCCGACCGTAGAAAAGTTGACTTTTAACCCACGTCCTACCGACACGTTTTTGTAAGGGCGTGGGGGTACCATACCCCTCCCTCCCCCCGCCCACCAACTCTAATGAAATCTAAACGGGGATGCATAGTGTGCTTATTTATGTACCATGGTATAGCTAGAGATCACCTCTTTACATATAGGCCTACATGCCGTTGTATTCGTCTGTACAGTGAAACATTCCAAATATCGACATTTCACCGGGTTTTATTTGTAAGTGAGGGAACGCATTCGAAAAGATCCTGAACAATTCTATTAAGATATCTTTCAAAATGTTGATTTTTAAATATAACAAGGTAGCACCCCCCCCCCCCCCCCCCCTCCCCCACCGGACTATGACGTCTTACCTTACTCCCGGGTAAGGAGTATGGCCGCAAATGATGTCAGAGAGATCACCTTGACGTCCTAGGTCACTGTCTCTTCAAGGCAGGTCTTTGTCTGTACACTTGTCTGACTGTTATACGATTACACGGCTTTATTTTTAGAAATTAATAAAGTACAGCATAATACAATTGACTTACGCGTTCGTTCGATCTTTGTCCCTTTGGTATTTTGTTTTTGGCAACCTAAAAAAATTCACAAAAAAGAATAATGGATACACACAACATGTTCCTGATCATTGAGAGCGTGTTACTACTGGGGCACTGCAAAGTAAACGCTAATATCAAACGCTAAGATTTACCGGTAAGTCTTTAATCCCCCTGATTCTACTCGTAGATCAGTCGGGATTACAGTCGATGTTGTGATACCCCGACACGGAAGTAATAAGCTGGTTTTTTGTTTTAAAATATTAAGGAAGTATTCAATAATCACCAAAAACAAATGCACAAAAATGTACTATTGGGGAACTCTTTTTATAAGAGGTTAAAGTTGGAACCGTGAGGGGAAAAATCCCAAAATACGATATTTGAAAGTTTCAGTCAGTTTTTTTCTGCTGGGACCCTCAATAGTTCATCAGCCATCAAATTATATTCAAGCCTTGCTATTCATAGAGATAATACTACCTCAATAGAGCACAATACAATTCAATACGGATTAGGCCTGGCCTGGCCAGTTAGTTCAAATAGACTGGATATTATACAGTGTGTTTCAAATGAAAATAAATAGCCCTATCTAATGTATAGGCTTTATCTTCGCTAAAGGCAATGGTTGGGTTTAACAACGGTATATTAAAACAAACAGTTATTATTAGTTCCCAGTGTTGTTTTATTTTGTGTTTATCCTTTTAACAACAATAAATAAATGTTTCATAATACAACATTGTTCAAGTATAGTGTATAATTTAAAATACATTTTCATGTTGATGAGGCGATTTTATTTTTTTGGAAGCAACTGCAAATCTTTACAGTGTTGATAACATGTACATACAAATAAATATGATTTGATTTGATATTAATTAGGTGTGTGTTTTGTGCATAAGAGAACGCAAAAATACTATATTTTAAGTATATGAATATCTGTCATCTATTCAACACTTATTGTCTGAGCACTTCATGGGAATTTATCACACACAGATAATAGCAACCAAACATGTTAACAAAATTAGTTATATGTCATGTCAATAAAATAGTTGAGGTTAAATCCGTTGTTGAGAAATGGTAATACATTTTTCAATCGACAAACCATTGTCGCACTATATTTTAGAATAAATATGAAAATGTCCAAGGTAAAAATCTAATTATGAAAAAAGTATGACATTACTTAAACACCGTAAAGTCAAACCTTTAGCTCGGCAACGCTGCATCATCATTAATCAAAGGATATCAAATAGGATTCACATGTTCTGCAAATATCTTCTATATGCGTTGTGATACTTTATGATTACTTGAATGTGTCGGATGTGTAAGCCCAACGCAAAATATAGCATAACGTGATTTTGTAAAATTAAAATACTGTATTGCAAGTTGTCAGATTTTAATTGACATAATAATTGCACGTTATTTGCTTTAAAGCAGGTTGATATTGATATATTTCATTTCTCTGCCTGAAATTACAAAACTAAAATAGGTTTCACACATCAACATGAGTATTTGCGTTTTTTTAAAATAGTACACCTGGCACCAAAATGAAAAGGAAGGGTATTTCTCTGAAATGTCGTACAAACAGAACTTATCCTTGCACGTAATTTGCATGCATTCAACATGTTCAATGAACATCTTTAACGATGTCCATATAATCAAAATGGCAGTTGAACTTTGTTGAAATTATAGACAAAATATCGTCTCTTTTTTAGACTTAAGACAGCAGCAAAGATCAAATTCCTGCAAATGATATATCATTTGATTAAAAGGTATCCGTAAGACAGTTTCCAATATAAACCAACAAGTTGATTATGAAATTAGTTTAAATAAATAAAAGAACCACAGATTCATTTTCCGGAATTCTTAATCGATAGTTAAATTGAAAAATAATAAAAGGACTCATTAAGAATGTTGACTGACCCAATATTAACAGATCTGTTCTCTTGTTTGAGTTGTCAGTGAATACAATTTATTGTCATTATACGTATACCCGGTGTTCTCTCTTCGTCTTCAGAGGGGTAAACACATGATCGTTCCAGGATCTTGAAATACCCCCCTATTTGACGGCGTTTCGTGGACAATTTTGCTAACTTGACCCCCTTTTTCGCACAACAACGCGGGCATTTTGACTGACATGACTGAAAATAGCCTCCCTTTTCATCATTTCAAGGACATTTTGTATATAGTCCCCCCTATTTGCGCAAAAACGAGGACACATCTGGTTCAAAATAACCATTTCTCCTATTGTCGGGACAATTTGATATGACACAATACTCATTTTATTTCCTAGCCTCTCCAAAAAAACACCCCTTATTTTTGATATCGCGGAAATATCATCCAAAATGACCCCTTAGTTTTGGGAATCGCGGACATAAAGCTTTGAAAAACACCCCTAAGTTGGGGTAATCGCGGACATAACTTCAAAAACACCTCTAATTTGGGGAAGTCGCGGAGATAAATGTCACTTTGACCCCCACCCCCCCCCCCCCCCCCCCCCCTTTCCGCGATTTTAGGAACAATCATGCGTACCCAAAGTCAATGTTAACTGAACCACCAGGGTTCCGACTCGGTTAAAATGATCCGTAATTTGATTTGACACTAGCCCTTTACCCGGGTTTGGATGTTTCTGATCATGAGTAGGCCTGTCTCTGCTATACTATTATAAATAATCATGGATAAAAGGTAACACTTTAAACTACTTCCCAAAAGCTAAAAAGAATTTGAAACGATTTTAATTTGCCCGTTTTACCATCGGAACGAGACGCCCCTCCTCCAAATAGGACTCCCTTCCCTTAAGACCTTAAGCGGAATAACCCGTTTAGGTCACGAGGCTCGTTATTCAGTATTTCATATTAGGGATATTTAAACTAATGACACGAATGATAGGGAGTAGCGAACCCTATTTCAAATAAAGGATAGCGAACCAAAACATTGATCAATTGTCAAAATTTATCAAAACGATAGGCAAAAAACCCCATCCGAAATTGAACTGAAAACTCGACGTTTGAGGCTCAACTGGGGTCGCAGTTGAGGTGTAAAAGTAGAACCTACGGATATGAACAGAGGCGTGAGATGTATTATGCAACGCACATCCCATCGACAATTAGTAATGTGAGTGCCCGCCCAAATTAACTCCTACATCGTGGAAACGACACATTTCAAACACTATAAAGATAATCAGTTGATTGGGGAAAATTATAAATGTACCACAAGGCGATTCGTTATTGGAATTCCAAAACCATTCTTGACTTCTGAAACTTGTATATGTAACCCTCTGATATTCCAAATACTCTTACATTTTGTTCCATGATAACTGAACAATATAACCAAACAATGTTAACACTGAACCCCTTGGTCCATCATCAATGCAACACTTAATAAATGAGGTAGACTGTCTTCTGTCGATTAGTATTTTTTACTCACTGTGGCCGACCATACAACCTCCCTATATCTTTTGACGATAAACACCGGATAAACACCTTTTTTGGCCATTTAACAAGTTTACAGTTACAATACATTCATTATATTATATCCCTCCCAAGGACACCAATATCATCAAAAGCCTCAAATGTCTATGAAATGTATCGTATACCCCGGGCGTATACCGTATCATACACACAACATGCTCTTCGATGTGTATTTTGAATTGAGAATTTTATGTACACACAGCTCGTAGTCAAAGTGTAGACACAGCACGTCGTCATTTTCATGGAAAGCCATCGTGTCAATATTTCTAAAAACGCAATAAACACACCCAACTTTAAACCATAATTCCAAGAGTTCGCCAACAGTCACTTTTTGTGCATTTTTGTTGGTTGTTGTTGAATACTTTCTTAGTATTTTAAAACAAAAAACCAGCTCATAGGTGGCGATGTCTTAGTCATTACACTGACCGACAGCTCTATCGCGAAAAGTTACCGTTTAGTGTATCGATCCTAGTCGATGGGCCACGCCATTTGACCTTTTGTAAAAAAAACCCAAACAATGCCACCCCACCTGAAAAAATATTGCTTTACAACGTGTATAACGTGACACGGTTCACGACACATAACGGTAAGATTAATCGCCTTTCTGTTTCTAGTAAGGTTGTTGCGGTGACCGTCGAACATTAATACGGTAGTAGTTTTACGGGGGAAAGTGACAAAAAAGTGGCCCAATATTGACTTGGAAAGATGACCTGGCAATGCTGTAGCTAAAAACATAGTAATGCAGCATTACTATGTTTTAAGCCCAAATGCACCCAATTTTCGACGGTCACCGCAACAACCCTAGTAGCAGTGGTGACACGAACCCAACGTTTAATTTACGCGGCATTTATCGGGGGGTGGGGTCAGGGTTTGCATTAAATTCGATATGGCCAATTGCGGCGCTAGTGTGCCTTATACGCCTCTTTAGTATGGTATACATTCATACAGCTGCTGACGCTTCATTTACTTCCACAGCTACATCTATATAGTACCTACGACGCCCTGTTCACTATCATGATCAAAGGGGTTGATTTTTATATTAGTCGATTATTTCTTTGTTTTTTTGCTGATGTTTTTTACTTGATTTATATACAGTGGCGTAATTATGTAATTATGTAAGTGGGGTCATCAATTTGGGGGTGGGGTGGGGATAAGAGGAGATCGACCGGGGAGGGGAAATGTCTGTGATCAGGGGGTGGGGGCATAGCCCACTATTTTTGTCAATATACATTGAGTTGGTCATTTCATTTTGGTGGAAGGGCATCAGGTGTATCGATGCCCCTCCCCCTAACACACGTTTGCGGCCCCGGTTACCCCACCTTCAATCCATACTTTCGAATGGTACGCAAAAGGGAGCCCTCAATAGACTCAAAAGACATGATACGTGACATGACTCTCGTGAATAATAACAGCGCAACTTTTCTGTATCGGTGATTATTGACAACAATAGCCCAGGTATTTCAAATGGGTATAAAGCCTTTGATACGCCACAGCATTGCCAGGTCATCTTTCCAAGTCAATATTGGGCCACTTTTTGGTCATTTCCCCCGTAAAACTGCTACTGTATTATTTTTCGACGGTCACCGCAACAACCCTAGTGGGTTTCTTGCCGTTTCTTACTGGTTCCAAACCTGGTTGTGAAGGTTTTAACCAAAAATACCGATTAGCAGTTTCTGGCTGTTTTTACTGGCAAACTTACCGATTCTTAGCGGTTTCTTACCCAGTAAAAAACACGCTCTAAGTTCATTAATGAGTATCAACAATCTACGATACACACTAAGCGAGTAACAATCATGAAAATATGATATGTGATATGATATAATAAAATATGATACCTTTCATTGTTTATGAAAATATGACACCTCATTCATACAAATCGGGTGGATACTTTTTTAGAAACCACAACCTGAGACTAAAGAGATAAGAAGCGCCCATTCTATTCATACTTGCCATGTTTAGCGATCTAGACCGCTTCGACGTTGTTATAAGGGTTCATCAAAAGTCATTAAGTATAGCACTTTGTTTATGTCATTTTGAGTAACATTCATTTTTTGATGTTGACCAAACAGGCACCATTTGAAGAAAAAGATCCCATTTTCAAAAGTCGCATTTTCAATACACAGCACGAGAAAAAAGGACCAATTGTTAACACACACAATGTCGTAAGACCCAACGCAATTTGCACTGTGCGATCGATAGCCCCGTCAATCCTGGCTAATACACACACCCCGAGAGACCCCAATTGGTCCTTTCTTCTCGTGCTGTGTATTGGAAATGCGACTTTTGAAAATGGGATATTTTTCTTTAAATGGAGCTAATCATGGTGTTTAAAAATTAAAATTAAAAATCATGTTAGACAATAAATGCTACCGTGTCTTGGTGCACAAGATTATGATCTGCTTATTGATTTTCTTGAAATGATGCCACACATAATTGTTTGGTAGATTCCCATGTCTGTGCACGAAAATCCACCGAGAATGTTAATAATTGTTCGTGTTGGTAAATCCCTGCTGAGATCTTTTTCGCATAGTTCGCTATTTTGTAAAGCAAAATGTTTTGACACCAGTTTGCTCTTATTACATCCACTTAGATGCAATACAAATATTTATTAGAATTGAGCAATGGTAGGACAATCTAGATAACCAGTACACTGAGCTTAAAATCCCCACCTTAAACCAACACTTACCTCTGCAAGGTTTGAGTAGAGTGGGCTGTTGCGATTGATCTTTATATCAATTAAAGAGACGGGGAGAGAGAGAGAGAGAAGGGAGAGAGAGAAGGGAGAGAGAGAATGTTAATTAAAGGTGAAACTTTTCATTATTATTTCTACGATATTTACATCCCCATTCATATGCTCATGTTTCAATTCACAACAATTGCTGGTGAATCTGTCAGAACCGGTATTATTATTATTTTACCAGAAAACTAATGGAAAAAATCAAGGAGACTTAAAAGTTATTGTGTATCCCTAATTATCAACGGAATAAGTTTATTCAGAGGAAATAAGAGATTCTATGTGGGACAATGTCGTAACTTCAAGTTATGATGTAGCAAACGGTTTGTAATAAGGAACAGTTGAAACTAACAGTTGCTTAAAGTATAGCTTTCATATACACCATATAGTATTGTAAAGCACAAAGCAATATCATATTATATAAAGTAGCCCTGTGTATTGACCCATTCGGTATACAATTAAATATTTAACATTACAAAACCATATTAACAACCTTATAAAATGTTAGCAATACTATAATGAGGAAAAATACCTTATTATACAATTCTGCTAGTTCTTCCTTCGTCAGGTATTCCGCCAATTTGAAGCCCGTACAACCCATGAACACTTTTACAAATTGTACTTGGTCATCAACAATAGCTTGACGCATTCGCGGGCGAAGTTCATCACCCTTCTATAATAAACAACGAGTAATATGGTCAATGGACGCCGTTGAAAGGTACTGCAATACAGTGAGTCAGCACGGGGTTGACCAGGAATGAGTTTTTATTTCCATACAGACCAAACAAACCAAATAACCACGTACCTTTTTAAATGAGCATTATTCCCGCTTATATAAAATAGAATCACTGAAATTGATCCTTGCTAGTTATGCCTGTTTTAATAAAAGGACACATTTTGGGAGCTGTCCACGGAATGTTAAATTCTTTGAAATATTCCGTCTTATGGTCATGTGTTTTAACCCTAACCCACCCGGTGGATTTTCCAACGAAAATTTTTTCAAGCGAAAAAAGCACACACAACAAGAGGTGCCACGCCCCGGGGTTTGAACCCACGACCTCTCGGTTGGCGGGCGAACGCTCTACCAACTGCGCCACGGGGGAAGCTGTGCTGGGCGAATGTATTCGCCCAGCTATATAGCCCGGGGCCATTATTTCACACAAAAACCTCAGCGCCAGGTGGAACCGACAGGCTGGGAAATGGGATTTCATTGGATCAGGGGCTGTAAGGGTTAAGCTCGCCTCCTTTCGCGTTACACACGGATTTTGGCTTTCGCGACCATGATTTTAACTTTACACATTTATATTTGCTTGTATACCCCCCTGAGATAGTAAAAGTATACATTTTCTGAAGGGAAATTGCATGAGAAAACCAAATATGCCATTAAAATTATAATACGACCAAGAACTAAAATGGTATGATCGGAAATGTTTGGAAAAATATCAGAGTTTTTTATTTTCAATTTGAGATCCATATATTTTTTATACCTACTCCTATCATTATTTACTTTACATATTTTAATTTCTCATGAAATTACCCATTAGATGATATAATATAATTGTCAAAGTTACTACGTCGGTATGGTAATTATACCGGCTAGTGAATATATCCAATTTTTATTTTATATATTTTTAGAATTTTCAGAAATATTTGTTTGAGGATGAACCCTTCCCTGATATAAACTGCATTTCTGAATTCCTCTAGTTACAAGCTTTCCAAAAATGTATACTTTTGATAAATTGAGGCTGATTATTCATGTTGACTGTGTAGCGAATAGGAAGAAAGCTGATGATCATGGTCTTATCCATAATTAATTAGTTGTTACAAATAGTTGACAAGTCTGTTGAACCACATACTTAAAGACTTCTAAATATCCTTTAAAATGGGACCAAAATGGTGTTTGTAACATTAGGGGATGACTAGTTATTGTAAAAAGAACAAAGCATGGGGTTATCCCCATTGAGTTAGTACAGGCGGCACCCCTTCCGGCGGCATCCCTTCGAGCACCCCTGGTCCCCAAACATCAAACAGCTGTATCTCCCTTTCTGTATTAGCTATACCAATGCCATTTTGCAGGCAGATAGCTTGTTATTAGGGCTTTAAAATGATACCAAATTTGTTGCGATAGCTTTTGTGGTTTTAAAAATATTTGAGGAAAATGACAGCATGAAACTAAAAAATGTAACGGCACCATTGGGAGGCCAGTTCATAACGCGTATGTATGTATGTATGTGAGATGCATTCAAATTCAAACGATATACAGGCTGTCCCAAAATGATTAGTACCCATCGATGTCCAAAGTTCAATAATTGTTTTCATCATCAAAATCAATGAAATTAGATCCGTTTTTTTTAAATCATATTTGCTATACTCTACCCTTTTATTAGAATTTTAGATCATGAATATCGGACTTATTTTATTGAAGTTACACTCCATTGTGTAAGACATGGTGATTTCACCTTTTTGGCAAAGTTAAAAAAAACCGTGTTTTAAACAGCTTGTTTGAAAGAAACTAATACATTATCTCAATCGCTTGTCTGCTAATAGCTATGGTTCCTTTCTATTTTAAACTACTGTTGTATCATATTGTTGTTTAAACCATTAACACTTCTTCATTTTGATTCAATTTGAAGAGTAAAAATGGATCGTCAAGCATGAGCGACCCCAAGCTTTGTTTCTATAATCAGCTAGTTCTGAGGCTAAACTTGAAGGACATTTAAACAGGTAAATACGTGGCCATGGGTAATTAGCAGTGGCCTTGACTTCTTTTTATATTTGGGATGCAATTTGCTACAAACTTGCTGAAAATGATAATAGTCACTTAGTGTTTTATCTCACGAAATCCATTATACAACGTGAAAATGAAATCTGGTGATTCACCAAATACCACTTCATTTAGAAGTCGCTAAACACTTGTCAAATAAAACAATGCACGGGGTCACTGAAGTGTGACAAACTTCTTTTACCCGTTAAATTGAATTAAGGAATATAATTATTAATGATTTGAACACCCATAACTAATAACAGTTACAACAGAAAGACACACAAGATTATATTGAGTAGACAAGAGATTATGAGAATACACAAGTTTCTTTCAAACAAGCTGTAATAGCACACACATTTTTAAGCACTTTGTCAAAAAGGTAAAATCACCATGTTTTACATAATGGAGTGTATCTTGAGTTTGATAAATCCGATATTCATGATCTAAAATTCTAATAAAATAGTACAGTATGACAAAGATGATGTAAAAACAGCGGACCTAATCCGATCGATGTTGATGATGAAAAAGATTATTGAACTTTGGGCATCGATGGGTCATTTTGGGACAGCCTGTACCCGGTGGCAATCAACTAATGACGCACTTATTCAGGGATCGCATTCTTCCATTCATCTTTAATAAACTAATCACTGGAATTGCCCCTTGCAATCACTTATTTTGTTTTTATATATTACCCATTTTGGCAACTTGTTTGAAATTATATGTCGATGTTAAATTGAGGTGCAACTTAAGAGTATAGATTCATTCAAATTCAAAATATCATCTTTACCTAGGACATTCAAAGATGGAGATCTATTGCAGTGATAGAGAGTTATAGTGAGATATACGAGGGGTTCCCTTGCACTTCCCCACAGGACTCCCCCAAACCAACTTTCATGGAATGTTGACCATTTTTTGCCATCATTTTGACGGCCATTTGGGTTTTATAGTATGTTAACAAAGCACAAGTACTAGATATGAGTTACTAATGGTCTCACACTTATATCCAATTGTTGAAATTATACTCTGATTATACATGTTGGTTCATATACACCTAGCAACAAAGGTCCCGGACCAGGTGCTTTGAGGTTGGCTAATTCAAAATAGATAATCGGTTCAACTTTACTGTTGTTATGAGCGGTCATTGAAACCGCCATAACTTAATAAGTATCCATTCGATTTTGTTGAATGAGGTATCAAACTGCGGAGAAGAAATTTGCTTAATATAATGTTTATCTCAGATTTCTGGTACCGATTACCTATTTTGAATTAGCCAACCTCAAAGCACCTGGTCCGGGACTTTTGTTGCTAGGTGTATGCCAATTTATGGAATGTTACCATTTTTGGCGGCCATTTTGGCGGCCATCTTAGATGTAGGTATTTTAACAAAACAAACGTACTATATATGAGCGTCTAGTGGTCTAATACATACAGACTATTAAAACTATACTATGTCATTTTATGAAATTTGACCAGTTTTGGCGGCCATTTAGGACGTCATCTTGAATAACCCCTTAGCATACCAAAATTATATTTGGTAACATCCTGAATATGTTTTAGGACCATGAAAGGAAGTCAAAAAGGTTGGTCTGGGGGAGTCCTTTGGGGTGCAAGGAAACCCCACCCCTGTATATACCCGACTAGTAAGCCTTTCTTACTATTTAAAACAAGAACCCATTTTCAAGCTGTCACCGAAATTCTTAATGAAAAAGCAACAGAAACAGATCAACATTTCATTTTCAGTTTAGAAAGAAATTGATTTTTACCAGAATTTACATGTATTCCTCATAACATGGAACACGAAATCAGACAAAAAGGGAGTGTTTCATTGTTGATTCAAATCCTGTCTGGAGTCAAATGTCACACAGGGGTCATTAGGTGATTTTCATTTAAAACGCACGTGCAATTTAGTGAAATGACATACAACCGTCAGAATCGGTCAACACATTCCTTATGACCATATCCATATACAACACACCGGTTTTGAAAATGAAAACAAATATTTGGAGTCGGTAGGGGACAACATTTTAATTTTAATTTCTCTCACATAAAATGCTCTCAGAGGAAATGACTGATGGCCGTCAAAATTATCTAGCCAGTTATTATTGATTGCCATCTAATGTGCTTCGTTTACAATTGCTTCTGTTTTGAACATTGCTAATTTTCATTAGTCTTTAAAATAATAAAGAGGGCTGAATCTAGAAATCTTCATCTATCAGCGATCCCTACCAGTCACGGTCATGTCGAGCTTACACCTGACTTCTAGTATATGAAAACGAAACAGTACCGATATACCGCCCATCCTTATCCTACGAGTTCCGTTTAGCACTTTCTGCTAAGAAAGTATTCGACGATAAATAGAAGTATTTTTGGCTAAAATGACCTCTCTTTTAAGAAGTAAGTGATGATTGTGCGCATAACAAACGTATTTCGATTCGTTTCGACTAATTTCGATTCATTTCGACTCCTTTTGACTCATTTGGACCTATTTCGATCCATTTGGACCCATTTCGATCCATTTCATTAACTACTATAGTCGATAAATCTGAAACCGATCTTCCAATCACGTGACCCAGCCGTTCCATTGACTGGGAGAGGAGGCTATTTCCTGACGAAAATATCGATGGAATCTATGGAATCAGTTTGAATGAAAAATAGCCATAATAGAAAATAATTATGTTTAACACAAACACTTATCATTAAAATCCTACCATGATATTATATATGTTTAATTTACATACCTAACTGCAGATGAGTACCTACTCAATTTCTAATGAGTACCTACACAATTTCTAATAATATTGACCGATGCTTATACCATTTTGCCTGTCTATTTGTGAAATATGTTTTAATTGCGTATCCCTTGATGTTAGCACAAATAATCGCATCCGGATTTAAATCGCAGTAATATTGTGGTAGTCTGATTATTTCATGTCCAATATCTTTTGCAAGTCGTCAGATTTGAAATTCCGTGATTTGTGTCAGTTCTTCTTAATAACATCATAAAGTTGGGGAATCTTCAATGAATGTTAATGTTTAGTTGGTCATTCCTGCCTTTCAGCCTTTAATTAAACTACTTGATGTTGGTACTTCGCTCTCAACGCTTCATAGTAGGTCACGCGTTATGAACTCGCCTCCCAATAGGGCGGTGCCGTTACATTTTTTAGCTTCATGCTGTCATTTTCCTCAAATATTTTTAAAACCACAAAAGCTATCTCAACAAATTTGGTATCATTTTAAAGCCCTAATAACAAGCTATCTACCTGCCAAATGGCATTGGTATAGCTAATACAGAAAGGGAGATACAGCTGTTTGATGTTTGGGGACCAGGGGTGGTGCTGGAAGGGGTGCCGCTGGAAGGGGTGTCGCTGGAAGGGGTGTCGCTGGAAGGGGTGCCGCCTGTACAAACTCAATGGGAATAATCCCATGCTTTGTTCTTTTTACAATAACTAGTCATCTCCTAATGTTACAAACACAATTTTGGTCCCATTTCAAAGGATATTTAGTAGTCTTTAAGTATGTGGTTCAACAGACTTGTCAACTATTATTAACAACTAATTAATTATGGATAAGACAATGATCATCAGCTTTCTTCCTATTCGCTACACAGTCAACATGAATAATCAGCCTCAATTTACCGGATTTATAAAAATGACTATAACAGAAAACATTTTCAACCTATGATAGCAAAAGTATACATTTTTGGAAAGCTTGTAACTAGAGGAATTCTGAAATGCAGTTTATATCAGGGAAGGATTCATCCTTAAACAAATATTTCTGAAAATTCTAAAAATATATAAAATAAAAATTGGAGATATTCACTAGCCGGTATAATTACCATACCGACGTAGTAACTTTGACAAATATATATCATCTAATGGGTAATTTCATGAGGAATTCAAATATGTAAAAAAGATAATGATAGGGGTAGGTATAAAAAATATATGGATCTCTAATTAAAAATTAAAAAACTCTGATATTTTCCGAACATTTCCGATCATACCATTTTAGTTCTTGGTCGTACTATGATTTTAATGGCATATTTGGTTTTCTCATGCAATTTTCCTTCAGAAAATGTATACTTTTACTACCTCAGGGGGGTAAACAAGCAAATATAAATGTGTAAAGTTAAAATCATGTCGCGAAAGCCAAAATCCGTGTGTAACGCGAAAGGAGGCGAGCTTAAAGGTAGATGACCCGATCACATTTTCGTAACGCAGAATGATTTCAAACACACGGAGATTTTCATATCATATGAAAGCTCGTATTTTTCTCATCATCATACTGAAATTTGACGGCCTAAATCGGTATAATTACGGAGAAATTGATGAAATAACGTCGAATTACCGCGAATGGTGGTAACCACCGATATAGTTTGTGTACTACTCAATGGGTACAGCATCTTGTGCGTCTAAAATAAGAACCATTAGAGTTTAAAAATTACAGATGGCAAATAACAAATTATTGTGGACTCCTGCGTTGTGATAAATCTTCTAAGTTCACCAGTTTCGATCGTTTTCAGCTTTGTGTTTTTATTTATATGCCGAAATCACAGGTGGCGATTTCAAAGCCTTTTGATTACAAATAATGCGCAAATGGTTCGATATTTGGCTCTCTTTGAATGGTACACTAAACAGCTGCTACGTGCATGCGTGTGATGAGAATAATATGCATTGGAGCAGTATTGTGTATATTATTGCACAATGCAGCTTAATTGTTTCAAGTCACATTATAGGTGAGGTTCGACCGGAGCTTGGAATAAAATGGGATCCTTCGACAACTAGCGAATATACGCCAGATGACCATACATCTTATTTTTGCTCATCACCCCTGCCCATCCAAGCACCAAAGATCGCTCTTCAATGAATTCACTATAATACCCGTATAATTTAATGTTTTGACGTAGGAGCTATAGTTTTAGAGTAAAGAGTATATCTATCTATCTATAACGTATACTCTGCAAAGTTGCAAAATGCAATATCTAACAGAGGAATGCATAATGGCGACAATTGAAAATAGACATTAGAATACATAATCTTAATCTACAACTACAACTACACATGATATGAGCAATATATTATAATTTTTGAATGCAGTGCTTGAAAATGTCAAGAGATTTGGCATTGTACATTGAGGGTGTCAGTGAATTCCAGTCCTTAATTGTGCGGGGATAGAAGCTGAACTTATATGAGTCGGTGTGAGTTGGAACGATACTAAATCTCTGTGGATGGAATTGCCTGGTTTGAACAGCCTTTGTGCACAGATAGTGCGGGATAGGAATGGCAATTTGGTCATTTTGAATTTTATATAGGATTGCTAATCTGTTTTTTGTTCGTCTTTGCTCTAAGGAGGGCCACTGCAGGTCTTGTAAAATATTTGTTACCGTGCCCTCTGTTCTTTTGTGGTTATTGGTTACAAATTATTACCTGGTCAGTTACTTATTTTGAGGACTGTAATTGTATACGATGTTATAATGATATAATACATTTTGGCCAAATGTTGTTTACGGTTAATGTATAAACCAAATCATGTTTAAATACCCTTATAATTGGACCACATAGTGTGAAATAGACACATCCTTAGAAGATTTTTTACCGGCGAAATGTTAAACTGTCTTTAAACTTGCTTAACATGCTGTAAGTGTTCACATTTCAAAAACTATTCTTAAGACAAAGTGTTTTATACTTGATTTATATGATGTCATGTTGTCGTCATTAACTGTTCTGCCTGCAGTGAAACAGGAGACGGTGTCCCATTTCTAACGAATATCATAGGTGACATCATCTATTATGTTTATACGAGGGTCATTCAATAAATTCTACCTCCTACCTCATATTCCACAATTGTAGCTTTGAATCTCAGCTACAAATTCATAGTAAATTGGTCTGAGTACTGTTTGTACTTCTTGAGATGCTGTAAAAAGCAATGGTCCATTTAGTGCGACGTAAACGGATACAAAATAGCTAATTGCCCCCTAAGGGCTATTCATTTGGCCAATTCTAAGAGACAAAACATACCTATAGGTAAATTAAAACCGTTCTTAGTTACATATAGTTCTTAAACAGACTATACAAAATAAAGGTCACTGATTTTCTTGGAGAAAATGCCCTCTAATTAGCCAGAACAAGCCTTTAGTTTTAACCCTACCCCAGAGAACCGCTGTAAAAATCATATTTGCTTTTCATAAGAACTAAGAGATCTTCAATAAACAGGAATAAATGGAGGGATTACAAGTATATCTAAGTGATAATTTTCTACCACTGACTACCTGATTGACTATTATAAAGGTTACATATAAGTAAAACTCATAAAATGACTATCATGTTAAGATTTAACATTCGAGGCATCACTGTATGCTGAATGCGTAGCAATACATTCGAGTTGGTATTATTGCTTTTTGCAAATCTACAATGGTTAATGTTGCCAACCATCGAATCTATACGTGATAATACAGTATTATATTCAGAAATCATCCATTGTTTTCTATTTTCAGTATTTAAATCGGACTGTTATATCTAATCATACAATACGGGAAGAAAACCTTAAAAAACCTATATATATATCGTTAGTGTAATTTTCCGTGTCCGTTGTTCAAAATCTCTCACTGGTTTTGATTGCATCATAACAAAAGTAAAACAGATATCAGTTATCATTTACTATATAATGTGTAACTATAATTCAGAGCTATAATCATAACAAATGTCATGAGGCTGACATTCATATTAGCGATGTTATGAGTGAGGAGGTAGAACTTATTGAATGACCCTCGTATATAGTCTATATTTACCCAAGTTACATCAGATCCAAATAGACTCTCGACTACATCAGCTCTATCGCAAGATTGACACAAATCAAGCCTTTGTAGGTTGGTATCCATGCCTTTATTAAAATTGAAACGAAGAATTACACGAATGTTGGTTTAACACAAGGAATTTAATTTGAGTATTCTTAACTGGGCTTGCACTTTCACATGGGGCGTCATGTCAGGAAAAAGTATCATTATGTTCCCTTCCCTTAACACTTAACACTTTTGGAGCGGTGATTTTGACCGGTATTTGACCGGTATGTTCTTTGAGGAGCGGTGCTTTGATAAAATATCGCAAATGATATGTTACATATAAAACTCAAGTTGTATTTATGATGGCCCAAAAATGTCACCTTGAGTGCTTCCTGGTGTATATGACCGGTTTTTATATAAGATTGCAATTGATATTATGTTACTTATCAATTCAGGCTGTATTTTATGATGGCTTAAAAAGTCACCTTGAGTGATCCCTGGTGTATATGGCCGGTGTTTTGCATACCTCTGGCTATATTCCGATGATATCGCAAATGCATATAAAGCTCAAGTTGTATTTATGATGGCATTGAAATGTCACCTTGATTGGGTGCCTTCTGGTGTATATGACCGGTGTTGATTTAAGATCCCAAAAGATATGCTGCATTTAAACCTTAAGTTGTATTTATGATGGCATAAACATGTAACCTTGAGTGTTTCTGGTGTATATATGACCGGTGTTTGGATAACTAGTTGGAAATAGTGCTTATTGAATTGTAGGTTCCTGTTGGGCTGTTGCCGAAATAAAAATGGTGGATTTGGTCGTATCATTGTCCGGCGTGTTGTTTTAAATTATTTATTTTATTATTCTGGTGTATCAAAATCGAGTAATTCAGTATGAATGCTTGATATAATATAATTCAAGTGCCTGTAGACACTTTCGTTAACATATGTACAGTATTTACCTGTTTTTTACACATTTTTTTTGCAATATAGATATGTAATTATTTATCAAAATGAGTAATGCTTTGAGATAAATAGATATTTTCACTACAAAAAAGATAAGTAAACACGCTACATGTAGCGTAGAAGCATCAATAGTGGGACTTCTGCTTCAATGGCAATCGACATTGATTTGTACGCGGTATCATTGATTGTTACTTCAATACACGTTGTATCAATGGTTCTAGCCTATTTTGTCTAGTATAACGGCGAGTAGTATCATCGTCCCATTTACAATGGCAAGAATTAATTCCTTTCGTATTAGCTTCATGATCTACTACAGGCTAAGATGGTAAGATGGTAAGATTTCCCTTGGTGATAAAATTAAACTCAATTGAAAGCCATTTCCAGTCAAAAATACAATTTTTTTGAAAATAGGTGTTTTTCGTGTGTAATTAATATCTTTGAATAATACTCTCTATCCATCAGTAATCAGTGTCACCTAATTTAATGTTTATTTAAGAAATAATCAGAATATTAAGCTGCTTAAATAAAAAGAACATAACACACTAATGAGTATATTTTAATTACAACTTGTGTTCGCCAGCTACTTACGCTATCATGCGATGCTTGAATTAACAGTTATAGATGATTTTATGATGACAAGTAAGCATGATCGAATATAAGTGATATAACCTACCTATTTTTTTCTCGAATTTGATTTTCTTAACAATATTTTCAAATGTTTTTCAAAATATCAACGTTTGGTTGAATTTTTCAAATGATGTTTGAAATGTTTTAAAAAATACTAACATTGTGGACAATTAACTGACATTTTGAGAATAACCCTGATCGACGGGACCAACCTAGAAGGGATGTTTCGTCGCCTAAGGTAATACCTTTCATTAGTTGTTCCAGTACTGTGCGAATTATGTCATCCTCATAACGTTCATACACATGAAGATATTTATGATTCGTCAAACAATCTTCTATATCTCCAATCGCCTCATCCAAATCTTGCCCTGACAGCCCACTTTGTGTCAGACTTTTACGAAGCTTTTCTGGATCGCTGAGAAAATTATACACAATACAAAAATGACTTTGAGAAAACGACTTTCCTAATTAGAATTGTGAACAAAACTTGTACCCTTTGTACAGAGCGGGAACTATATAACAACTACATATCTGAAATTCAGAAAAATGTCATAAAGAAGTATAATATACAGGGTGAGAAAAAAATGTGCACGGTATTAAACGGACCTTTGACCTTGATGTGTGTATTAAACCATATAACTGTTGTTGTTTGTTATAGAGCATATTTAATTTAGGTCATTTTCCGAATAATAAAATCAATCGACTGAAAAATAAGCAAAATTGTTACAGGTTTTGTAGACTGACCCCTTTTCACGATTCCAAAGGGATTTACACAGATAATAATACATGACTATTACTCGTATTACTATGACTATTGCATTTGATCAAGAAACAAGTGTCTTTAGAACATTGCCAACGGCACGTGTTCTATATTTGAATATCCTAGGGTACATTCTCATAACTATTCACCATGGTCCTACTAGGAAAGAGGGCAGTAGGTTACCAACACTCTCTAAGGATTTCCACTGGTTGGTACCGAAAAGTCTGAGGTGAGGTGGGGTATATACCACTCATAATCCACACAAAAATATTGTTGGCCTATATTTCACTGTACAAAGAATACAATGGCATGGCCCTTTCACAGGTAGGCCTATTATCTATATAGACAAGTTACTGTATATAGGACATTTTTTAGTTGAGAATTTCAGTCTCAGTTTCTGTATTATTTTACAGTTTCGTACAACTATTTTATATAGCACTTTTCCCAAGTTATAGAATTTCGGAGGTACGTGCGCCTTCGTTTCACCAGTATGTTATTCATAGGCTTGAACATCTGAGGTATCTTCGCGTGTTTTCATTTCTTTACGGAATAAACACATCTTTCCCTCTCCAGAATATATTCTTATAGGGTGCAAGCAGCCACCTGGAAATGTTCATAGTTTTGAATAATTGTTCTCTACTTATTATTTCTTTTAAAGAACGACGCATACTAATAATGTTTGTGTGTAGGGAATTACAGAAGTATGCCATTATTTCAAAGCGAGTCCGCCTTTTATTTTTTTATAATAGTTTTATAGCCATACCGCCTTTAGCATTTCATATAAATTATATATGAAAGCGAGATATTATAGTCATGAATATCTAATTTTGTGTTTCAGGGTCCTCAGCGATTTATCACAATCTTATGCAACTGTCAACCAGATATTTACTTGTTAGTGTCTTCATTATTAGAGTTTTCTAGCTTGGAAATGTTAATAAATTATTTTATATGTCGGATGATTTACATAGAGCCGGAAACAGGTTCCGCCAAGGACTATCTACCTTTCTAAAACGGCGATCAGACCAGCGAATGCACTGCGCTCAAAAGGTATGAACTATGAGTAACACGCAATGAGAGCCAGGAAAATTGTTCGAAATTGTCCAATTTTAAATCAAGGTCACTAAAACCTTATAGAGATTAACATAATCTATTGTATGGCGGGAGTTTGGAGCATACTTGGATGTTGAGACTCGTCGTGTGGTACTGGGTGGCGAGGAAAACAGACATTTGGACTTACTAAACATTACATTCCAGTTGCCTTTAAAGTTGCCCAAGTTTGACAGGTTGAACTGGCCATGACATCCACCCAACACCATATTAACCGCATGCTGGGGGACATTGAGTGTGGCAGCGGTGGAACTGGTAGCAAGCACGCAGGCGCTGCAGTCTTGCCACATGACTTGGCACACATGGTGATTTTCAGCCAGCTTTGGGCTATTTTTTTAAAATTTTAAATATACTCTTCGGATAATGTAACGTGATTTTTTTTTCGAATTTGAACTTTTGTTTTTACAAAATATGACTAGCACTAGTTTCTATTTTACACAACAACATTTTTCAAAAGTAATATATAGGGCTTCTAGTTACACCCAGACTAAAGAGCCTTGAGCCATGCTTAGGACAGCAGGAAAACGCAGTAACTACACAATTTGGGATTTTGATTTTGTGTGTGTGTGTGTGTGCATAAATGGGTACTAGGGATACAGAGCGTTCATATTATGACAGATTTTTTTTTTTTGTAAATGGGAAAGGCTTTTTTTTTCATTTCCGAAAATGCAGTATCTACATACATTTTTCTCCTTCCCAAAGTAAAAATCAGTAACTACAAATGTGTCTAATTCCCAAAGTAAGAACGCAGTATCTACAATGATCATATACCCACATAATTGCTTTATTACTCAAATTAAATATCTTTATACAATACAATAAATATCTTAGAGATCTATTTTAAAACAAAATTGGATCTTTACACCGAACAACAAACCAGTAATTTTTGCATGATATCCCCAAATTCTTCCTGGTGTGTGTGGTTGGGGTTGGGATAGCTTCAAAAACTTCTCAATCATTAATTTTAAGGTTTAAGAATGAGAAGTGTTATTTACCGGTCTACTTACTACACTTGATATCATACAAATTGCTAACACAATGTTGTATTGTAGATACTGCGTTTTTCCTTTGGGAATTAGACACATTTGTAGTTACTGCGTTTTTACATTTGGAAGTAGCAAAATTCACATATTGCTTTATTACTCAAAATCATATAAATATTATCCATTTATTAGGGTCATTAGTCAAAGTAAATATCTTTACAATGCTATAATTATTTTTAAAATATATTTTAAAACAAAGCTTGATCTTCAGAAACACCGAAAAACATTCAAAACCGGTATTTTTTGCGTGATATCCCCACATTTCGTGGGGTGTGTGGGTGGGGTGGGGATAGCTCCGAACACATTTTATTGTTCCTTTTACGGTTCAAGAATGATACTATAGAGTTATTTACAACTCTATGATACTTGAAACACATGGTTTTTAACATAAAAAATGCTAATACAAGTTTGCATGTAGATACTGCGTTTTTCATTTGGGAAACTGGAATTAACAGTGCAGTATCTACCTTTTGTCTAATAACACAAAGAAAATAAACAAATATCATTATGTTGATAAGTATGAATAAAGATGGTTGTATTACCAGAACTCGTTATACCATAGTTATATTCATGAATTAAATAAACTCTTAATGTTGATGATCATTAGCCATCTATCTTCATGCTAACGGTAATTGTTGGTACATGCTGTTCGCTGTTAGAGCCATGTTTTTGTTCATATTTGACTTATTGATACCAGTATGTTTAATTATTTTATTATGTTATATAACTATGTATAGAATATAGATGAATGAAAAAGAAAATAAAATGAATGAAGAAAATAAAAAAAAACCTCTTTAGAGGCACTGAGCAAGCACGCTGTCAAGACACAGGTGGTGTGAAACAAATCAGATAAATAGTGTAGGAGGGGATGATTTATTGCCCTGGATAAAAAATCAAAGCCGTGGTCAAGAAAGTTGGAAAACATACAGGGAACGGAACCATAATGAACAGTCAAATTCGAGAAATTGAAATCGTCATATTATCAAATTCATAATATCAGTATAAGCAGTTGCCCATTTGTCATCCTAGTATGCGTTTCCTCACTCAGGAAATCTAAAATCAGCCATCCATTCGGGAAGACCAAAGACCCTAAATAAGTTTTCCATTGAAACACTTGCCATATTTCAACCCTCGGATCTGGTTACATTGTCGGTATATGATTACCATTTACAATACATTATAAACTTTAATTTCAGCTGATTTCATTGGGGATATCTTTATGGAAAGGCGCTTTATTAATGTTGTTTATGTATGTCTTACATGTTTAACGGCAATCATATCGCATTTAAAATCCACTGAATTAAAAGTCAGCTAGCTGAATTTTTAAGTTTAAAACATACCTTGGTTTAATTTTGCGCAACTGTGTGAGTGCGAGTGCGAGTGATTTAGCTATTCCTCCTGGCTGTTCGATCAATATGACATGCATCTCCTTCGAAAGAGCCGTTTTAACTATCTTCAAAGTCTTGGCATCACCTTTGTATACCACTAAGACCGCTCCTATGTCTTATGCAGTAAAGAAATGAAAATGATATCTTGATATTAAAACCTGTGTTGTTTTATGGGTTTGCTTTAAACATATAGCCTTGAAAAGAGTATGGCGAAAGTATACATTTTCTGAAAGTAAACACTATTTCAAATCTCATTTGATCAAATTCAAGGTCATTTTATACAGGGTGTTAAATGAATATTGCACTAAAAAAGCAATATTTTCACTTGAACATCAAATGATTTCCGATAAAGTTGGATGTTTCAGAGGAATACAGAAAAAAAACCATCCCTTTGTTTTAGTTACAAAAGGTTTATTATACAGGTCCAGTGGTTATAATTTGTAACGAAATTTACGAAATAAAGTGAACTATTTTCATAATAGGATATCATAATACATTAAGTATTAAACTGGTATACTGCAGTTAAAAAGAATAGAACACTCTAACATAAAGAATATACCCATAGAAAAAATACATGTGAAGCCCTCAACTGCAGTAGGCCATGTGTGCCATTTAATGTCCAGTTTGCCTTCTTTTCTAGGAAAACGACACCAGGAGAATATAAAAATGCAAATGGAAGATGTAATTGTTCAATTCCAATTGATTAACATATGAACCGCTAATTGTAGATTACGATTTGTCAAAAGTGATATAATTTACAGTAATGTAAGACACTGGCTTCCTAACCTACGCTCCTTAACGTCCTTCTCATGCATACATTTCCTAATTAATAACTAATTTAAAACTGAAAATATAGACCAATTTATTTTGCTGGTATAATAAAACTTCTTTAAATGACACCGAAATCATCATTATATAAACTCTGTCATTTTGAATATCACGGATGGTGTAAACAATTTAACACATCCTCACACTAAGTTATCACAATTCATGGCGCATGACCTTATGTATGATGGGCAATATTGCTAGCCTACTCAATTTCTTCAAGCTGAGGTTGTTATATTTATAATGGCAAGTCAATTGAGGTTATCTATGTTGCTAGGCGCAGGTGCGGATACAGGGGGGGGGGGGGGGGGGGGGGGGGGGGGGGGGCGGACCCGGTCCCCCCTATGCCAAATGGGGAAAAAGGAACAAATAAAGTGGGAACAAAAAAGGAACACAAAATAAAAAGGGAAAGAGAGGAAGAAGAGGGGACACACGGGAAAAAGTGGGTGAGGGGTACGAAAAGGCGAGCGGGGAGGCATGCGAGGGATATAAGAACGTTTGGAGTTTATTGGAAGTTGGTCAGGATACGTTGCCGAGAAATCTGATATTTTGAAGGTAACTATATAGTAAAACTTCTTTCTGGCATAGGCCTATATAAAAAGCCAATATTGATCGGAATTAAAGTGATTGCTTTTCAATAAAATATTGCTCAAAAGTACATACCAAATCGCACCAAATGGGTTCGGAAATTGAAGAAAAAAATCCAATTCTGAGGGGGGCACATCAGACTCTCCCTGTTCGAGTTTTTAAACAATCTATACTTAAATTAAGAAAATATCAGTATATTATGCTCTGGAAATGAAGAGAAATGGCTTTTCGATAAAATGTTGATCAAAAGTATACATCAGATCGCACCAAATCAGTTCGAAAATTTTAAAAAAATATTAAAACATTTAAAGTAACTTTCAATTATTTTGTTACCAAACAGGCTAGATAGACATTTGAATGAATCTTTTCCGCACATTTTTATACCAAACATAACACCTGACAACAAAGATAAACCATGATTAGCACCATTTTCAATACACTACGCGGAAGAAAACACCAATTGTTAACAAGCACATACGTCGTATCAGTCCCGTGTTGATCGCTGCGCATTTTCCCTCAATGGGCGGACTAATTCAAATTAAAAGTGTCATGCATGAGGGATATGAATGTAAAGGGATTTTTACGGAATGGAGATACGGCTGCACTGTGTGATCGATTGCCCGCCGGTCAATCCTGGTTATAACAGTTTCACACACGGAGTGAACCTCACACACGGAGTGAACCTCACACACACCCATTTTCCTTCCGCGTAGTGTATTGAAAATGTGACTTTTGAAAAGAAAAGAAAAAATGCTGTATTACCCTAACTCTAGTATACCCCCCCCCCCCCCCCGGATTTGAACCACGGACCTCCAGCACCAGGGCCCAGATCCTAGCCACTACACCACGGCTGTCAGTCACACTCGGCGAAGTATATTCGCCTCGTTATATAGCCTGGGTCCGTTTTGTAGCTCAAAAATCTGCACGCCGGGTTATAAAAACATTTTTTCGCCCAGTTGCCGTGTGGTATAGTAGGGTTAAATGGCGCTAATCATGGTTTATTTTTGTTGCTTTGTGTTATGTTTGGTATCAAAATGTGCCTAAAAGATTCATCCAAATGTCTATTTAGCCTGTTTGGTAAAATATAATTGAAAGCTCCTTTAAATGACCTAAACAAAGTGTACGATTTTCTTTTGTCGAGCATTTTATATGGTTTGAACTGGACTAACCTTACGTTAGTCGAGCCATTCCGGACTAACCTTACGTTAGTCAAGCTAGCTTGACTAACCATACGTTAGTCAGAATGGACACCATCTGGACTAACTTAAAGCGAATCAAGCGACTAGCCTAAACTAATCCAGCTTAGGACGGACTAACATCAAGCTAGTCGAGCTTGTCCAGCACTGCTGGACTAGGCTAAAGATAGTCAAAATGGACACCATCTGGACTAGCTTTGAGTTAAGGTGCGTTCATACTCGCGTCGTTGCGTATCGGTCGACGTCGACGGACAAACGTTGACATTGCTTCAACTCGCGCACCGATATCCGTCGACGTCGGCCGATGCGCAACGACGTGAGTATGAACGCACTTTTAGTCAGGCGACCCGTTTAGGTTTTCAGTATAGCATGAATCGTGCTATCATATACATGCTAGGCCTATATATCATTAAACAGGTGCATCTTCTTTCCAAACGTTTTAGATACAGTTTATTATTCCCGGCAAGATTATAGGTTGTTGTCAATTTTTAATTACACTGTCTCGAACCCGGTACCTCGAGCTATCATGGCAAAGAATACTTTTTTATTTTAAAAAGTATAATAATGATACAAACATAACATTATTATAATTCAAATTATTCATCGTACCGGCTTGTAGAACAGTTTCTCTTTCATTCCTATAGTATTTGTTTAAATATCATCATTTTGAAATGGAACTCTCACATTTGTCCGTGTAATCCTTGGAAACGGCTTTCCCCAGTCTATTCCAAAACGTCATATCTTCATCGCTCGTTTCTTGATCAACCAGAAGGAAGTGGGTTAGGTTTCGTTCCAACGAATGCTTGTTTTCGTTTTCCTCCAAAGACACATCTGTCTGCTATTAAATTATAATGAATCAAATACAGATATTTTATACTTATGGCACATGAGAATGGACAATAATCTATCGAGAGAAAAACCACGCAGCGAACAAAAAATAAAAGGCGAGGAATGAGAAAAAGGCCATAAGAAAAAAAAACTGGGTAACGTCTTTGACACCATCCCTGCCCTGCGTTGTTGCTGAGTGACGGGTGTCTTATAACATATCATGGCACGCCCCAGTCGTCATATAAAACGTCGTGTTAAAACACTATTCACGAAGTCTAGTAATTTTAAGTCGCGTGTGGGGGTGCGTGTGTTACTCGACGTTTCATATTATGCACCTTGATTTTGACTGGAAATTGTAGAATGTGTTTGTTTCCCTTTGTTGTTGCTGGGTAACGGGCGCGTTAGAGCTATGGGATGTCACAGGCGTCATAAAACTTCGAAATGTCATATTATTCACTTTGATTTTGAGGAGAAATGGTAAGTAAAAAAGAATATATATATTGCATAACAATAGAATTTAACAAGAATTATGTTTTTATGCCTGTCCACAAAATTATTCATACCCCATAGCAAGTCTCAGGATTAATGCACTTTTTTTGTGAAAATACACATGTTTTTGATATTCCAAACGTTCTTTATTATTGTTATGCAATAATTCCATGATGTGTGCATATAATATGGATGAATTACAAATGTGTCCTATTGAATGTACGGTGAAGGATGGTATAGGACTACACTTAACTATTTGTTAGCATGGCGAAGAAGATCAAATAACTAAATGAAGACCTTTTGTTGTGCAGATTGTAAATATCCACAAATAGGGGAAGGCTACAAAGCTATTTCGAAACAATTCCGAGTGCTAGATTCCAACATACAAAGCATAATTAGGAAACACAAGAAGTTCAACTCAGTGCAAAACATTGAAGGACGCAGTCGGTAGCCAACGGTGTCCCATTGTTTGGCAAGAAAAGTATTGCGAAAGAACAACAACAATCCACAGATCACCATAAATGCTCTCCTGAACAACCTTGGCAATTCTTGGACCAAGATATTATGGCAGACACTCCAGCAGACAGTGCACACGAGAGTTCTCCATGGACTCTCACCAAGAGAGACTCTTCTCCTGAAAAGAGACACAGAGAAACTCGTCTTGCATCTTAGCCTACCCCAACACTGAGGATCAAAAGCTTGGATCTTTGTCCAGAAGTTCTCTTGCAATGCTAGATGAGTTTCTCTTTATCTCTTTTCAGGAGTAGAGTCTTTCTTGGTCGGGTCCATGGAGAACTCTCTTGTGCAATGTCTGCTGGAGTGTCTGCCTTAATATTTTGGTCCTAGACTCACCCAGGTTGTTTAGGAGAGCACTGACGGTGATCTTTGAATTGTTGTTGGCCTTTCATCATACTTTTCTTGTCAAACAAGGGGACAGCATTGGCTTCCGATTGAGTTCTTTAAGGTTTTTACCTGAGTAGAACGTCTTGTTTTTTTACCTGAGTAGAACGTTGCTTCGAAATAGCTTTGTAGCATTTCCCCTTTTTATGAGCATTCACAATATGCACACACAAAGGTCCTCACTAAGTTCTTTGGTCTTCTTCGCCATGCTGACAAAGAGCTAAAGTGTTGTCCTATTATATCCCTCACTGTACATTCAATAGGACACATTTGTAATGCATCCACATTGTATACACATCATGCATAACAATGTAAAAGCCTATCACACAATATAGTTCTATCACACAAGCCTATCACATGCTTGGAATGTCACAAACATGTGTATTATCACAAAAAATGGCCTCAATCCTGAGACTTGGTATGGGGGTATGAATAATTTTGGACAGGCATAAAAACACAATTCTTGTTCAATTTAATTGTTATGCAAAAAAAGTTGAGCCGAAATATATTGATTTGTACTTGCAAACAGTCTTTTGTGTAACAGTCTCTGCCTGTTAGGGCGTACCATGTGGTGATTCATAGGTCCTCAGATTACCTTTTTTTTTTAAAAACCAGTGATACATTACCATAACATTATACTACCGTATAGCCAAATTTAAAAATTCCTTAAAGTTTTGGTTCGGTCGTAAAAAATCACCGACATTTCAGGAAAAAATCCCAGTAAAACGATTACTACGTTCCCCATAAGTAAAACTACGCCATGCACATCCCAATGAAAGGAAAACATATTTTGAAACCTCTAGTTGGGTACACAACAAAAGGGAAACAAAATCGTTGGGATCTCGTTGGCGCGTCACATTACGCTGACCTTGAAACCATGACGAACAACGTCCTCAGCAGTTATGAAGCCCCTACAATTTGACGCGCCAACAAGATCCCATTCAATAAATAAGTTCATATGGAAGAACTGAGAGCCTTTAACAAATTCAAAAGTAAACATTGTTGGGATCTCGTTGGCGCACGGAGATCATCCATGTCAAAGGTCACATTTTACAATTATGAGCCATTTTCGCACTTCCATAAATCCGTGCGCCATCTTTAAAACACCTTGGAAATGACATCTACTTGCAAAGATGGTTTACCTTGAATAAAAAATGAAGAAACTAGCTTGGGATCTCAGAGATTTTTTTTTCAATGATTTTTTTAAAAATTTGCTTAAGAGCAACTTACACTGCATGCGAGTCAATAATAGCCCTTCATACATTGTTCAAGTTCTTGTAAATCAGTGCGCCAACAAGATCCCATCAACTTTTTGATTTATTTGCTTAGTTTGGCCACCATTAAATAGATACCACTGGAAAAAAACTTTGGGATTTTGATGGCGATTATTTCTACATGATCGCAAAGTTGAGGCGTCATCAGCTTTATTCTCGAGCCTTTTTGTATCAGATTATCAGAATGTCAGATTACTTTGGTGAATTTTGACAACATGGTTTTTATGCATTTTAGACCATTCTCAGCACATCAACATTAATCTGTTGCATGATGTTTCATAAATTGCATATTATGTCTTCCGAATTCGACAGGGTTGTTGAATTCGAAAGACATGACTTTTTGATTTTGAAATCAACATTACAGACTAACATAGATATGTTCAGAATAGTCTAAAATGCATAGAAAACAAAGTCTTATATGATATGTCAAAATTCACCAAATTTAACCGCTATCAAAATCCCAAAGATTTTCCCATCGGTATCTATTAAATGGCAGTCAAAATAAGCAAACAAACCGCAACATTGGTGGGATCTTGTTGGCACACTGTTTTTTAAAGAGCTTGAACAATGTATGTGGAGCTATTACTGACTCGCATGCACTGTAAAGTTGACCTTAAGCAAATTTATTAAAATCATTTAAAAAAAGTTCTTAAAGATCCCAAGCTGGTATCTTCATTTTTTATTTAAGGGAAACCATCTTTGCAGTTGGATATCATTTCCAAGGTGCTTTAAAGATGCGCACAGATTTACGGAGGTGCGAAAATGGCTCAAAATGGTAATATTTGAACTATTTGAACAATGTTTCTTTTTGAATTTGTTAAGTTCTTTCATATGAACTTGTTGGCGCATCAAATTATAAGGTCTTGAAACTGCATGAGGACGCTGTTCGTCAAGGGTTCAAGGTCAGCGTAATGCGACGCGCCAACGAGATCCCAACGATTTTGTTTCACTTTTGTTATGTACCCAACTGGAGGTTTTAAAATATGTTTTCCTTTCGTTGGGATGTGTATGGCGCGCATAGATATACTTATGTGGAACGTAGTAATCGTTTTATTGGGTTTTTCCCCTGCCATGTTGGTGATTTTTTACGACCGAACCAAAAATGTTAGGAATTTTAAAATTTGGCTATAGTATAATGGTACGGTAATGTATCACTTTTTGTTTTTTTTAAAAAGTTGATCTAAGGACCCATGAATCACAACACACCCAAAAATGGTACACTTTTAGAGGCAGAGACTGGTAAAGCTGGTATAGATGTGAGAAAATGCATAAAAACTTGTATTTTTCAAAGGCTATAAATAATTTTGGGCTTAACTGTGTATTTCCTTTTCGACGTTTTGTTTGGACGCGGATGCGTACCCGCTTGGTATGTTCACTGACTACCCTAGACTAGCTTAGACTAGCCATTGAACACAGTGCTCAATACCGTAAACGGCAGAGCAGTGCCGTAAACGGCAAAAATTCAGAGGTATAGACATTCCGGAATATATCGCTACTCTGAGTTTCATGGACAATCCCATACGGTCATTTTGTCCAATCATCAGGCGAATAGATGTTTCTCTGATCGCTGCCAATGTGACCAATTGAAAATGAGTATACACATTCAATGGTGTTTTATACCAGCGGTCAGAGCAACATCATATTCCAAAAGAAGTCAATATACACAAACACATTATCAAAAGATAATAAAAAAGGGCTCAAATCAGGAGCGTAATATTAATAATTGACAACCGTTTCTGGTTAGACTAGCCATTGAACAAAGTGCTCAATACCGTAAACGGCAGAGCTTTAAAAAATTCAGAGGTATAGACCTTCAGAAATATATCGCTACACTGGAGTTTCATGGACAATCCCATACGGTCATTTTGTCCAATCATCAGGCGAATAGATGCAACGATCAAATGTCTGCAAATTTCACGAAATTTCTTTTTGGGAAAACAAAACAAAGAACCGACCGGCTTATCAATGTTAAATGGGGACAAAATGAATCTTGTCAGGTCACGCATCTTTAATGGTATTAGGCTACAGTTATAATGTATCTTACCTGGGACATTGGATTTTGAAGACTCTCCCGTTGTGAACTCTCGAGGGCTTTCCATGGCGTTACCCCGATGGCTATCCCATGTCCGCCTTTGGAATCAATATTGATGTATTCGTCGACGGCAGCACCCACCATTGGGGTTATTCCACAACGGACAGCTGGGGTAATGATCCATGCTCCTTCATAATGTAGAAAGAAACAATTTATGTTTACTGAGGTAAAAGCAATACGCGGTTTCAGTACCGGAAGTCGAACAGTACTGAAATTCAGTCCCACAATGCAATGGGCGTAGCATAAAACATTAAATGAAATCTGATAAATTAACCATCGTCCTCCTGAGATGTTTTTGTAACACTGTTACAACCACCCCCTCTTAGGAAATCCAAACCAAGATGCAGAGTATGCTTATTTGGGTACCATAGTATAGAGATTTGTCTGTACAGTGAAATATGGGGCCTCCGCTGAATTTAAAAAAACACCAATTCGCCCCAAAAACATCGGAATTTCATTCGGTATTTTATTGCTTATAAGTGAGGGAAATGATGTTTCTAACGTAGCTATAAGTTTCAGGACCATACAATTAAGATACTTGTTTTTAAAATGGCGATTTAAACAAATAGGAAGGTGGCATTCGGCAACCCCTCAGACTTTGACGGCTTACCCTACCCCGGATAAATGAGCGCAAATGATGTAAAAGCGATCCCCTAGGCGCCTTAGGTCATTGTTCTTTATGTTAAGCGCAATCGTCGAAAATTGTTAGGGGGCGGAAACCACACATACCCTTTAGGAGGTGTGTTAACCTTTGACCCGCAAAACATTTTAACGCAAAATTCCTTTTTTATTCAGTTGGATATCTATCTATCTAACTAGTTATATCTAGTTGGATATCCATACACCCATATGGAAGACATGACCAAGATGGAGTCACCTATTCAGGTAACGACAATATGAATTTCACACTCTCTGTATGGAAGATTAAGGTCATGTCTTCCATAGGTGGCACCTGTGGGCTCTATTGGTGTGGTACATAAAGAACGACATTTACTTTCCTCACAATTAAAATAATTTCAGACTTATTTGGATATGTCACGGGGGAGGGGGGGGGGGGGGGGGTAGCAGTCTCTGTAATAGATGACTAGCCGATCGGCTACATTCATGCCCATTTTTGAACATGTTGTCCTAACGACCCATCTATCCTAAGCGAATGACCAATTTTATACAACTAGTCTTTTGATAATGAACGTGTTTTATTATACAATATTTCTTTCGCTGAATACCTAGACTATAGAAAGATCCTTAACAGAACAAGAAGCACGATGGCAAGGTTTGGTACACTATGTATGTAGCTGCGCTTCAAACTTGAAGAGTCATGGGTTTAAATCCCGATTATTGACTTATTACTTTCATAACCTCAACTTTGAGTATGTTTTCATTTCGTTGGGATGTGCTTGGCGCTCATATATTTTTGGGGAACGTAGTAATCGTTTTACTGGGATTTTTTTAAATTTCGATGATTAGGAAGTGTTAGGAATTCTAAAATGTTGCTATAGTATTACATGAGTATAATGATAATGGTATGGTAATGTTTCACTCGTGTTGTTTTAAGTTGATCTGAGGACCTATAAATCACCGTATGGTCGCGGGTGGGGGTGGTGTGGGGGGGGGGGGATATTTATTTAAGGATGTGCCACCAGTAAAATGAAAATTGCCCCAAACATTTACCAACTTTTGGTAGAAAATGGACCTATATGTTTACCAGAAACCCATAATTTTCCTATGTATTTGACAGATTTGGCGGAGTTTTTGGCTAAAACACCAAATTAGGAATTTAAGACCCATACATTTACCAAAAATGGATTTGAAAAGGGGTCATCCATTTATCAGAGATTGAAAATGGGACCCTTTTTGGCTGCACATCCCACTAACCTCATGCTCATAATTATTCACTAAGTAACCCCCCTCCCCATCCGGAGTATGGGAACTGTTGATTTGGTATGGTTGAGTTAACAAAAGCTTCATGGTTGAATGGGAAGGCGAACATTTCACGAGGACCTGCTGCTTACGGGCCATTCACCCTAACACTCTTGAGTACTACGAATTACTACGATGCGGTGAGCTTGTGTCACCCGGCTCGGCAGTTTTTCGATTAAATAATGGCCCCAGGGTATATACATGGCGAAGTATACTGAGCCATGTATGTTTGACCCCGTGACCTTAGCGGTATATCGTCTGCCTCTGAACCCAGAGGTCTGGGGTTCGAGCCCCGGGGACGTGGGGCCCTTTCCCCCCTCGCTCTTTGGCCGCGAACAAAATTTCTTTGGAAAAGGTGCCTTGGGGGTTAGGGTAACCCGAACCAAAAAGATGAGGTCATTACCACGTGGTAAGTTCCAAGTCAGTGCAGGGAAAAACAGTTTGACCGTGAACCCGATAGAAATATGTATTTGTTACACCTCTGATTGACAAAATAAGCAAGGAATTGTATGCCCTATTGTATGATCAGATTATGAATAGGTATGGAGTGGGTGTGTAATAATATGTAAATGTTACAGTTACATCAAAGCCGTGTAACCCATAGTAATATTTTCCCTAGCACGAAGGACATCACTGAAAACGGACAAATAACCATACCTAACTTAAGAGCTACATGGATGATTTTGTTTTTCAACATCTCCACTTCTTGATCATTAACCACGGTGTCGTAAGTACCCGAGATGAGCGAAATAATCATATTTGGTGCTTCGAGATGCCATATGTTCTTCAAGAGGTATATTAAATCATCATCCTCGGTCTTGTAATCTAGTCTAACATACTGAAACAAATTGAAACATTTACATCGCAACATTAATTCGTAATAAACAGAAGGTAAGTAGAAAATTGTATTTTAACCAAAATCGGGTTCTCAAAACATTTGAAATTCGGATATTGGAAATCCAGCGGTTATTGAATATGTCAGGCCTTTTTTAGGGGCCGATCAATAAACCTATCTGACAAAGTACACCCTCTCTATATACCATCAAAGAATTAAGGGGGCATTGATGTACCAACAATCTTTCTGATTACCACCCATCGATACTTGTGTAGTACTAGCCTCGGTGGGGGAGGGGGAGGGCACTCATGTATAAAAGTTGTAATCATCCGTGGGAATCCACTCGCAACAACTACACTTAACGTGGAATCTCAAAGAAGGAAAAAGTGACAACGATTATGTCTTGACAAATCATACGCATTTTAACGGATATAGGGTCCTCAAGACAAGTTAAGACTGAATACACGTATACAGTAAGTGTGTGATTCAGTTTTGTTAGTAAATTTGTCTGTAGGCCTAACCATTTTCGGCTATTGTTACAATGATAACACATGACATTCGGCCCCGCAACCCTTAGCGCGGATTCAGGTTGACAAAGAAACCCTGCAATTGGCGATTTTGATACCCTTAGTATGGGTCCGAACGGGCTCGCATTGTCGTTGAAAAAAGCACCCGCGTTTTCGTTCACACGGATGATTACAACATAATATCTGACCCCCCCCCCCCAACCCGGACTAAAGCATTACACATAAAGTACAAACAAGGCATTGTTTGGGACAGTCTTTGTCGTCAAAGATATCGAGCTCCAAGCGAAGCGCGGCGTGAGGCCAAATTTGTCATTAATTTGGTTCCTCATGCGACTCTTTTTGACCCACCAGACATGAACTCGTATTATAAAAAATGTGAAACATACTGTTACTGTGGACAATGTCTTACTCCTCGTACTAGATCAAAAGTTATTATTGTGTGTGGAATTGAAATGTTTGCAACAAAATACAACTTTAACAGTCTATCCTCGTTATTTTGTACACTGTGAGCTATTGGAAGCAATCAGGCATACTTATAATTATTGGTAGTTAAGGTTCAACTTCAAACGAATTATTGATTGCCAATGTGCACGAATTATATTCACTTCGTAAATGATAAACAATGTCAGGCTATTGAAAATTATTGAAATACTTACAATAACAGCAATACTTGTTAAAACCAGTACATAACTTTGTTAAAGAATACTTTACCTTACGACGCAATGTGTCACGCAATGGTTTATGTTTGAAAATGATATCCCCAAATGCGTCAGTTTTCATCTTGTCAGGACTCGTGTAAACCTATTCAAATCAGATGAATAGGATACTTATATCGTATCCATCCTCTATAGTTACACTACAGTAAAGTTAGTCAATGGGGTTCCCGGTGTTTTTTCAACTTTCCTAATTTGCTTTATTACGATCCGATATGATATGGTTTATAAAAGATAAATATCTACCAAAAACATAATCCGACGTCACAAAAATAATTTTATTAGGCTGGAATGGTCCCCTCTAAAGGTTTTCCAATAAATTGCGCATGCCAGTAATAATTTATATATTTCTGCACATGGGGTTTCCCCAAAACGGTTGATCTCAGTTGAAAATTCCCATAGCTTTACACTGCCGATAATGAGCTAATTGATATTCATGAGGTGATTTACTAAAGCGAATTTACATAGGTATTCTGACTTGCTCGATAAAATCACGAATTGCAATGCTTTTAAATCATGAATATTAATAGGAAACATGAATTTAGTGGTATAAAATGTACAATGAACTGGTAATTGGATCTGATGGCTTATTTACTTTGTTGACAACACAATGATAACTTGCAAGCTTCCAGGGGGGAAATCCATGTGCGCGACAGTGTATATCTTTCAAAATAGTGAATAAGCTGTGTTATAGATGCTAGCGTTATACCCTGGCTACGCTCGGGTCCCCGCTAGATGAGCAAAAGAGATTCATGAGTTGTAACTTGAGTTCATGAGTTGTCTATTTCGGACAACCTTGAGTTCATGAGTTGTAAAACAACTCGGGTGGAATATAATTATAAACGCGGCGCCATAGGCGGTATGTGACACTCGCCATCTGATAGGCGGTAAGCGTACTAACTTGCCGACTAAAAACGCGCCAAAATGGGCTAAAACTGCGGGATCTGTATTTGAAGCAACCCCGTTATGTCCGCAATTGTAACGTATAAAGACACTACATTCTGTTAAAATGTTTAATTACTTCATGGCCCTCCAATACGTTATGCCAATATATTTCTATAAATATATGGTTATGCCTCATTACTTTATAAACCCCTTACACCTCCATCACACCAACCAGTGAAATATTAGTGACCCGTCAACGTTAGCGTATAGGAGGAAGGAGTTGGTTCAAGCTTGAATTTCTTTTCATTAATTTATTATTATCAATTTCAACCTTGTTAGTTTGTTAACAATGTTTTTATTAATATTTAGGAAAAAATGCTCCCCCCCCCCCCCCCTCCATAATTTGGAACTTCGCCTCGACACTGTTTCAAATCTTAACTGACTGTTCACTCTTTAAAAAAAAACACCAGAAAAGAAATCTTGAAAGATTAGGAATATATCACCAACTTCGGTTCCACGGTCAGAATCGTCTGCACTAGCATCTTGATTGTTGCTGATGTTGCCTTCTGTATGTTCCTCAACTTTGTTTCCACGGTCAGAATTAGCGTCGTTGCTAATGTCGCCATCGGAAGTCCTCTCCGGTTTGTCAGATGCACTGTATGTATAAGACGAACAAAATTTTAAAACAAAATGTAATGGCATCGCATTTGCATGGTGCAACAATCTTGTGTATACAATGGTTTGTCTTTCTGAATGTTTACTCATTGTATTCCCCTTTAAATCACTGTCATATTTAACATTTATTCCGTCAGCTGAAATGGTATTTAAACGTGAATTCCATGTGACCCCAAAATGAAAATTAAACTATTCGATTAAAACTTATGTCGTAAAAGAGTCCAGTTTGTAATAACTAGCAGGTAATGCTTGCTTCGCTCGTGACCCGCTAGATGGTCAAGCAAACCACCGATTCTCGGCTTGTTTGAGAGAATCAAAACCAAAAACTAAGTAAGACTTAGGGCGTGTTCACACTATAGCTTTTTCCTCAACCCGGGTCGGACTCGGGTCGAACCCGGATTGATTGATATTTCATTTTCTGTTCACACTAGCGCTATGTATGTGTTGAAGTGGTTTTTTTTGGGTTTTTTGTATATAAAGAGCAAATGTGAACAATAGCCCAACAGACATTAACAACGTTAATGAACTGAGTGATTACAAATCAAACGGGTAACTCTCAACAGAGAGCTCTGATGAGCCAATCAATTGGTTCACTGCAACAAAAAATAATCACAATACAAGTAAACACAATTGGGCTAGTAAAAAAGCCAATGAAAGTGGCGTGGGACAGGAATAGGACAAACACCCAAACATAGAGAATAACATCAAAAAATAAGATGAAAATAATATCTGGAGGTCATTGATGCATCGAGAGACCTTAGCCAACATACTCTGAAGAGTTGGAGAGAAAGTGTCTGTTAACACGACATTTAAAGATTGTAGTCCTTCCTCAAGGATGTTGCCAACAACATTGACTGGAAGACTGTTCCACAGTGGAACAGCTGTATAATTGAAGCTTCTGTCTAAGCAGCAAGTTCTGGCAGGCAACACTTGAACCCGTAGCACGACGATGAACATATGGTGTGGGGAGCAGTGCTGCTAAGTCTTGTGGGCAGTGGTTGGTATGCATTTTGTACAAGACCGTGGCTGCTGCTACCTGTCGCCGGTGAAGTAGGCTTGTGATGCTGAGATGCGATAGACCAGTAGCGTCATGAGCTCTAATGATCTTGAGTGCCTTCCTTTGGATGTTATCAAGCTGGCTTAGAATAGTAGGTGAAGCGCTAGACCAGCCTAGTGAAGCATACTCCATTACACTACGGACTTGTGATTTGTACACAGTAGATCTGCCCAATGCCGTCAATTTATTTGCAACCTTGCGAAGAGCGCCGAGCTTCTGACCAGCCCTGGTTGAGACAGCCGAGATGTGTTTGGACCAAGTCAGCTTGCTATCAATGGTAACACCCAGGATTTCCAGTTTGTCTGCAGATGGTAGCTTGCATTCACCAAAGTAGAGTTCAAGTTGGGGTGGGGTTCTCTTCCTAGAGATTACCATGGTCTCGCACTTGGTAGGCTCAAAGGTCACTTTCCATTTATCAGCCCATGCTTTCATATTGTTTAGATCACTGTTAAGGCTAGCAGCTACTGCATTGCAGCTGGTTGAAGACTTAATGGGTGCGAACAGTGTTGAATCGTCAGCGTACAGGTAGAGCTCGTTGTCACAGACATCCACAAGGTCATCAATGAAGACAAAAATCAGTAGTGGACCAAGGATAGATCCTTGTGGAACAGAATCATTTATGGGTTGAAAGTTGAAACCCATTGCCTCCATCTGGCGTGATATATTGGCGTAAATATCCTTATTGTGGATCATTGAGTTCAAACTAGTTTGCACGGTCTCATCCACCCAGAGTTCCATTATGGTTTCCGTTTCAATTTGACTGCATTTATTTGTCATTTTGATAAAGATTTCAACCAGAACCAGAGGCAGAAGAGAACGTGCGAAGCAAAGCTCGAAACTGACGTAAACAACTACCATGCCAAACCACGGGCAGAGGTTAGGTCAGCAATCAGGTTATTTACTTCCGGCAACCCGGGTCGAAACAGCGATTTCTATTCACACTACAGTCATGCGGGTTGAACCCGGGTTCTACCCATCACTTTCGCAGGGTTGTAATTTTCGACCCGGGTCGGTTTTTTGAACCTATTTTTCTGTTCACACCAGACTTCAACCCGGGTTCGACCCGGGTCCGACCCGGGTCGTGGAGAAAACTAGCTATATTCGACCCAGGTCCAATTATTATCGATTTCATATTACAAACGTGCATGCGCACACCTAAATAAAAATAAATTGAAGGCAGAAAATCCCCGAATACTTAATACAACAAATTGAATGATTAACAAAATATAAGTATTAAATTAAAAAATGAGACATAGGATTTGGGATTTACATTTAGTGAGAAAAGACGCAACATTATTTCTGTCTATGTCAATATTTATTAGAATACATAGAAAATGTTTTACATGTTGTTGAAATGTTGTGATAATACTATCCTGGTATGGTCTTTTGAGGGTCTAATTAATAGTTTTACAGTGGAGACCTAAATTAATCAGCTGAGCGGGAAAAGCAATTGGAGGTGGGAGGTCATGCTGGGTGGAAATTATAAAATTATTGTGGAGCATATAAATTTGTCCTTTTTATATATGGGTAAGTAAAGCTGTTTAATATGATTTTCATTGAAATTTGGTTATTTAAAAAATTGACCTGTGTATATAAACATTAGGAGAAAGTTGATGTGTTTGCCTATCCAAAATTATTTCATTGTGGAGATATAAAATCATTGATTTCCTGGTCATTATGACAGCCTATACATAATAATATCGGTTTTCTGGCTTTAAGGCACTTTACCACTGAGGAACGTGTCATAGGCCTATAGATTATTTCTATTTTTGTGGATGGGTCCGATGGGATTTTAAGCACTGACACCATGCATTTTTCCCTCACTCCCCTTAACCCACGTTTACTATCCGGGCTGAAGGCACAGTGTTGTATATATGTGGGAAAGGAGAGGGGCCGGGGATTAATTCATCATTGATTGATTTATAAAGTTATAATTTGAAAATCGAAATTGACAAACTCACAAAACATATTTTAATATCATCTACGATCAATAAGTGAAAAAGAGATTTAATTCCATTCATGAAATTATATTTAATTCCCCTCCAAAAGTCCCTAGACCCAAATTATAAAAGCTCCCCCTTTATTATACACCTATCAGCTGTAAGACGCACTATACGACAGTGGTGCGTCACTTTACCGAGGTGCGTCAACTTCTCATGTACGCACCCTGTGTCAAAAAAAAGACGGACCTTTGTCATCCAAATACGCACCCTCAGTCAATTTTTGGACGCACCATTGGTGGATTCTGACGGACCATGACGACGCACCCCTTCGTCAGAATATCGTTGACTAAACTGGATAAAACACGATGACTACTGAAAATGAAACTACTTTTGATTCACAGGGGATCTGCCCTTATTCGATGTTGTCAACCCTGGCCTCTCGAATATATAGACAACGGACCGGGACCGGGACGGAACCAAGAGGAGAACTTTCATATGCACAATAAGGATATTCCACAATAATGCCTGACTGGTCTATACAATTCATAACACATTTAACTGATTATCATACACGTCAGGATGAGGATCCCTGAAATAATTTCGAGACATTTCCCATTCTGCTTCGACCCCTTCGATGGGTGGGGGCAGGGAGGGGGGGGGGGGGGGCATCCTTCATCCCTTGTTATACATGTAGGCCTATTTACAATAAAACGAGAGGTAAGTAGAAAATTGGGTTCTCAAAAGTGTAACATGCGATATAAAATATCCGAAAAGTGATTTTTGCGGTATTAAAGTAGAGCCTGGTTGGTGGTATAGTATAGCATATATTTAAAGGTCGTATTTTGTTGTTCGTAAAAAGATGTACACTGTGACGCACCCATGTAAAGTGACGGACCTTGACGCACCCTTCGTCAAATGTTTGACGGACCAAAGGCTGCCACTGACGTACCCTCCGTCAAGAATGTGGTGGTAAACGACACACCCATGACGCACCTCTCCCGGGGGTCGCATAGTGCGTCTTACAACTGATAGGTGTACGCCTTCTGAACACGCGTGACAAAACCACACTTCTGTTAGGTTTGGTGGGGTAATCACAGATTATGAGTTATTTTGAATATATTTTTAACTTTCAACAGCCTTTAAACACAGGCGTAGCCCAGAAGGCTTGTTGCCCGGGGACACTGACCATATCGGCGTAGGGTCCAGGGGCCCGCTTAAGGGCCCCAGTGGCGTCCTGGGGCCAAGCCCTGGCGGGGGTTAAGGGAGCAGAAGTCCCTTAGAGCTGTAGGTTTTCTGACCTAATACCTTAACAAGCGCGTAGCGCGAGAAAAATGTGCTACTTTACACATAAAAGCTTCATAAAGCTAAAGTAAATGTATGGAGGCCCATGCAAAATTTGCTACTTTATACTTATTTTTTCATAAAGCTTAAAAGGTTTCAAGGCACATGTGTTTTATGTTTGATATTCACATATGACTATATTTTTGGTGCAAAATCATTTCTTTACAGTCATTTTGTTATGACATTTTAACTTTAAACTAATTCCCGAAACACTAATTCCCGAAACCTAATAACAGTTTTGAGCACACGCGCGCGCAGAGCGAAATTTGTTGTGGCTTTTTTACATTAGTAATATTTTTGATCCCTCCTTATCGGCAACCTTTTTTTTTTATCCCCACTTTTTGAGGCTTATTATTTTGTATGACCGCACCCCCCCCCCCCCCCCCCTGAATTTCCCCCTCCCCCACCAAAGTATCTATGAACACTCCTTAAGCGAACTTCAATCACGTACACGCACGGGCTTATACATGTACGTTTGTGGCAATATTATAACGACAATATAACTACAATAGGATCGACAACATTGACCATATTGTGGCTCGGTAATGTGCTATGTATGTTAATAATATAATAATAGTGTACAATCAAGCCTTGAAGTGTATAAATGTATATAACTGTGTAAAAGATGATATTAATAAGAGCAATCTCCCGAGGGGGGGGGGGGTGGGGGGGGCACTGACATTGGAAAAGGGTATAGGTATGTGCCGCGCTGAAGACCCCCTGTTTCACCCTCTGCTGCTAGCTTTTATGACCCCCTTTTAAGCCTGCATCAGTTCAATACCCCAATCACGGCTGTTTATTCTGAGAACACCGTAACTTGCTGGCCCGGTTCTGGTTTTAACTGACTCAAGTACCTGAATATACTGGCCATCTTTTGTAGAAATTTCAGAACATATTTTGTTGGTGCCATTTTTGAGAAATAGAGCTTTGAATAATATTATTCACTATAATAGCGCCCTCATCGGCCACATTTCCCATAGAGTAAAGGGCTCGAACAATTTTCGTGACATTTTCACCGTATACTCGTATTAATTAGTGCTACCTAAATCAGGTCAAACCATAACTGGGCCACTATGTAATCTTTTTTATTCCATAATTTTAATTATAAAGCGGACAGTCAAACAGCCGTGCAATGTTATTGAAAATTCAAAAATCACGAAGTTTTGCGTTCCAAAGCCCCAAATATTCGATAATTTTGCGTTCTAAAACCAAATAAAATCGAAAATTTTCGTTCTTGCTAATCAAAATTGAACAATAGGCTAGTTCTCGAGACCTACTTTTTTTGAAAAAATCAGTTCCTAAGACCCTATTTTTATTGTCATTAAATCCACTCAGTGCAGTTCTGTAGCCCCCTTTTTGAGACCCTGGGCGGCACACCACTCCCCAAAAAAGTAGAGTGCCCCCCCCCCCCGGGCAATCCCGGGCAATCCCCCCCCCCCCCCCCCCAATGAGGGTGACCATGGCCTGGGCCAAAAAAAGGTATGTATCACATACATTTGGGAAATGGCTATGCGATATATGCCGGAACTCTTCTGGGGAGGGCGTTGGCCCATTTGGAGCCAATTTATTTATGTTTATCTTACTTTAAAAAGGCCAAAATCTGTCTTAATTAAGCTTAATTAATGACCAAATTGGTAATTATTATTAAACTAGTACTGTGTATCCAAGCCAGACTTACAAGGTATCAAATTAAAGGTAAAGATGTGTTTAAAAAAATGGTCTGAGCAGATAATTAAATATCCTTATAGCACTTATAATATTTTCCTGCAAACATTTGGTATATTTAAATTTTTTAAAATTGTGTTTTTTTAAATTTTTCTCATGAATTAAACATGCAATAAACACTAAAATCAACGAGAAAGATGTTTAGGTTTAGCCACACAAATCTGTCAAGCAATTCGTTAACATGTTTGCTGTGTAATTAATTTACGCGCGTAATTAATTAATTAATAATTAATTATTTAATTAATTAGGCGTTTAAATGGAAATAATTTGAACCACGTTTTGTATGCCCAATTAAGTTATGTATGGTTTCCAATTAATCCTTAAATTATGCTTAATAAAATGGTCAAGCCACATTTCTCAATTTCATTTTTTTTTCTTCTGTAATATTAATCAAACTTTAGATACATTTATTTGCAAAATGTTCTTACAATAACAATGCATTTCATACAACTGTGCACAGACTTGGCAAAAAGTCTTTAATAGTTGTCCAGCCATGCATGCAAACAATTGAGGAATTTTCAAGGACATGCCCACGCTGAGGGACCAATGTTTGAAATTCGCGCTACAAGAAATTTGAAATGCCATTCACCAGTGTGCAGTCAAGGGTTTTAAGCATAAGGTGTATGTTACTTTAGGTGACCGTGTGCTGACATGCAAGCCTGTACAAACAGGTACCATGATAAAGGCCTGCACTAAGTCTAAATAATAATAAATAAAAAAAATAGTCCAAGGCCATGAAAGCAATTAGCCAGTAGCTGGTTGAATTAGCGTGTATGGATAATCAAGTATTGGCCAATCCGAAATCAGGCTTAATAAGAAATGTAACAATGCTGATAATCATAAAAGGACACAAAGGAGTACTTTAAAACAAAGCTGTTTTGATTATATATAATACACATATTAATGATTGAAAGTGTTCATGGTTGTACAACACTCAGGAGGCACTATATATATTTATAATTTAATATTTGGTAATTTATGCTCTCTTGCACTGTAGTAATATAATACATAACTATTGTTAATTGAGCTAAACGGGATGGATCAGAGTTAGTCGGGAGGTAGGGTCACTCTGGTAGGGTCATCATGGTAGGGTCACAAAATGAAATAACCACACCAGAGGTACGCCGGGGTTATGGGCGCACAGCACAAAATCACTCCCTCGTTTTGTGTAATGGTCGTGGTAGTAAGTTCCGGCAAAACAAAAAAGATTTGGTATTAATGGGGTCCTTTGGGAATTAGTTTTGGCGTGAGGGTAGCATTTTGAATCTTTATGCTAAACGGCATAAATCTTTATGAATCTTTATGAATCTTTATGAATCTTTAGCTAAATCTTTATAAATCTTTATGAATCTCTTGTACTTTGATCAGGATATTGCAAAATGTTGATTTTCTATTTTATCGACAATTTATCACGTGATGAACACACGTGCTCGGAAACGGTCAAAAGGCGAACGTCCGGGCTGAAAATAGGGGTGGCGCTGTTAAAACGATATCGTAAAATCGAATTGGAATCCGTAACACGTCTTGACGATTTTATGAAATTTTAGTATTTATTTATTAGCATGAAGCATTCAAGACATTCCAAAAAAGGGCCCCAAATCGAGATTCTTTTAGCCCTGTTTTACGTGTAATCAAATGGGACACTTATTTAGTACTGTGCCCCCTTACGGAGCATTTTTTAGCATGTTCGACATTTTGAGTGATCGTGACTAGATAGTGATAAATATATATACTATGTATACGTTGAGTATTCGCTGCGTGAACGTTTTGCATATTGGGTGTAAGGTTGCGTATTCGTCAGCTGTTATGCCATTATACATGTACGGCGCCCAAAAAGATACACACAACGTGCAAAAAAAACGTTCACACGGCGAATGCTCCAACGCATGTCACGTGACGTGTGTTCATAAGAGTTATTCATGTACCGCACACGTATGCAATAGTTTAGTGTATTGCGCTGCCACTTTCGTCCACGACGACAATTATTCTGAGAGAAAAAATGGATTTTGAGTACTTAGTT
>CM069454.1:43061193-43138261 GCA_035610835.1 Ophiura sarsii | reverse complement strand
CTGCAATCTGTTAACGTCTATTACTTTACCGTAGCTATTCAATTTTAATATTTTAACGTCAGCATAATCCTTTACGGGAGTGACTTAAATCTGTAATCTTTTAACGTCTAATACTTTTCCGTATCTATTCAAATTTTAATCTTTTACCGTCAATATAATCCTTTACGGGAGTTATGCAACTTTGTAACCTTTAACGTCTAATCCTTTACCGTACCTATTCAAATCTTAATCTTTTAACGTAACAATAGCATTGGTCACACGAACCCAACGTATAATGCAAGATTTTTTGGTGTGCATCTACGCGGCATTTATCGCGGGTGGGGGAGGGGAGGGGGGGGGGGGGGGGGGGGTGGGGGGGTTCACATTGAAATTCGATATGGCCATTGCGGCGCTAGTGTGCCTTATACGCCTTATGGTATACATTCATACAGCGCTGATGCTTCATTGGGACTACCATGTTTACTTCCACAGCTACAAGTATCTAGTACCTACGACGCCCTGTTTACTATCATGATCAAAGGGGTTGATTTTTATATTAGTCGATTATTTCTTTGTTTCTTTGCTGATGTTTTTTTACTTGATTTGTATGCAGTGGCGTAATTATGTAACCGGGGTCATCAATTTGGGGGTGGGGTGCGGATAAGAGGCGATCTACCGGGGAGGAGACATGTCTGTGATCAGGGGGAGGGGCCATAGCCGACTATTTTTGTCACTATACGTTGAGTTGGTTATTTCATTTTGGTGGAAGGGCAATCAGGGGTATTGATGCCCCGCCCCTCTCTAGTTACGCCCTGATATAATTGTAAAAAAAAATACGTTTGCGCCCCCCCCCCCCGGTTACCCCACCTTCAATCCATACTTTCGAATGGTACGCACAAGGGAGCCCTCAATAGACTCAAAAGACATGATACGTACATGACTCACGTGAATAATAACAGCGCAACTTATCTGTATCGGTGATTATTGACAACAATATCCCAGGTATTTCAAATGGGTATAAAGCCTTTGATACGCTACAGCATTGCCAGGTCATCTTTCCAAGTCAATATTGGACCACTTTATGGTCATTTCCCCCCGTAAAACTGCTACCGTATTATTTTTCGACGGTCACCGCAACAACCCTAGTAGAAACAGGCAGAACCCGCTAAGAATCGATATTTTTGGTAATCCCAAAAACCTTCACAAACCAGGTTTGGAAACCGGTAAGAATCGGCAATAAACACAATAGAAACAGAAAGGCGATCGGTTTGTGCCGTGAACCGTGTCACGCTAAGTTATACACATTGTGAAACCAGGTAGTTGTTATTAAGAGGAGGGTGGTCAGTAAGGGCTTCTAAACTGCTCACAAAAAGTAATAATAATAATAACTGGGATTTATAGAGCGCCTAATAGCAGAGCCTCAAAGCGCTGAACAATATAAAAAAAACCCAACAAGATATATGACATTACATAAGCAACAAATCATTTAAAAACAAGAAAAAATTGCATAATTTACACATGATAAAGATAAAACATACACAAGGGGAAAAAATGGCAAGTCCGGTAAAATTCCACACACAAATATTTACAGAGTGGGAAGGCAACACATTATAATCAAACATTATACGAGTCTTTAAAAAGATGAGTCTTGAGACGAGACTTGAATTGAGTTGTCGTAGTCGAACTGCGGATGGCAAGAGGGAGCTGATTCCAGAGTTTTGGTGCTGACATCGAGAAACTTCTTCCATAAGTGACAGATTTCGCGGAAACGGGTTGCAATAAGTGTTGAGACACTGATCTGAGTAAGCGTGGTGGTTTGTAAGCCCTCACCAGGTCAGTTAAATAGATTGGCGCGAGGCCATTGAGTGCTTTAAATGTGAGTAAAGAGCAGCTTATACACAATCCTTTGACGAACACGGAGCCAGTGAAAGTATCGAAACACTTAGAAATGATCCGATATATAACTGCTCGGAAGGGTACGCTTTGATTAATTCGTACCCTTTCGAGCCGTTATATATTGGATCATTTCTAAAGGCCCTGTCACACCATAACGTATCGCCTCAACGTATGCCAACGTATGTGAAATATCGAAAAATACGTTGGTGTACGTTGGTGTACGCTGATATAAGTTAGGGGTACGTTGGGGATACGTCGTTTACGTTAAGAGCACGCTGTGATACGCTGTGACAGTTTGGACCACGAACAAATATTGTGCATGCTCAAAATGTCTCGACGTACTCAACGTGTGCTTAATACGTTCTGCATGAGTTCACGGTAAGTTTGTGGTACGTTAAATATACGTTGACATACGCTGACATACGTTAGTGGTACGTTATTCGTACGTTACTCGTAAGTTGGTATACGTTGATGAACGTAGGCTGACGGGGAAACGCACAGCTAACGTAGTGATAACGAGTTGATAACGTATATGTGCCGTATGTCTAACGTATGCCTGACGTATTTCCAACGAGTTTCGACGTATTCTCACGTATTCACCTGATGCCGGGCGATCGTGTAAGGCCCTGTCACGTATCCATAGCGTATTGAACGTATACATTGCGTATGACTAACGTATTGAAAGCGTATCACTAACTTATAACATACTTATGACAGCGTATCACAGCGTATGACTAACGTATGCTTAACGTATACTTTACGTAGCGTAGCGTATTCGTAGCGTATGATGATGGGTTGATGTGTTCAGCACGACAGACCATGAAGAAGTGAGGATGAGATACTCAAGGGACCCATTTATATACTCAAACCCTCCATAAGTTCCCAAAACGCCGAATGCGCGCTAGCTGTACGGTAGCCCTGTCACACCATGGCGTATCGCCTGAACGTATAACAACGTATGCGAAATATCGAAAAATACGTTGGCGTACGTTGGTGTACGCTGATACAAGTTAGGGGTAAGTTTGGGATACGTCGTATACGTTAAGAGCACGCTGTGATACGTTGTGACAATTTGGAACACGTCGAGCCCGCGAAAAATTATTGAGCATGTTCAAAATTTCTCGACGTACTCAACGTGTGCTTAACTTACGAACTACATAAGTTCCCGATAGGTTCGTGGTACGTTATACATACGTTTACAAACGCTGACATACGTTAGACATACGCTGACATACGTCAGAGGTACGTTAATCGTCTTAAGTTATAGGTTGGACATATGGATTTACCCGTCTAGATATTTTAATAGTTATCATCTAGGCTGCGTTTACTTGAACTGGCAACACTTGTCCCGCCGTGTACGAAACTCAATTTATGCAACGGCATAAGTCACGTGTTCGTTGTACGCCGAGGATACGCTGAGGATACGTCGAGCACGGCAGACATACGCTACGAATACGTTGGTCATACGCTCGCCGATCGCATACGCTGTGATACGCTGTCATAAGTATGTTATAAGTTAGTGATACGCTATCAATACGTTAGTCATACGCTATGTATGCGTTTAATACGCTATGGATACGTCCATTCCATCACCGATGTTGACGCAATTCGTTGGAAAGTTGGACGTTCTTGGACGTTCTCGGACTCTTACAATTTTCGAGCTATTTTTTGAATACGTCGGGATACGTTCAGGCCACGTTCAGGCTATACGCTATGGTGTGACAGGGCCTTTAGTGTTTCGATACTTTTTGTGAGCAGTTTATTATCCCTACGTGCGTTACGATCGATTCACCATGAATGGAGTATTTTGATCGACCGTAATCTGATGATCCAGATCGCGGATAGAGAGTTTCACGTCACTCACGTTGTTCAGATCAATTCAATGCATGACCTTCAATACAATTGTTACTGTTCAAAGAATAAGCTATACATTTGGCGGGTTATTTTGAATGAGTATCCATCAACACATCTGTTGGTCACGGATTAGATATCTGTGGTGTTGGTCTTTTTAAATTCTGAAACAGAGTTTAGTTCCCCCAAATATGGCCGATACATGGATAGCCTCTATAATACTTGAAGTGATTGTCTACCCACAGTCCCTTGCGCATGCATACCGGGACATTTCAAGATAATAAATAAATGCCCTAATTACTAATTAATAACCATTTTTTATACCATAACATCTCATTATCTGTTCTGCTGATTAAACTAGCTAACCACCCATCCAATAAAAACACCTCGTTTAACAACTTATTGGTTTGCTGTCTAGTTTTTCAGCATCAATTGTTTCACGATTTGGACCAAAACGGCAACCACTTCCGTTTTATTTCCTGGTTATTTATTAATTTTCTGTACTTGATGGACGCATTGGCCAAAGATAGAACTTGCACGACTAGATAGGAAAAACATCAGCTTCAATTTGAACTATATTTTAACTCCCGCCAAGCCCCGCAAATATTAATTAAAACGATATTAAAAAGCCATATTTTTTTACACCTATCGTTGAAAGGCTGAAGTGAAATTCGCTGAAAATTGAGAAGGAATTGACATCATTTGATCGGATTTTCGATGTTGTTTTGAAGAAACATAAAATAGCATTTTTTTCGTTGATAGCAGCGGTTGACGCTCGAAAATGTCTTTTTAGTAGTTAATATTTAGTACAGGTCACACAGGATCATTTACAATAGACCAACTTCGTGCGATTGTATTCATTGAGCTGTATCAGCGATCGTAACACAGGTTGTCTGTGGTCAGAAGTCACAAACTGGTCCAAAAAAAAGGTTTTTCATTTTTGCAAAAAAGAATCAAATTATACAGAGTGTGTAACATTTTTACAGGGTGGAACATAAAAAAGTTGATCGTTTTTGCTCCTCACAAAATATTTTGATAGTTTGTACAATTAGGGTTTAGCTGAAGATAGTCACCAAAATCAGAACAACCGCAGAAGGTGCTACCAAATTTGCTAAGAATCACCTGCCCAAAATGTACACAGGAAAAGTACAGGGTGTCTAAAATTATGATGAAATAATGCATAAAATGAAGGTTTGTATATAATATTCTATGAAATTTAGTTAGCATGGACTATTTAATGTAATGGAAAATGGTTATCAAAATAAACTACATGAATATCATTAAAGTTCCTTTTATTTTGAATACAGGGTGGTCCAAAATATGTCTAAATAGCAAATTTTTCATAAATCTATGAACAATTCTGTGAAGAAACACTTCTGGCTTTTTTTAGTTAAATGTTTTACTACCCAGGGTAGAAAAGGACCGAAGAGTCACACAAATGACCCTGTCCTGAATGAACCATTTCAATTGGGCGGGCTATTCAAGTTCTCTCGCTGGGACCATGCTGGGACAAAGGCGTAAGCAGATTACTGGTACTCAAGAGGCACTTAACTCGGATTAAATGTTTACTGCACCCTCCTCCTAATAACAACTCTCTGGTGAAACAATCTTCTTCAGGTGCGGTGTGGCATTGTTTGGTATTACAAAAGGTCAAATGTCGTGGCCCATTGACTACAGTGCAACAGAGCATAAATTTCCAAATATTGAATTATAAATATAGTGCCTCCTGAGTTTTGTACAACCATGAAAATTTGAATCCTTAGTATGTGTATCATATATAATCAAAATAGCTTTGTTTTAAAGTTCTCTGTGTTGTCTTTGTATGATTATCAGCATTGTTACATTTCTTATTAAACCTCATTTCGGATTGGTCAATACTTGATTATCCATACACGCTAATCCAACCAGTTACTGGCTACTGGCTTTTATGGCCTTTACTATTTAGACTAGTCTACAGGCCTTATGGTGGTACCTGTATAATACAGGCTTGCATGTCAGCACACCCCCGCCTAAAGTAACATATAAGTAACTGACCAGGTAATAAATATACTCTTAGCTCCATAACTATAGCTCTTACATAAAAATAGTAAACAATAAAGTTGTAAAGTAATTTCTCTTCTTTAACGTCATACATTATTCATGAAGCTCAGTTAATAATTAAGAACGCTACATTGAAAAGGATAGAACAAAGTGCAGTTTACATTTTAACACTTGGCTTTTGAACACGCGGGACAGTGTAATGTGTATGGGTTGCATTGATCGATTGAAGCATCCCCAATCCCCGTCTTACTATCGAACCGTGAGTTGTTGCTACCAGTTAATCAATAACTTGTCTGTTGCTAGTCCGGGGCTACGTGTAGACGAACGAAATGTTAAAATGAAAAACGGACTTTGTTTTGGTTTAGGGCATATAACTGAGTTAATATTCATTCAATCTTCACGTGTAATATCTCAAATTCAAGACAAGAAATTTCCTTACAACTTTATATTCTAATATTTTTACGTAGGAGTTATAGTTTTGGAGTTGAGAGCATATTTATTACCTGGTCAGTTACTTATTTTGAGGACTGAACACCATTATGCTTAAAACCCTTGACTGTACATTGCAGTGCACACTGCTGAATGGCATTTCTTGTAGCGCAGATTTCAAAGCATTGGTCTCTTAGCGTGAGCATGTCCTTGAAGATTGCTTCTATTGTTTGCGTGCATGGCTGGACAAATATTAATAGACTTTTGTCAAGTCTGTGCACAGTTGTACAGTTGTATGAAATGCATTGTTATTGTAAGAAAAGTTGCAAAATTAATGTATCTAAAGTTTTGATTAATATTACAGAAAAACACAAACGAAATTGAGAAATGTGGCTTGACCATTTTATTAAGCATAATTTAAGGATTAATTTTAAACCTTACATAACTTAATTGGGCATACAAAAAGTGGTTCAAAATTATTCCATTTAACGCCTAATTAATTTATTAATTACGCGCATAAATTAATTACACAGCAAACATGTTACCGAATGGCTTGATAAATTTGTGTGGCTAACCATAAACATCTTTCTCTGTGATTATAGTGTTTATTGCATGTTAAATTCATGAAAAAAATACAAGAACACCATTTGTGGTTTTTAAAAATATACCAAATGTTTGGAGGAAAATATTTTAAATACTAAAGGGATATTGAATTATCTGCTCAAACCATTGTCTTGAGCACATCTTTATCTTTAATTTGATATCTTGCAAGTCTGGTTTGGATACATAGTAATACTTAATAATGTCCACGAGTTTGGTCATTAATTAAGTTTAATTAAAGGTGTATGGTCCGATCACTTTTTTGGGGCTATGATTTTTTTTTTCACATCAAGATATTTTGATATCAGAAGAATCCCCATATTTTTCTCATTATGTCTGTAAAATCTGAGGGGCCAGAAATGTTCCATTTAGGAATTATACATGTAGGCTAAAATGTGGTGAATTACTGCCAAAGGTGGTTAACCACCAACCAGTTTGTGTACTACTCAATGGGCAAATATTTTGTGACCATGTGCTTCTAAAAATAGAACCGTTGGAGTTTTGCAACTCAAACTTTAGAATGCGACAATTTTAAGGATGACCTTTCATGTAAAATAGAAAACATCAAGTTGAAAATCGGGCCAGCAATCGGAACATCTACCTTTAAGACAGATTTGGGCTTTTAACTTGTTCTCAGACAGAATTGTTGACAATGATGGGAACTTCATATCCTGTGAATTTGGTGTTAATGGTATGTATAGTTGTTGCTGGAAATTACAAAACGCAAATGTGCAATGTATTTCTTTATAATATTCTAATTATATGCAAATAAGGTCAAACTATTTTTTTCTATACGACATTGAATCACCAAGCTGTATTCTAGAATATGATAATGTCTCCTTGTCTTACATATCTTACTTTTTGAATTAGAGCTTAATTTCAATAACATGCACGTTTGGAAATTTATGCTCCGTTGCACTGTAGGATCGATGAACTTAGCGGTAACTTTTCGCGAGTAGAAACAGGGGGATTAAAACTTACCGATTAAATCTTAGCGTTTATTAGCGTTTACTTTTAGAAACACGCTCTATGAAACCACACACGCCCTTGAATGAATCACTGTGCATAATGGCATGTGCACTGCTAACGCGGTAGATTCAAATACACATTCCCTGTGGTTATGCCTAGTGAATCATTTGTTCGCATACACATATGGCCATGTGTTTTGAACTCACCACCCAAAAAGGGTGGTGGCGTTGCATTTTTGGTGACAAATCATCCATCTCTCTCTATTAACTCATCAGATAAATGTGGTACAGCTATGGTTGAGGTGTCATGTGAAAGCCTATTTATCTAGCTACATTGTGTTAATAAATCAGATATTTCTATAAATGTTTGGCTGAGATATGATTGATTATGTTGTGAAAGTCAGGGGTGGTGGCGGTGGCGGCGGAGCTGTGTGCAATCTCTATGGGGAATATAGAAAATGTTTCCAATTCTACGTTCAATTTACTATAACTCCTCATCCCTGTATGGTACAAACATGATTTTGCTCTCATTTTATAGATTATTTTATATTCTATAAGATTCTGTTTCAACAAATGTGACAACTATTGTGCAACAATTGAAATCATGAATCGATTGCGTTGTCCTTGGCTTTTTCCCTATTCGCTACACAGTGAACTTGCCCTAATTCATCGGTTTTACATACATGACTATAACAAAAGAAATATTTAACCGATGATAGCAAAATTATACATTTTTGGAAAGCTCTCAAATAGTGGAATCCAAAAATACCGTTTAAATCAGGATAGGGTGCATACCAAAAAGAATATACTTGTAAACTCTAATAAATATGAAATTTAAACGTTTGTGCTCATTTACTTCTCGATATAGTATATTTCAATATGTTTACCATTAACAACTATTATGTTCTGGTGGGTAATTGCATGAGGAACTTAAATATGCACAGTAAAATTATGATTGGGATAGGTATAAAATTATTATTGAGCTTAAATCAAAATATGAAAAAAAATCGATATTTTTTGAACATTCTTAATCACAACATGTTACCATTAGGTCTTATTTAAATTCTAATAGCATATTTAGATTCCTTGTGAGATTACCGTTCAGAAAATATATACTTTTTATGGGGTAGAACAAATAGTTATTGTGACTAGCGGGCACCAGCGCTTCGCGCTGGACCCGCTAGAAGATTTCACGGGGAATAAGTAAACAAAGCGTAAGAAAAATTGATACAATAATATCAAGAACATGTCCTATACATGTATACATAATCCAGACGGGGCCCTAAATAATCCGAATATCGCAGGTGCTTTTGATAATCCAGGTTATACATTGCCTTAATCTAGGTAGGCCTACGTTTGTGTTTCCAGATACCTATGTAGGCCTCCCATGAGACCTGAAACGCAGGTACCCGTTGTCCCATTATATCCAGGGACCCCATAGGCCTAAGCCCTACCCCCTAATCCAGTTACCCCAGGTGCCCTTAATAATGCACTGGATACCACATAATCAAGGTAGGCCCAGTGCAGTGTGCCGTTATCTCGAGATACCCAGGTGCCCTTACTTTATCATAGTCAAGTAAATTAAACGCGGGTGCCGAAGATAGCGGACAGTAAAAGTCATATCACAATAGGCAGAGGTCAGTAATATCAAAGCGTTATAAATGTTTATATAAATATCAATCAAGAGTATGTCCTTAAATAATTCAGGTACTAAGGTGCCCTTGATATAATGTAAGTAACATGGTGCCCTTAATACACCATGAGCCTAGGCCCGATGTGCTCTTAAATAATACAGATACCCAAGATCTTAATCCGAGTAGGCCTACTCCATCAACGTGTTCTTAATACCCCCAGTTATACTCCTGTCAGCGCATGTCTCTACCTATTTTGTACCCCAAATAATAAAAAATTGAATTTTAATGTCAAAATTGAAAGTTACTTAAAATTAGCTTTTAAATGTCTCCCCCGATTCTTTTATTGCCCTGCCACCCCGTTTTCCTCCTGGTGCAAGTGTCGCCACTGCCCATATGCATACTGTATCCAGGAAATTCAGTAGGCCTATACGTTCTGAGCGTTATTATAGTTTTATGGCCTATTTACATTAAATACATTATTCCTCCAATAGGCATGTGGGGCCTTAACGTAATATGTAGTCCCTTTATCATGTTTGCTGTGTTCTATAAAGCCTCCCGAGATAGGCCTACTACCTAGTGTACCCTTAAAATCCAGTTATCACAGGTGGCCCACCTGCGCATAGTATATCCAGGTAATTTGAGACTCGTTTTATAGTGAACCCCGTAATCCAGATACCACGGATGCCCTGAATAATCCAGACACTCTATAATAATCATGATAATGTACCACACGTTCCGTTTATCCAGATGCCCCATGTGCCCTAATAGCACATACACAGCCAATCCAGAATTCCACAAATTTCACTTATTGTACAGCTTCAGAATGCTGTAAATTTGACATCGTAAATAACCTGATTAATTACAGCACTGTAATTATTAGCCAACTTGGTGTGTGTGTGTTTAGAAGATGATTGTCTAAGTCTGTGTGAGTGAGAGGTGTCCTACTGTGAAAGTGGTGTGTATCTGGTGTGTAGGGTAGAGCTCTGCCACATAAATCATCACTAAAATAGTCACTGTCGGACGCTGCCTCGTGCTATAAGTCATACTTATAATTATATCCAGATTATCAAGTAAGGGAAGTGCGGAGAGCAGGAGGAGGTGGCTTTAGGGTACACTATTAGAAATAGGGTGCTTCAGAGGGGTTCTTGGCTGTCCTGTATAATGGTTTAAAGGTTCTTTGATTTTAAAGGCCCCAAAAGGTTCTGTAGAGAACCTTTAGAGGTTCGAAAGACCAATGTTTGCCCATATTTTGCCTATTTTGAACCTTAAAATGGTTCTTTTTGGAACCTTTAAGGTGATATAAAGGGTTCCATACGGGACAGCCAAGAACCCCTGAAGCCTGAAGCATCCTTTTTCTAAGAGTGTACGGACTGCCTGCTTTCACTCTGCTCCGTTACAATGTGCACGGTTTGCGCCACAAACGCGTACACATTTTGTCTGCGTCATTACGTGTGCGCCGAACCGCGTTCACCATGTTAAACGCGGTCGCGCAGCACAACATAGAAACGGTTGACATGGTACTGCCAGTTTCTTTATCGTTAGCAAACGTCGCATTCATCTATGTTACTAATGTGAAAGTGTCACTTTAAGATTTGTGTAAGAGTTTTTGTTTACATTTAGAAAATGTCGTGAAATATTTTTATTTGTCGGACGTATAAATGCTTGTTACTATGCGATCTTTAAGAATAACAAACAGCCGCATATACCGAAATGTAGCTATATCCCTGAAGAGAATATTTTGGGTGAAGACCATATGTCATCACTCACTCCGAAAACCACAATTTGTGTCCGAACAGTAGCTACCCGAGTAAAATAAATTCAACATTTTGGATTTTCACATGTGATCCTTTCTGCGCATGTCTGAAAACGGGAAAAAACGGGTATTGAACTATCTAATTAGCTCGTGTATTAGAGGCGCAATTACCACGCTTTTTCAGTTGAAGAGGGACGCGAGTGCAAAATTATTATTGAACTATCTAATCAGGCGAGGGACCGAGAATTAGTATATAGATATGCTAATTCGAATCTCAGATGTTGTAAAATGTAAAAATCTGGACATGCAACGGTAAGGGTGGCGAGTTCAAGACACACGGCCATAAAGCTAAGAGGACGTATGCATACTCATTGCTTAAATACATACAATTTAAAAAATAAAATAAAAGCATAAAAAGTGCTCATACCATTGTTATAAGTCACAAACCCATATTAAAGGCATGGTTATGTTCAAATAAATGATAGAATATTTGGTAGGAAAGTATGCAAATTTAATATATAAATACAAAGAAATGTTCCATTCCATACAAAAATGTTGGGAATAAATTTATGTACAACATATCAAATTTTCAGGTTTCCAAGATAAACACATCTCCAGATATAAATTAAAACGTGTTTTTGACTTGATGCTAATTAAATATGTAAATAATACGCAAATGATGTTAATTTACCGATATATTTCTAATAAGTTGTTCGCGTTAAGGCTTCTATTATAATGTATCACCAAGCTTGACTTAATTGAAAGAAAGGTGGTGTTTTTATAGTCATTTAAATGAATTTGATATAAACGGGCATATGGTTAGTTGCACTGTAGTATTAGATAATGTAGCTGCCGAAATAAACTATCAATAACCATTCTGTTTATCGGGCTTTTCTAACATGTACCAATAAAATTAACAAACATTTTGAGAGAAAAAAAACCCCGATCTACCTAGAAGGATTTTTTTTTTCGTCCGCTAATGTATTACCTTTAATCAGTTGTTCGAGTAATGTGCGAATCATGTCATCCTCATAATGTCCATGCACATGGAGATATTTACAATTCTTCAAACAAGCTTCGATATCTTTAATCGCGTCATCCAAATCTGACAGCCCACTTTGTTTGAGACTTTCACGAAGCTTTTCTTGATCGCTGAGAAAACGATATAAAATATAAAAACGACTTTGAAGAAAACAACTTTCCGAATTTACAATTTTGAACAAAACTCGCACCATTTGTTGCAGAAAGGACACTATTACAACTACATATTTGAAATTAGAAAAAATGTCACCAGAATATAATAAACAGGTTGAATCCAAAAATAAATTTGTGCACGGTTTGAAATGGCCCTTTGACCTTGATGTGTGCATTGAATCATAATTATTGTTGTTTGTATAAATCGTATTTAGTTTAGGTCATCTTCCGAAAAATTAAATTATATGACTGAAAAATAAACAAAAATGTTACAGGTTTTGTAAGCTGACCCTTTTTTCACGATTCCAATGAGGTTTAATAGATAATAAGACATGACTGTTACTATAGCATGACTAAATTGTGTGAGAACGGTCGTCATATCAATGGAGCACTTGTTAAAGACCTAAATATCATCAAAGGGAACTAACATTTAAATTTCAAATTGCAAGGAAGCTCACAGTTTGTTTTATATGTTACAAAACTGTTTAACTGAAGAAGCAATTGACTCAGAACTTTTAATTTGTAAACCTGCCAATCATTTTCCTTCACAAATGTGACAGATCTTCATACTAAAGTGCAATTGATCAAGAAACAAGTATCTTAAGAACATTGCATCTGTGCTACTTTCAATATTCTATGGTAGGGGAGAGCGGGGAGTGTTCACCCTAGGGGCCTGTTCGCCCACCATGTGTTTCTCATCATTGCGGGCACTGGTTGAATTTGACGAACACGCAACGTATTCTGCTGTTTTATGCGAGCTTCCCATGGTATCATGGCAGAGAGCCGTATAAATGTTTGTCCAATGATCATCTAAAATCCAGTTTTACATCACAACAGTGAATTTACTTCCATTTTTTCTAAAAGTATTCGTTAAAGGCATATTATGAGATCTTTTCCAGAGAGCGCCCTCTATTCATGATTTTTTTAGAAAGTAGATTTTCTTGCAGATTTACATTTCTGATCATAAATCGTACATACATTCCAAGTTACAGAGCGATACGATTCCTAATTACCTCAAAATAATGGTTTTAGAGTGAATTTAGAGTGAAAATATAAACTGTCGTGTTAACCCGACAGTTTATTTTCACTCTAAAACCATGATTTTGAAGTAATTAAGAATCGTATCGCCCTGTAACTTGGAATGTATGTACGATTTATGATCAGAAATGTAAATCTGCAAGAAGATCTGCTTTCAATTTTTTTGCGATGTTGAGGGCGTTCCCTGGAAATATCACATAATATACCTTTAAGAAGATATTAATGTAATTCATCATTAGGTAGGTATGGGATTGATTATGGATTTGATGCAGTTATAAACCCGTCATTGTATGTGGGACACGCGTAGTTAACAGGTCAAAGAACTTATTGTTATATGGGGCACATTCGCCATTTTATAATTCACCTCCTGTAGCATATTTGTATTACATTGTTGATTCCCTACATTTTATTTTTGAAGAAAATCACATTGCATAACAAATGTGAATATCTATTTGATACTACTTTATGAAGCCTTATTATGAGCCCATGGCGATCTTGCCGCAGCCTATGGACGAACCTGCCTCGGTCTAGGGCACCATTTTGAGATACCTGTCTTTATCCTTTACTCCTTTATTCATCACTCTACGATAAAGCATAGACTACTTAAATTGTGGCCATGTAGCCAAGATATCAATCTTTCATTTAATGTCAATAGTTCAATCTTTAAAATTGACGTCTCTAGGCCATTTCAAATTAAAATTGGGCGAACACTCCCCGCTCTCCCCTACATATGTACATTCATTCATTACCACCAGCCGCTAAGGTGTTTCAATGGTTGGCACGGGTAAGCCGTCAAAGTCTGAGGGTAAACTTATAACCCCAACAAAAATAATGTTGGCCTATATTTCACTGTAAAAAAAATACAATTGCATTTTTAGGTTCACCATGTTTATGTCGTGTGTCGTCATGCCAGGGATGTTAGTACTTGTTTTGGTATGTATGGACCGATCTAACAGGAGACCTCTAACTCTACCATCGTACCAAAACAAGCATACATGTAGTCTGCATCTCTGTTTGGATTTATTTAGGGGTGGGTAGTACCCCTCAGTAAACCGTGTTACAAAAAGGCTCAGTAAGTTGAGGGTTAAATTCTGTAATGTTCACACTTTTGCTTATTTTTCAGTCGATTACTTACTTTTTCCGGAAGATGAACTAGATTAAATAAATATAATAAATATAATAGAACCTGACGTTTTGATTCTAACAGAATCTGTATCGATGGTAAAATGCCAGAATACAACATACACAACATATATATGGCCATGTGGCCATGTGTTTTGAACTCATCACCCAAAAAGGGTGGTGGCGTTGCATTTTTGGTGACGAATCATCCATCTCTCTCTATTAACAACTAACTGTGGTAGAGCTATGGTTGGGATGTCATGTGAAAGCCTATTTATCTAGCTACATTGTGTGAATAAATCAACTGTTTGGCGGAGATATGGTTGATTATATTGTGAAAGTCAGGGGTGGTGGCGTTAGCGGTGGTGGCGGTGGCGCTGTGTACAATCTCTATGGGGAATATAGAAAATATTCCCAATTCTACGTTCAATTTACAATAACTCCTCATTCCTGTATGGTACGAACATGATTTTGCTCTCATTTTATAGATTATTTTATATTCTATAAGATTCTGTTTCAACAAACGTGACAACTATTATGTAACAATTGTAATCATGAATCGATTGCATAATCCTTGGCTTTCCCCTATTCGCTACATAGTGAACTTGCCCTTATTCATCGGTTTTACATACATGAGTATAACAAAAAAGTATTCGACCGATGATAGCAAAATTAAATCAGTTTAAATCAGGATAGGGTGCTTACCCAACAAAATATACTTGTTAACTCTAATAGTTATGAAATGTAAACGTTTTTGCTCATTTACTTCTTGATATAGTATATCTCACCAAGTTACCATTGACAACCAATATGTTCTGATGGGTAATTGCATGAGGAGATAATATGCACAGTAAAACTATGATTGAGATAGGTATCAAAATATTATCGAGCGTAAATCAAAATATGAAAAATATGTATACTTTCCTACCAATATAAATTCCAATAGCATAATTATTTGGATTCCTTGTGAGATTACCGTTCAGAAAATATATACTTTTTATGGGGTAGAATAAGCAGTTATTGCGATATGCTAATTCGAATCTCAGATGGTGTAAAATGTAAAAATCTGGACATGCAACGGTAAGGGTGGCGAGTTCAAAACACATGGCCATATAGACAGGGGAACAATGGGCAGGAAATGAGCCAAATATAATGTAACACAATGGGGGACAAAATGACAGATGGATGAATAGGGGATGGCCGGGTTATCAAACTTGACAGCTGATTGATTAAGTGGATAATGAAACAAAAGGATAACATAGACAAAGGGGAGATAAAAACGTAAAAGGTAAATGGGATTTAAAACATAACAATGATGAGTAAAATCCATAATGGTGATGACTAAAAATAAATAATACAAATAAGTGTAAGATGGAAATGTGAAATTACTGAGAGAATACATGAAAAAACAAGACAACACAAAATGGGAATGGGTCTGGGCTTATGTTAACAAATAATGGAAATGCACTAGAACGAGTAATGAAAATTACTGTGCATAGGAGACAATCACGAAACAGAAAACATAGTATCACATAGAAACAAGTAGTAAAAATGGAACAAATAAAGTAAAGTAAAGCAAATGTGTAAAGAATACAAGTTATAAGTTAATTAGCTACAAATGGAGGAGGGGATGTGGGGAGGGGGGGGGGGGGGTTGAGTCTAATCATTCCCTTCCTGTATGTTAAGACCGTGGGGCTGGAATGTGAGAAGACGCTTCATCCATAGCTTCTCTCTACTGAGACGTACCACTTCTGAACGGCTACCTAAAGATTTAATGCCTTGTAATATCATATCAGACATGGTGTGGTTGGGAAGGTTGAAGTGGCGTCCGACAGGTGGCTTGTTGGTGTTGACCGTTGATCTGTGTCCATAGAAGCGCTTTTTCAGTGAGTTCTTGGTCTCACCAACATACTGGACTCCACACACTTTACATGATAAGATAATGACATTAGATATGGTACAAGTGATGTTACTCTTCGTCTTGTAGGTGGCATGGGTGGTGTGACTGGTAAAGGAATCACCTTCCTTGACGTGTTCCCTGCAAACGATGCACCTACTGGTCGACTCGCACTTAGAAGTGACATGCTGCGTAGGGAGAGAATCATCAGTTGAATGGTAGCACGTACTAAAGTATCTCGGAGGTTGCGAGGGCGTATGGGTGTATCAGGAACTGTACGACGAATACGGTCTGATGTGTGGAGAATGTGGTGGTTAGTGTTGGTGATGTGACGTAGGGGAGGAAGGATGGGATGAAATGTTTGTAACAAGGGGAATCTTAGGGGTGGGGGCTCGGTTTCTAGACTAGTTTGCAGTATAGACAGTTTGCATTCAGCTTTTACATTATATAGCCTAAATAAACTTAAAACAAACATCAATTACATGATTCAATGCACACATCGAGGTCAAAGGGCCGTTTCAGTTCGTGCACAATTTTTGTTGGATGCACCCTGTATAGTTAAGTTCAAACATTGATTTTGAAGCTTGCTAAAGATTGGCGGAAAATGACATCATTTACTGTATGGCGGGAGCTTGGAGCATACTTGGAGATTCGATTTGGGATGTTTAGACTTAATGTGTGGTTTATATACTGCAATATATTCTACACTGGGTGATGATTGGGTAAGGAAAACAGACTTTTGGAATTACTGAAACGGTCAAATTCGAGAAATCGAAATTGTCATATTATCAGTATAAATAGTTTCCCATTTGTAATCCTAGTATGCGTTTCCTCACTCCGAATATCTAAAATCAACCATCCATTCGTGAAGCCCAAGAACTTAAATAATTTCTCCATTGAAACACGTGTAAAGAGGCCCTATTTCAACCCTCGGATCCGGCTACATGCGATATATGACTACCATTTACAATAAGTGATACACTTTAATTTCCTCTTATTTCATGGGGGATATCTTTCTGGAAAGGCGCCTTATAAATGTTGTTTATGTATGTTAAACGTGTTCAACGGCAAACACATCGCATTTGAAATCCCCGATACGTAAGTCAACTATATAGCTGAATTTTGAATTTCCAAACATACCTTTCTTTTGGTTTGATCAACTGTGTGAGTGCGAGTGCGAGTGATTTAGCTATTCCTCCTGGCTGTTCGATCAATATGACATGCATCTCCTTGGAAAGAGTCGTTTTAACTATCTTCAAAGTCTTGGCATCACCTTTGTACACCACTAAGACCGCTCCTATGTCTTATGCAGTAAAGAAATGAAAATGACAGTTAGATATTTACACCTGTGTCTGTTCATAATTGTCCTGGACTATGTTATGAGGATATCAATTGGTAAAGACAAAGACGTAGCCGGAGGCACCCTGCTGAAATCTTAACAGACCTGAACTTCGCAGATGACATTGCCTTGTTATCTGACACGCTACAACAAGCCCAGAACTTGCTCTCTCGTGTGGAAAGTGCTGCTGCTACAGTCGGTCTCCAGATGAATGCAATAAAAACCAAATTCATGACCTACATGTACAACATCAAATGCAATGCTACTCTGAACACCATTGATGGGAACCACCTAGAGCAGGTCAATGACTTCCAGTACCTTGGTTCATGGGTAGACGAATCCGAAAGATATTTTAGAATCCGCAAGGCCATTGCCTGGAAAGCTTGCAACAAGATGCACACCCTCTGAAAATCTAATCTGTCAGCCTCCTTGAAGATCAGCTTCTTCCGAGCTGCTGTAGAAAGCATTCTACTTTATGGCGCAGAAGGGGGGACACTAACAAATAGACTTAGGCTACCAAAAATATCAGAAATTGTCAGGGGTCGACGCCTCAATTTTGCTGCCCACTGTGTCAGACGGCTGAAAGAACCAGTGTCTCAACTAGTCTTCTGGACCCTAACTCAAAGTCAACGTACCCAAGGGCGACCAAGGTTGACATACCCCACGCTGCCTGGTAAAGATTCTGGCATCAGAATCAAGAGCTACGCAATCTAATGCAGGACAGAGTGAACTGGCGAAAATTCATCATGGCTTCCGACCGAGGTCGACTAAAGTAAGTATGTAGACTGGATCCTCATGTCTTTCCTATTTTACACACGGCCCCTGTGAGGGTGCTCAAATGTGAAGACTGGAAATCCCGTTCGTTCACACAAAAGAGCTGGTGATTGTTGTCTCACTGTTTTCGGACCTCAGCTCTGGAAAAAACTTCCTATTTATGTCAGAGAAGCTAAGACTGTGTCTACTTTTAAGAGTCTTCTAAAGACCTATTTATTTCCAAATGTGTCACTTTGTATTATTGTATATGTTTTGTGTATTATGTTTGCCGTAAATTGTTTTCGGGGGCGTTGTTTAAGCGTTGTGCTTTTTAAAGAGCGCTATATAAGTGCCTATTATTATACAGGGTGTTAAATGAATATTGCACTAAAAATGCAACATTTTCACTTGCTATTTTCTAACTTTGAACATCAAATGATTTCCGATGTTTCAGAGGAATACTCAAGTATTCAACAGAACAAAAGGTATATTGTACGGGGTCTAGTGGTTATAATTTATAACAGATTTACGAAATAAAGTGAACTATTTATCATGATTGGATATCATTACTAAGTATTATACTGGTATACCGCAATTAAAAGGAATCCATATACAGTAGTCCATTGTGTGCCATTAAACGTCCAGTACTCATGTATGTGAGTGAGGGGAAACATTCAAATAAAAAGGTCAGGAATGTATTCTTACCAATTTCGTGATAATGTTTATATAGCCTATTTATTCTACTTTTTAATTTTGTAGGTGTCTATCTTGTAGGCGCTGATTACTAGCGGGAGCCCGTTCGAAGAACGGGCGTCCCGCTAGTCATACTATAATTTGCGCAATGCTGTATGTAGGGATGTATGTAGGGATAATTGTATGCGGGTATCCATAAAAGGCTCTCTCATTTTCCATCTAAACGCCGTAACGTTTTAGTGATAATAGTTGATGATAATGCGAGTGTTATAAACTATAAATGGCTGAAAACCGTACAGATTTTACCGAGATATGAGCAAAAGCGGAAAATCCAGGGCCTTTTCAGACTGTTTCTACGGGCCATGTTTGTTTATCTTTGTGCGTACTGCAACCATGCAGTCGGAACGTAACACATAACGCGTCGTAGTGCGCCATGTACAATAATTGCGCACACTCACTATACCCCCATCACACACGGGCTGGCAAATATCGGGGAAATACGCTACGCTACGTGAGATATTTAATGTTTAGGCCTTGGGGGTTGAGATGAGCCACGGGGCAGGGGGTGGGGCGCGGAAGGGGGGGGGGGTGTAAAGAAGTAATATGAGGCAAGGGTTAATGAAAAAAATGTTATACTTAATTGCGTAACAGGGAGGGTCACGAAATAGTGTGGTTTCTTACAAGTATACCCCAATGGGATATGGCTTGGGGTAATGACCCTACGCTACGTGAGATATTTAATGTTTAGGCCTTGGGGGTTGAGATGAGCCACGGGGCAGGGGGCGGGGCGCGGAGGGGGGATGTAAAGAAGTAATGTGAGGCAAGGGTTAATGAAAAAAATGTTATACTAAATTGCGTAACAGGGAGGGTCACGAAATAGTGTGGTTTCTTAAAAGTATGCCCAAATGGGATATGGCTTGGGGTAATGACGGGAAGCATTCAATTTCAGGTCAGAATACTATATTATAGGCCTGCATTATATAGAATCATATGTATGTGATATGGGGTTATGAGGGGAAACATTCAATTTCAGGTCAGGAAATAGGCCCATGCATTATACTTTAACTCATAAATGTATTCTTACCAATTTCGTGATCAATATTCGTATACTTTAGCTACTTATGTGTTATTTAATTTTGTGTGTCTTTCTGGTAGGCGCTGCTTACTAGCGGGAGCCCTTACTTACTATAATTTGCATAATGTATGTATGTGACTATGTGACTATTTATCTACAAAAGGCACTCTCAATTTTCAACTTAACGCCGTGAACGTTGTACTGATAATAGGTGATGATAATGTGGGTGTTATAAGCTATAAATGGCTGAATACCGACAGAATCGACCAAGATATCAGCAAAAACACAGTTAATCCATGGGTTTTATCAGAATGTTTATACGGACCAGTGTTTGTTTATCTTCACGCGTACTGCAACCATGCAATCGGTGCGCGTAACACATAACGCGTCGTGGTGCGCCGTTAAAATAGACGCGCATACACGCGAGCGGCCAAATAAAGAAGAAATACGCTGTGCTAAGGGAGATAAGACATTGCAGTAATGTGTTTTGGGAAGTAGGGGGCCGGGGTTAATGAAGAAATGTGGAATAACCGAGGGCTATGAGGTAAAGAAATAATGTGGTTTCTGATAAGAACAAAATATATGGTATCCAAATCACGTAACATGGTGTCTGATGTGGGATTTGATACTGTATATGGTATTACTATTAGCTCCCACCAGAATTCTCATTAGCGAGATAAAATGATACTTAATTGCGCCAGGGAGGGACAGGGAGGGCCACGGGTGTGTATGAAATAGTGTGGTTTCTTAAACCTTGGGCGATGACGGGAAACAGGCTCTATTTTTCAGACTAGAATATAGACCTGTATTATTTATTAATTACTCATGTATGCATGGGATATGGGTAATGACGGGAACACATTCAATTTCAGGTTAGAAAATAGGCTAATGCATTTTATTTTAACTAATGAATGTATTCTTTAAACAATTTCGTGATAGGCATTTTCCAACAATTTTGTAGGCGTTATATCTGGTAGGCCATGCAAAATAAACGCGCACTCATTGGCCCACGCATACCACCCAAGCACCCCTACACACACGGGCGGACAAAATGGAGAGTAACGCTGCGCTGCGGGAGATGGGTAAGGTAAGGCCTTTAAGATAAGCCACGGGGCGAGAGGGGTGGTGTTGTGTGCTATGATCAGATGAAGTTATGTGGTTAAAGAGGCAGGGTTAATGAAGAAATGTGACACAAAATTGCGTAACAGGGAGGGTCACGAGGTGGAAAGAAATAGTGTGGTATCTTAAGAAGTATAAACCATAGGTAACACTTGGCGTAATGATGAAAATAATTCAATTTCAGGTCAGAATACTATTATAGGCCTGCATTGTATTTACTCATATGTATGTGATATGTGTTAATGACGGGAAACATTCAATTTCAGGTAAGGAAATAGGCCTGTGCATTATATTTGAACTCTTGTATTCTTACCAATTTCGTGATAAATATATCCTTATAGCTACTTATGTGTAATTTCATTTGGGTATCTGTATATTTAGTAACGTATCGAAACGTATCGAAATAGGTCGAAACGGATCGAAATGGGTCGAAATGACTGGAATGGATCGGAAATAGATGGAAAAGGGTAGGAATGGATCAGAATGGAAATGGGTGCAAAATATAGAAAAAGCGAGGGAAAAAAAGGAAAGGAAAAACCTGAACCGCACTTAATTATCGGCAGCGCCTCCCCCCATGTGCAATGAGGGAGCACCACACCAAATAACTTTCCCATATTTCAAGACACCTTTTCTACCCTCCTTACACAGATTTTATTTTAAGCCTTGTTTCAATGGGGTTATCAACCTGGATTTTCCGCTGCAGACCCGCACACAGCGGCATCACCTTTTCACGTTTTCTGGCATGTCTGTTCACCATTGAGGCAGGTGCTTCCGCCCTGGGCACTATTTAGGTCGATAAATTAATAAATATCGTATCTTATCATTGTAGGTGCAACTGAAAGGTCCCATTCCTTCATTTAAATACACAAATACCATCCCCGGAGAATAAAATTGCCCGAAAACCTCACATTTATAAGCCTAGTCTACGTGCTTTTCCGGAACTACTATACAGGGTTACACAAATTGCGCATTGATTTGGTGTAGTGCTCCCATGACGATTCAAAGCTCATTGCACTAATGCTGGGCTAGAATGTACAGGGTGAATCAAAAACAATTGTGCAAGAAGTGAAACAGGTTATGCACCTGCTACTCTTTTACTTTACTTGTTTAGGGTTGAACTTAGGGAAACATTACTAAGCACAAATATACATATGTTTTTATGCTCGGACTCCATGTATGATGAGTAGAATGAGTCTGCTGCCCCTTTAGTCATTAAGGTGGTAATGGGATATATAGAACTTTGAATTTGATAATGAAATTACTGGCCATCTCAGCTCATAGGCCTATATAGATATCAAAACTGGGGGGGGGGGGCACTCAAATTATTCTTTGGGTAAGGTATGTGCCGTGCATGTTTTGAAAATAAGGTATAAGGTACCATTGATTGATGATCGACGGCACCCCTGGATACGCCGCCAATGAATGCACGCAACAAGATCAAATGCCCGTTTCAATTCTTCCAATTCTTTTTGATTAACCCTGTACATTCTTATTAAGGGGTGTAATGAAGTTTTAGTAATGTGGTTTCTGATATAATAAAAACATGGTATGGTGAATATAAATCATGTAACAGTGTCAGATGTGGACTATTTCTACGGGCCATGTTTGTTTATCTCTATGCGCAATGTTACCATGCAGTCAGCGCGTGTAACACATAGCGCGTCGTAGTGCTTTTTCAGACTAATTCTACGGGCCATGGCGCGTCGTAGTGCGCCGTGTAAATAGACGCGCGCACACAAGCGGGCTGGAAAATAATGGAGAAATACGCTGCGCTGCGGGAGATGGTTAAGGTTTAGGCCTTGGGGGTTGAGATATGCCCCGGGGCGGAAGCGGGGCGGGGCGGTGACGGGTGAGGTACGGGAGATGGTTAAGGTTTAGACCTTGAATTTGGGATATGCCGCGGGGCGGGGGCGGGGCCGGGCGGTGACGGGTGGGGTTGTGTATAATGATGTAATGTGGTTTGGGAGGCAGGGGATTAATGAAGAATTGTGATACTAAATTACGTACCGGGTGGGAGGGGGTTGGGGGGGGGGGGGGGGCATGAGGTGGATTAAAATAGGTTGGTTTCTTAAAAAGTATTAACCATGGGATATAGCTTGGGGGTAATGATGAAAATAATTTAATTTCAGGTCAGAATACTATTATAGGCCTCAATTATATTTACTCATATGTATGTGATATCTGGTAATGACGGGCAGACGGGAAACATTCAATTTCAGGTAAGGAAATAGGCCTATGCATACTATTTTAACTCATTGTATTCTTACCAATGTCGTGAAAATGTAACCTTTATAACTACTAATGTGTTATTTCATTTGGTAGGTGTCTATCTGGTAAGCGCTACTGACACAATCTCTGACACCTAAATACTGAGAAGTTCACGATGCACATTTGTGAACACTTGATAGTGTTACTCTAGCAGCTGTGTAGGAGATTAGTGCGAACGAAAAAACGATCGTATTATTTGTCAATTTTCCGGACGTATAAATGCTATTTTCTATGCGAAGTTGAAAGATAGAAAAATGTCACATTACAGAAATGTAGGTAGGCCTATGTCTCTGAGGAAAAATATAGCTAGGTCTGCATTATATTTCCTCATATGTATGGCATATGGGTAATGACTGGAAACACGCAATTTCGGATCAGAAAATAGGCCTATGCATTATCATTTTACCCATAAATGTATTCTTACCAATTTCGAAATACATTTCCTAACACTTATGTGTTGTTTATTTTTTTTAGATGTTCTATCTGGTAGGCCCTACTTACGAAGAACGGGCGTCCTGCTAGTAGATATTAAATTGTCAAAAATTATATAATTCACAGTAATCATGGTAATGTAAGACACTGGCTCCCTAACCTACGCTCCCTAGCGTCCTTCTCAAACATACATTTTCTAATTAATCACTCTTTGTGATTTTCTTTGCTTGTATGATAAGAATTATGTATTCTATTTTAAATTACACCACAATCAATATCACACATCCTCATACTTGGGGTCCCAATTCATGGCGCATGACCTTATATATGACGGGCAATATTATTTGCCTACTTAATGCAGGGCAGGGGGCCAAAATTATCAGCCGCGACGAGGGTATTTATTCTCTAAATCATGTATACGATCCATTGCTAACAACACCTGAGGCTCTGAGCTTCCTGGGACCGAGAGTGCAAGTAAATCTCGCGGGAAAAACAAGTGGATCAAGTCACTACCGAAGAAGTACGAAATAGTATGCAGCTAGGCAGAACGGACAACAAAAGGGATTCGCACCAGGCCTATTCTACATTGGTGCATGACGTCCAGTTCATAGCATGAATCGTGCTATCATATACATGCTAGTCCTACATAATTATGATAAAACAAGTGCATCTTCTTTCCAAACGTTTTAGACACAGTTTGTTTGTTTGTTTAAACGGTCGGTCCGTACGGACACACGCTTTGGCTCAAGCGACCAGGCTCAAGCAAAATGCTCGGGCCAGGCTTAGAAAGCCTATATAAGCATGCTGGCTGAATGAAATCAAAGTTAGAAAAGGTGGAAGAAAAGAATGAAGTAAAAAGAGCCGCTTCAAACAAATAAAGTTAACAATTTTGCAGTCAGCCTTCGGACATGAGAAAAGAATAGTCTTGATCCTATCTCATTTGCCACACGTTTATTCCCGACAAGATGGCTGCAATAGTATAGGTTGTTGTAACTTTGTAACTACACTGTCTCGAACCCGGTACCTCTAGCTATCGTGGCGACGAATACTTGTTGTACCTTTTGTATTTAAAAAAAAGTATAATAATGATACAAAAATCAAATTTAAAAGTTCAAATTATTTATCGTAATGAAACTCTCACATTTGTCCGTGTAACCCTTGGAAACGGCTTTCCCCAGTCCATTCCAAAACGTCATGTCTTCATCGCTCGATTCTTGATCAACCAGAAAGAAGTGGGTTAGGTTTCGTTCCAGCGAATTCCTTTCTTCGTTTTCCTCCAAAGACACTACAGCTGTCTGTTATTAAATTATAATGAATTAAATACAGATATTTCATATTTATGGCACGCCAGAGTGGACACTAATCTAACGAGAGACAAAACACACACAGCGAGCAAAAAATAGAAGGCGAAAACAACCCCTGGACTGTCCGGATCATTCTAAAACAACCCCGGGACTGTCCACCCAGGGACTGTTTCTAACCCTAAACCTAACACTAACCCTAACCCTAACCCTATCTACCCAGGGTTGGTCTACCCCGGGACTGTCTACCCCGGGACTGTCTACCCCGGGACTGTCTACCCCGGGACTGTCTACCCCGGGACTGTCTACCCCGGGACTGTCTACCCCGGGACTGTCTACCCCGGGACTGTCTACCCCGGGACTGTCTACCCCGGACCATCTACCCCGGTTGGAAAGTCATGTGGGTATTTCCATTGCTGCATATATTTATATAATCATTTCCGATATTCTGGGGAAATAATACAAATTAAAAAAGTAGTAGGTACATCTATATTTCTACGCCAAAAAGTAGTGGTTAACGACCCATTATTATAAAGTCGACCCCGTTCTCCGCAATGTTTTCTCTCATTTCTATTTGTCACATATAACGTGTTTATTAGTAAAAAATTGTGGTTTTGATTTATATAAATATTGGAAAGAGTGCACTTTAGGTCCCATCCCAGATACTTGTATACCAGTATCGTACAATACTGGAACAAAAAAGCTGCCAGTATCGGTCGATACTCGTACGATTTAAATGTGCCAGTATCAGCCGATACTGGATCACCGAATTTGTACCAGTATCAGACGATACTGTGTGTTCCAGTATCGGACGATACTAGTACAGTCCAGAATCTGGGACTTATACTACACTTTTTCCTAAATATGTTTGTCACTGGCAAAAATAAAAGAGGAAACAATAGTGAAGAGCGCAGCGAGACTCAAACCAACGCACAATTAGGATCTATGATTGGGAACCGAGACCTTTTTATCTTTTCATTATTTCCCTCATAACCGTAAAACTGTATCAAAATGGCAAGAGTATCGTCAAGTATTATATATTATTGGCTCTTTTCTACCAGTTCTCCTCAAAATCAAGGTGAATCATATGACATTACGATGTTTATGACGCTTATGGCGTCTCATACAATACGCCCGTTACCCAGTAACAACAAAGGGAAACAAAGATGGTATCAAAAAGATGCTATCCGGTAGTGCTTCCACATGGCTTTTTTTCTCGGTGCGGTTTTTTTCTCGATGGTAATGTTTATTTCTTTTTTTCGTCATTTTTTTTCTCTCTCGATAGATTATTGTCCAGTTTGGCGTGCAATGCATATTAGAAGAGCCAAACGCAAACGCGACTTCCAGGGTGCTAGTGGACAGTTCTGTGTCGCAAAGACTCAAGAACACACACTTCTTTAATGGTATTAGGCCACAGTTATATCTTACCTGGGACATTAGATTTTGAAGACTCTCCCGTTGTGAACTCTCGAGGGCTTTCCATGGCGTTACCCCGATGGCTATCCCATGTCCGCCTTTGGAATCAATATTGATGTGTTCGTCGACGGCAGCACCCACAATTGGGGTTATTCCACAACGGACAGCTGGGGTAATGATCCATGCTCCTTCATATTGTAGAAAGAAACAATGTATATGTACTGAGGTAAAAGAATACCCGGTTTCAGCACCGGAAATCGAACAGACCGACATTCAGTCCCACAATGTCCCTTCAGTCCTACATCAAAGCCGATTAATTGACCCTCGTCCTCCTTAAATGTAACCACCCTAAACAATTCCAAACCAATTGCAGAGTATGCTTATTTGGGTAACATGGTATAGCTAGATATCTCGTCTTTCCATACATACCCAAACCAGTACAAACATCACTCGCTGACGTCAGTAAACATGGCAGATCTCAAAATCCCGCCGTTTTCGTATGTACAGTGAAATATAGGCTTAAATTGTAATGTTCACACTTTCTGTATGGAAGATTAAGGTCATGTCTTCCATAGGGGGTGTATGGATTTCAAATGGAATAATTCCGGTGCTGAAGCCCTGTGTTGGGGGTGGAGGTCGGGGTGGAGGTGCGGAAGTGGCACTTGAGTCCCAGGAGGGGGTGGGGGGGGGGGGGGTACTCGCATTTGAAAAGGATAGGGGTGTGCGGCTGGGCAGTCTGAAAACAGGGGCTTGCCGAACTAACACAACCTATTATGGAACCGATGGCATCTAACGGGAAAGTTTGGATTGTATAGCATGTGGAACGACTTATCAGAATGAGATGATTATGACCGGCTGACAGGCCGTGAAAAGGGGGTCTTGGTAGCCGCACGTAACCGTATGGCCAATTTACGTGAGTACCCCCCTCCCCGGGACTTGTGTGGCTATCGGTGTGGTACATACAGCAACGACATTCACTGTACAGTCCTCACAATTAATATAATTTCAGACGGATTTGGATATTTATGTCACGGGGGTGGGGTATTAAGGGGTCAAAAAAAGTAAGTCCCCCCCCCCCCTAAAATTTGATCGCATTTGTTTGCATAACTCCACACACAAATGTATCTTTTGAAAAATTGAAACGTTTATCAAAAGAAAAAACTCTTGGCTACCCATTGCAAGTTGTTTTTCTTTTTTAATAGCATGTTTACTTCTTCCAAAACATTCACATTTCCCCAAAATGATGTTTCCAGAAAAAGTGGAAATTTTCAATTAAAAGAAAGTATGTTCTGGTCCTTATTTGAAATTAAAAATCAAATGATTATATTTCATTCATGACTAGCCAATTCACGTCAATAACTTCCTTGTATCGTTGAAAAGGTATGGTGTGGTGTGGGTAGCCAAGAATTTTCCTGTTTTATGAATGTTTTAATCTTTCAAAACGCCTAATGGTGTGTGTATTTATGCACACAAACTCGTGAATCTTGAAAAGTGCCATTTTTTTTAATACCTTTTTTTTGCGAAATGTAACTATTTAGGGAAAAGAAGTAATGATATTGAAATGGAGAAACTTACTATGGGTAGGGTAGCCAAGTGATTTTGCTTTTCATAAGTGTTTCAATCTCTCAAAACGTCTAATTATGTGTAGAGTTATGCAAACAAACGTGATCAAATTTTAGGGGGACTTACTTTTTTGACCCCTTTAGATGACTAGGTGATCGGCAAAATTCATTCCCATTGTTAAACATGTTGTCCTATCGACCCCCTTTATTTCTCCTGAGCGAATGATCAATTGTATACAACCTGTCAAATAATAATGTTGGGGTTGTGTGTGTGGTGGGGGGGGGGGGGGGGGGGGGGGGGGGGGGTTCTCCCATATTTTTAGGATGTGTCGCCAGCAAAATGAACATGTACCTAAATATTTACCAGCTTTCGGTAGAATATGGACTTATACAGGGTGTATAAAAAAAACCGCAACACTTTTTGCCAAGAGCAGTGCGTTACATATCACCCTGAAACTTAGATATTCTGTTCAGACTACTTCTTAGCTATCAAATAGTCAAACTACAGCAATATCGATTATGAATTGTCTGAGATACTCAGGATATTATCGTTTATCCTGTATTCCCGATTTTCTTGTCAGGTCAATATTAGCAAGACACCTCAATAACACATTGTACTTAAATAATGGGAATCAAACTCATCATTCTGAAAAGAATGTCATGTTGAAGATAAAATCTGGCTACAACTGCTATTTCAGCTTCATATCATATAAAAACTTAGCACATTTGCAATAAATTAGTTGATAGTTAATGACACAGCTTGAAAATCAAAATTACAAAGTCTGATGATGCAAATCCCCTCCCCTCTTTCTCTCTTAAATGCAAGTAATAAAGTATGGTACAATATTCCAGTAAAGGCAGGAATTGTTTTGTATGAATCATTCATTGTTAGTTTGTGATGGTGACATTATGGTGCAGCTCGACCCTCAAAATACTGTCCTTGTTTCTAGACGCATCGACGAGCACATTCCAGCATGAGAAGCACTACTCGACGTCTCATCCGTGTGCGCCTTATTCCCTAAACCCCCCGGGGGGGGGGGGGGGTACTCACCCAAGACGGTATACGGGGGTGTGCCGCTCTAATGGGTAGCTTTTTGGGCACAAAATCCCTAAACATGGGGTATGATTTTGTGCTGGAAATCCCTAATAATGGGGTCACTTTTTACAAATGGGTCTATTTTCGCGAAATTTGTGGGGTTTTTTGCGAAATTTGTGTCTATTTTCGCGAAATTTTTTCCAAAATCACCCCTAAAAATGGGTATGGGTTTTGAATCTCCAGCGGCACACCCCCGACCAAACCAAATCCGAGTCCCGGGCCCTAAACAGAGTTGGTTGTGCAGTTCCTAAGATATTGGAGATTAGTTGGTGGTGTCCGGAATACTTGAGACTAATAACATAACCCCCAAAGAAAAAGGCTAATGGTGTAAGGTCTAGAGAGCGAGCAGGCCACTCCGATCCGTAGCATGTCCAAAACCAACAACTCTGTTTATAGGACGAACGATGTAAATCGTGTTTTGCACTTGTCTACTTATATATTTAATATCTCAGCGTATTCATAATCGTTATGAAAATTGCTGTAATTTGATAGCCAAGAAGTAGTCCTAACAGAATATGTAAGTTTTAGGGCGATATGTGATTTGCTGTAATCGTACAGCTCTCGGCAAAAAGTGTTGCGTTTTTTTGATACACCCTGTATGTTGGGGTTCTCGCATATTTTTAAGGATGTGCCGCCAGCAAAATGAAAATTTACCTAAATATTTACCAGCTTTCGGTAGAATATGGACTTATACAGGGTGTATCAACCAAAAATATAAAGGTCATTGCCACGTGGTCATTACCAAGTCAGTGCAGGGGAAAAAAGTATGACCGGGTACCCGATGTATTTGTTACAGCTCTGATTGACAATATAAGCAAGGAATTGTATGCCCGATGTTATGATCTCATTAATGATTACGGAGTGGATGTGTAATAATATGTAAATGTTTACAGGTACATCAAAGCCGTGTGACTTAGTAATACTAGTAATACATCATTGAAATCTGGAAAATATAAACCATACCTAACTTAAGAGCCTTATAGATGATTTTGCTTTTCAACATCTTTTCTTCACGGTCATTAACGGTGTCGTCAGTACCAGAGATGAGCGAAATAATCATATTTGGTGCTTCGAGATGCCACATGTTCTTCAAGAGGTATATCAAATCACGATCCTCGGTCTCGTAATCGAGTCTAACATACTGTAACAAATTAAAACATTTTCGCGTACATCGCAACATCAATTCGTAGTACATGTATACCTGTTCCACGTGTATGGTTGGCCGAGTCCGCCATAACGTATATCTATACACGTATTGATATACGTACTCGATTTTCGAACACGCGTATTCGAATTTCAAACCACGTGGTTGATATTGACCAATTCCAATCGAGTTTCGAGTACGTTTGATAGAGAATAGAATTCGCGGGGAAAATACACGCATTCGAAAAGTATCCTCGTACATGAACATGAAATATCACAACTACAATTATCTTTTTAATGGAAATTAAAGCATTATAACATGTGAAGTTTTCTTTCCTGAATTTATGTGTATATATTTAGGTCCCTATTATACAAACTTTATTTATGATTTTGTACTATAGCGCTGCATGACCGCCGCGTGTGATACATTCACTATACTGGCATTGTCGTACACAACACATTGTATAGCCTCGGTATACCATATGGCAGGTAATAGGATCCTGCTATGGGTATACGAACAATGACCTGGCCTTGGTAAATAAATGTCTTTACCCTGTAGTATATTTCAATGCACGTTGCACAATGTATGTTTGGGTTGTACTGTACAAACACAGAATTGATTGATGTTAATAATTAGACTTAGAGGAGAAAATACTGTGTGCAATTTCTCAATCTGTTTGAAGAAGAGGAAATGGTATGATATGACCTCTTTTGAATTGCCTATCTCAACAAGCTCACAGGCATGAGCATGAGCAATTGGGCACGAGGGGGCAGGTCTGTGATCTGGGGCATACATTGTGTAGCCGGCTATTTTGTTGGTATATAAAATAAATCGAGTTTGTCATTTCATCTGGGGTGGGCATCAGGGGGATGCAACCTACCCACCTCTAAGTTACGCCCCTGGTCACAGCTCCAATATTTACAATTGTCGTGGGGAAAAGGTTCTTGACTGGGGAAAAGTGCACCCCACCCCACCACCCCACCCCACCACCCCACCCTACACTTAAACCTTAATATTCCAGTGACCCGGATAAATGTAAGGCACGAGTGAATCAATAATAATATCAGTCAGAGATTAGAGATTCAACCCCCCCTCCCCGATATACAATATAGACCCCATTCCATTTTTTTTCAAATAACAGGGTCATGGTTAGTAGCTACCTCTTCTTACAAAATATAAATCTTGATCTAATCAAATCAAAATAAACTAAATCTGTAATTTAAAGTTTATAGGACGCTGCACTTAAACATTTAAAATAAAATCATAGTTATTGTATTCACTCCATAAATAATTGTACTTGGCTCACCCACATTAATTTTACACAACTCACTCCTCAAATCGCTCCACAACTCCCCCCCCCCCCCAGTGGCGTACCCAGCTTTTGAAACTGGGGGAGGGGGGGGGGGGGCACGACCATAGTTGTACCTCAGAAAGGCATGATTTACCGACAATCTTTTTTTTACAGACTCCCAAAAAATCGTAAAACCATGCACAAAAAACTGGACCCCCCTATGTACGCCACTGCTCGCCCCACAACTCGCCTCACAACTCGCCATCTCTCCATACACCTCACTGTACAACTCTCTACACATCAACTCTCCCATCCCATTCACAACTCGCCAATTAACCACTACTAAACATGTTTAAAATATGTTGATATTTGGCCTAACTATAACCTAAATTTCCCTGAACGAGGCTGTTTACTATTACAGGACTATATTACGCGGGCTCGAAATGTCTGTACCGCATAATTGAAAAATATTATCAAACGTATTCGAAACTCGATTAGAATTGGTCAATATCAACCACGTGGTTTGAAATTCGATCACGCGTATTCGAAAATCGAGTACGTATATCAATACGCGTATAGATATACGTTATGGCGGACTCGGCCAACCATACACGTGCACACCTTCTCTCTAAACTCTTAACTAATTGTCATACTAAATAATAGTACGACACCTACGACACCCTTTTTTCGACATCGAACTTCAGGTAAGTATTGGTATCATGGTACCTGTGAAGTTCTAATGCATTACACACATAGTGAAAACAAGGCATGGTTTGGGATAGTCTTTGTCGTCAAAGAAACCTCGCAAAATTCAAAATTACCTGTCGAGCTCCAAGCAAGCAAAGCGAGGCGTGAGGCCGAATTTGTAATCAATCTGGTTCCTCATGGGGCACTTTTTTGACACGCCATACATGAATTTGTATTATGAAGAAATTGAACCATACTGTTTTTTGGGCAATGTTTTACTCCTCGTACTATATCAAAAGTTATTATTGTGTGTAGGGATGAAATATTTGCAACAAATACAAATTTAACGGGTTTTCTTTGATTTGTACACTGGTGCTATTTGAAGCATTCAGGCATGATCGGGGGCATGATTAGGTTAATTGGTAGTGGAGTTTCAACTTCACACGAATGCTTGATTGCCAATGTGCACGACTGCATGAATGATATACACGTGGGATATACTTAGCAATGACAGCCTATGGAATATTATTGAGATACCCACACTAACAACAATATCTGGTTAAAATAGAATTTAACAGGGTTATCGTATACTTACCTTACGAAGCAATGTGTCACGTAATTTTTTATGTTTGAAAATGATTTCCCCAGCTGCGTCAGTGTTCTTCTTTTCAGATGATTTTCTGATGATTAAAAATCGAAGGGTCTCTGTATTAACGTACATAAAACATGCATTATATTGTCATTTACGCTGGATCAATCTATACAGGGTGAGTCAAAAAAAGTGTACTTAACTTGAAGGATTTAAAAAAAGTATTGGTCACCCAAATTATTTTAATGGTAAACAAGACCTACTAATAAGCTTTAATAAGAATTTTATTTGGTTAGAAGTGGTTAAGAGAAACTCATTTTACGCGTATTTGAATAAGTGGCCATTTTAGATCCGAACAAGGTGCCATCTTCGAAGGCTCAAATTCAATATCATCAGGTATTATAAGCAATAACAAATTACAGTCCTAATAAAAGGATCTAAAGAGTTCAAGTATTACGACAACGTATTGACAATGCATGTAGAGATTTGCCTCGAAGAAGGATCTTCAGGCGCGCCATCAACAGCATGAAGACCATAGCGAGACTTTGTATTAACAATAATGGTGGTCACGTAGAAAGAAGAGATGCTTGATTATTTGCCTATTGATGGACTTACCTGAAAACAAATTGTCTTTAAGAATGAATGTCCATGTAGAGAAAGAGAGAGACATTTACTGTACTAGTCTTACTGTAGACATCGATATTTTAACCGTCTGTATCGAGGACAATATTTACTTAAGCGAACATATTTATTAAAAATAGGTGCAATATTATTTTTTATCAAAATATTTTATTGTATATTTTATACAATATCAGATAGTCACTCATTTGGCCATTTTTTTTGGCCATCCATCTATCTATCTATCTATCTATCTATCTATCTATCTATCTATCTATCTATCCATCTATCTATCTATCTATCTATCTATCTATCTATCTATCTATCTATCTATCTATCTATCTATCTATCTATCTATCTATCTATCTATCTATCTATCTATCTATCTATCTATCTATCTATCTATCTATCTATCTATCTATCTATCTATCTATCTATCTATCTATCTATCTATCTATCTATCTATCTATCTATCTATCTATCTATCTATCTATCATATGTGTATTTTCAAAATGTAAGCCTTGTTGGCATCCTTGGTCATATTGAAGAAAAAAATCCGCCACCTTCGTCTGATGCACATGGCCATGCGTTTTGAACTGGGCCTGCAAAAAGGTGGAGTTGTGACATCGGCACATCAAAAATGACATTGTCTATTCAATTTCTTGTATAAAGATACCACCTACATAGCTAAATTTGGTATCAAAATAAAGCTCTTATGCAGGGCAAGAAGATAAAAGTATTAGCATGTGTTAAAATGTTGTCATTTTTTGTTAATTAATGGCTAATTAACCAACATCAGGGGTGGAGGAGAGTCCGGCGCAGGAGAGTCCGGCGCAGCAAATTTGGCATCTACAGTACAGTTCAGTGCAATTGAGTTAAATCATGTTTATGGAATGAAATTGTTGCATCTAAGTACATAAACTCTGGTAAATAAACTGATTTGAATAATTTAGATGTTTAATAATGGGTAATCACCTTAATTAATAAAGAATTAATCAATAATTACAGACCCGCAATGCATTGAAGAACTACATGTGTATGACTGGATGGATATGTACCGACGCAGCGTCTTTTACCAGCACATACGGTTAGGCAAAGTGATCATGGTATGGGATGCTTGAGTGATTCTATTGAGGGGATAATGTGATCAATACAAAGTATGAACCTTTGTCTTTCAAACAATACACTTTTGGATTGTTAGATACCTTTGGTTATGTAACGTCATTAACATAAACACAATAGGTTTCAGACACTGACTGAAATCTGCCAATTGTTTGGCTGGATATGTAATATGTTGAATATGGGTTGATTGATACATTTGCGTATATCTCGGCAGTGCAAGCATAAAAACAGATAACACTTGGCACATAGTTAGAATACACACTTATCTCTGTTTGACACTCTTTTTTAAAAACTGAATGCCTTAATACGAACAAGAAGGGACCATCTTAAAATCCACAATAATATACCTTAGAAAACAACAAAGGATAAAGAACAATAGAGGGATTATAATTTAATAAATTGTTGTGGGATGTAAAGCAATAATAGTGGGGATTTCAAAAGGAGCTGTTCATAAAATTTCCTCAAACCATTGAAATTATATGACGATTACTTACACAATACATATCTAGTAGCTCTAAAGATAACAGTAATAAGAGAGGTTGTGGCAGCCATCTTTGATTGATACATTCCTGTATATCTTCATTTTGACTATCACAATATGTTTACACATTGATTTAAACATTTTTCATTATTTCTGATTAGAATTTGAAGGCACAGTAAGCTTTTATCTGGTAAATTTCATGATTTTAGCCATTTGGGCCCGTTTCAAAATTATCTGCCGTCTGCGCATGCGCATTTTTTCTGCAGGTTTCATGCGAATAAGTTCAGATAATTAGTTAACTATCATATGGAATCTTCCAAACTGGTTAATTGCTTGAATTTTTCCTAAATTGTTTGATTTTCCGCCATATTAGTGATTCACTGACTGGGCATTTTTAAATAAAAATTAGCTATTTGAAATACTGATATTTGTATACCTTTTATTCAATTGCTTCTCCTTACTTTTTCCTCTTATACTACACATTCCAAATTACACAGGGATTAAGGTTATTGTCTTTAGTATCATATTTATGCGGAAAAAAAAATCGGGATTTACCTGCTTCTGATGTCATGTTATGCAATCTTCTTACCACGTGCTTCATAAAAACAATTCAAATTTCCCGCCAAATAACTGATTTAGCAGAGTCTCAAGTGTACTTACTTTGAGACAGTGCTATGACGTCATAGTTCACATTTAAAAATCCAAAAGTGTATTGTTTGAAAGACAAAGGTTCATACTTTGTATTGATCACATTATCCCCTCAATAGAATCACTCATGCATCCCATACCATGATCACTTTCATTATTTATTGACTGCCCCTCGTATGTCAGATTTTTTTCTTCGCAAAATGACATTTTTTCCAGCCCGGTGCAAAATACTGTAAACATTACCTAGATATAGAAAGTTATATATGCTTGGAAAGCTTTAACTGTCAGAAATTCAAATCTGCAATAATTAACCTTGTAGGGTATGCAGAATTTTTTTCATATTTTTTTTTTCTCAGCAGATTTTTTTCATAAATTGTTGACCTTTTCAAATTCATAACCTTCTAGGGGTTCATCCTATGTTAATTTTAAGTGCATTTTTGAACTCCTAAGACAATTTTAATCAAAAAAATGTATACTTTTGTGGGGGTATTGCCTAGTATAGAAAAGTTATCGCCATTCAAATGAAAATACACGCGATATTCACCAATTTTAAGTTCGTCACACGAGACCGGCCCAACTTAAAACGCATGGCCACATCTAAAGCTTGCTCGCGCGTATATAGACTGTTTCACTAAAGTGGTCCATCGATAAACAAGCCTTAACATTATAGCAGATTTATAAATATTGGAAAATTGGTTCCAGATTTGAACCTTTTCCGTTTCTCATAAGAGGAACCACAATGGACCAATCATGCCGATAAGGGCGATTGCAGCATCCTTAGATGATATTGGTTTCGCTACGATATAATGGACTTCAAAAAATGTAAGCAACTCATCCACATTAAAAATTACCCAGAAAGTTTATTTTCGCTAACAAATTACACATATTGATCATATTTTTCGTTAGAATTGTATCCTTCTTGAATGGATGAGGATCAAATTAGAAAGATGATCAAATCACACACCTGTCATCTTCTTGGTTGATACCTTCTTCTACGGGCGGTTTCTAAACAGAAATATACAAAGCAAACAAAAATCAAAAATGAAAATAAAGCCTTGTTCAAAATATAAAATATAAATACAAAAAGTTAAACAGTTGTTTAAATACAGTCCGTTGCATGAGCCGGAAACATTTCCTTGTCTGGTAACATGTTGCCTGCGAAGGAAGCATTGTCCAAAAATCCATCCCAATGTATTGTTATGAGAGTATTCATTTCTTTATATATCCTTCCAAAAAGTGTGAATAAGCAGTAACATTTTTATAGATATGTAACGAATGACAATTGTGACCACATTTAAAAAAAACATAAAACCAATTTGCATATTTTTAACACAAACATTGTTTATGATAAATCAATTATAATTCACAAACAAACATACCTCTTGGTGAATGTTTTTGCACTTGATGAAATATTAGTAGTAATTAGTCTTGTGATCACAGTTAAAATGTATATAGAAGGGAGGAGTTGGTTCAAACTTGAATTCATTTTTATCTATTTGTCATTATCAATTCATACACTCTTAGTAGTTGTGTCGAGCCAATCAGAAAGCAAGCAACTAAAATACGCGGAGTGCATTGAAACTAATGCGCTTTGTTTTGATTCGATGTTCAAGAATCGCGGGTTCGCCGATTTTCACTGCAGTTGTTAGCAAACTTGTTAACATGTTTTATTCGTTTTTACATGGATCAAAATTATGCTGATTTGAATAGTGTCGTGTATGAATAAGGTCAATACACGCGTATGTTTTGTTTCTCGAAAAATTAGAAAATATGATCACAATAGCATTACTCCTGCTATTATACACACATCAACATCAACGCGCGTGCATTGGTTTGTCTAATTTCTCTCGAAACAACACATACGCATTTATTGACCTATAATTTCAAACTCGTTATTTTGTTAATAATGTTTTAACAAAACACTAAGCATATGTTTTGGTCAAATGAGAGCGCTATTTTGGTGCTGAGTAATAATAACAGTGGTACCAAACAAAATAGCATAACAAATCTAATAACTAATAACAAAGCAAAAACCTGAAGGATAAAAGTGACCCACATTTCATGGATACAATATCAACCCATCCAAATCTTCACTGGTTGTTTGCAACAATCTTTAAAAGCAAACAGAAAAGAAATCTTGAAATATTAGCAACATATCACAAACTTTGGTTCCACGGTCAGAATCGTCTTTACTTGCCTCTTGGTTGTTTCCTTCTGTAGAATTAGCGTCGTTGCTAATGTCGCCATCTGAAGTTTCCTCCGGTTTTTGAGAATCAGATGCACTGCATGTATATAACGAACAAAATCGTGAAACAAAATATAATTGCATTGAATCTGCATGAAGCAACAAACTTTAGTTCACAATGGCTTGCATTTCAGAATGATCACCCATTGTATTTGCCCTTTAAATCATTGTCATATCTAATATCTATTCCGTCAGCTGAAATAATATAAAACGTGAATTTCGAGTGATATTAAGTAATCTATTCAAAACATTAAAATCCTATGTCGTAAAAGAACCCAGTTTGTAATAATATGACTCGATACTGGCACATATTTGTATGTGCCAGTATCGGTCGATACTGGAATACTGACATTGTACCAGGGGGAAAAGGGAAAAAGAGAAGCAAAAGGGAAGGAAAGGGAGAAGAGGAAGATAAAAAGGGAAAGAAATGGAAAAGGAAAGAGAAAAACAAAGGGTTGAAAGGAAAGAGGGGAAGGAAAAGAATAGTGTAGATATTTCACTAGGAATGGAAAATAAAAAGTGAAAGAAGTGAAAATCGATAAGTAACTAGGAGAAAAGAAGAGAATTAACCATCCAAACACTTTTTGTGTAAGCCTACATTACGTAAATTCATTGACTTTCATCAAGGTTATCATAGCAACAAGGAAAGGGATCGCCCCCCCCCCCCCCACCCACACTCCTTGATTGTTGGCTTTGGGTGAATTGCGACTATTTGAAGAATCTAAGGGATTTACTTAATTTCCCATCTAAATGACAATTTGCCCCTTGCCCGACTTGATGATTGGCAATTGAGTATACAAATGTCAAATGTTCGCACGCTACGCGCGCCTTTGTCAAGGAATATCATTATAGAAACCCTTTTAAAAAGAAAAAAAGTACCTTAATGTACCTTAATAATGCCCAGGTTCGTGTACATATGTTGTTAAAATTTCGCGATGCGCGCATAACATTTAGGCGGTGACGTCATTCGGCAGAATAAACAAACTAGCTGCGCCATTATTTTACGTAATAGGGTCGAATTGGTATTCACCGGGAAAAAATACGCTCCCCCACCCCTGACAAAGACCCCATATACACCACTGCAAAGCTATGCTATTGAACCGACAAAAACATATTAATCGAATCAGGCTTGTCGTCGACTCTAAGGATGGTGACAAAAAATATGAATCGGTAATGAAAAGAATAACACTACTCACACTTTAATATTTGCCTCAATCCAAACCTGTATTAATAACAAAATAATTGTTTATATTAATCAACATAGCACTCTCCCTGTGGGGTCGCGCCATTATACACACATCAACATCAGCGCGTGTGCATTGATTTGTCTAATTTCTCTCGCAACAACGCATACGCATTTATTGACTATAATTTCATACTTGTTAATTTGTTAATAATGTTTTAACAAAACACTAAGCATGTGGTTTGGTCAAATGAAGGCGATATTATTTTGGTACTGCGTAATACAGTGATACTATACAAATTAGTATAGGGCCTTTAATAACAAAGCTAAAACCTTGAAGGATAAAAGTGACCCACATTGCATGGATACAATATCAACCCATCCAAATCTTCACTGGTTGTTTGCAACAATCTTTAAAAAACAAACAGAAAAGAAATCTTGAAACATTTTTAAAATAACACCAACTTTGTTTCCACGGTCAGAATCGTCTTTACTTGCCTCTTGGTTGTTGCCGGTGTTTCCTTCTGTAGAATTAGCGTCGTTGCTAATGTCGCCATATGCTGAAGTTCCCTCCGGTTGGTGAGAATCAGATGCACTGCATGTATATAACGAACGAAATCATGAAGCAAAATGTAATGGCATCGCATCTGCATGATGCAACAATCTGTTGTACACAATGGCTTGCTTTTCAGAATTTTTATTGTATTTGCCCTTTAAATCACTGTCATATTTAATACTCATTCCGTCAACTGAAATTATACGCAACGGTAATTAAGTGTGAAATACACAAAAGTAAACTAGATCTTGCTCTGGTCAAAGACCAAGCCACCGTGATTTTGTCTCATTCCTGACATTTGACCCAAAGGGCATGGTTTACTTTTCTTCTTGTCTTATCAAAAGAGATAAGATGCATCAAGTCTGGTATAAAATTGGATCGATTGAGCCCATATGTATTGGTCAAGCTATGAGTTTTTAAAAAATATTTTAAAACTCATAGCGAGACCAGTACAAATTTGGCGTAAATCATCCAATTTGATCATTATTATGTTTTGGATCCAATGTTATCCACACTTTGACACCTCAAAACATAGAAATGATCAAAATTGGAGCACGCCTTAAATGTTACCTGTGTACGTCGTATAGATCAATGACCCCTTGTGACCCCATATGAAATGTCACTTTTAATCGCTGAACACCCTACAAGTATGTGCATGGAAACAAGGAATCTGTCGACAAATTATGAAGGTTATCAGTCATTTCCTCTGAGACAACATGCATTTTAAGTGATCGAATTAAAAAAATATACATTTTGACCCTAGAGACCCCAAATAATGTTTTCCTTTTAAAAACCTAACTATTGTATATGCGTACGATCATAAAGAATATGTTGACTGATTTTGACGATCCTAGGTCATTTCACTAAATTGCAAGAGCGTTTTAAGTGAAAAAAACACGTTTTGACCCCGTGTAACCCTTGTGTGACATTTGACCCCTAACCATGGACCCCGGCCATGGACACCCTATGTGAAGGTCTGGTGGGGGATCCTACTGACCAAGTTTGGTGATTGTAGCATGTAAACTGTAGGAGAACATACATTTTATAGATGGGTCTGCAAGAAAGATGGAAGAAGTAGAAGAAGAAGAAAGAAACACGACAGATAGAATACCTCGATTTTTGAAAAAATCAAGGTAACTATTCAAAACATTAAAATCCTATGTCGTAAAAAAGCCTAGTTTGTAATAATACTATGAGTTAGTACTAAATAATGCAAAATGCTATTGCGCCAGTGTTTGATAAAATGCAACATAATTTTGGGGTGGTTTTTTTTCACTTTCCATTCTCAATTCATAGGTTCGATATCAGAACAAGATTACAATAATCATGGGTTCAATGCAACTCCCAGTGCAATAATCAAATGGGCAGAAATAAACTTTCAGCTTATTCACCACAAAACAAACACACAGCGAAAATGCAAACATAATAGTGGTGGGTTGACTAAATCAGAGCATCATTGTAGCATAAATTCCTGTTCACACTATGCTGTTCACTATATACCCGGATTTTATCCGGGAGGTGGGAAAAACTTGCTCTAATGTGAACACGCCCTAAGTTTTAGTTGGAATTAACCTCTTTCACATACAGGCATGAAAAAGCCTTTTTTTGTTCCAGTATCGAGTGATACAAAAACACTTTAATATTCCAGTATCGGGCGATACTGGTACACGTGATACTAGTAAGATTTGTTCCAGCATTGAACGATACTGATACATAATTATGTTCAAGTATATCACCGATACTGGAACACTGACATTGTACCGATATCGAACGATACTGGGTGTTCCAGTATCGGACGATACTAGTACACTCACAGAAATTTTTACCTAAGTTATGTAAAATTTTACATAATTTTGAAGCACGTATAGAACACCAAAACAATTAGGTAAAATTTTACATACACTCTGTTTGGTAAAAAAACCTATTATGTATAAAAATGCAATTTTACTAGGTATTTATTTTGAACAGTGGCTAGGTATAAATTTTACTTAACTAGTTACGCATTTTTTTAACGTAAATGCTGTGTAATATTTTACCACATTTTATGTAAAAAACCCACAACATTATGGGAAATTTTGCTTAATTTGTTAGTAAATATTTACAAAATGACTAGGTATTTTTTACTGAATTTGGATGTAGGTTTAAGGTGATTGTTTACACAATGACTGGCTATTTTTTACTGAATTTGCATGTATGTTTAAGATAATTGTTTACACAATCACCGGGTATTTTTTACTGAATTTGGATGTATTTTTTAGGCAATTGTTTACACAATTGCTTGGTATTTTTTACTGAATTTGGATGTAAGTTTTAGGTAATTTCAAGGGATTTTTTGAAGGTAAGGAAGTAATATATCTTTCCCCTTTTGGTAATGCCTTTATGTCCTTGTTTTCATGATGTTATTGAAGTCATCTGAAAATCATTAAATCATTTTTTTTAAATCAATCAATCAATCAATCAATCAATCAATCAATCAATCAATCAATCAATCAATCAATCAATCAATCAATCAATCAATCAATCAATCAATCAATCAATCAATCAATCAATCACCTTGCATCGTTGCATTTTGACCTATGTACATATTACATACGCCCTAATCACGTTTCACATGGCCACATGTACAAATGAGCCGCTATGTTGCATGCAAACGCAACGCATTAGTCCCAATCGGTACCGTAGTGCAAGTGTATCTTCGTTGTGGCTATAGTATAGTGTAAGCATGAACGATAGTATAGCCACCATTGGGTCTAGCAACGCATGCACGGTGTACGACTCCGACGACGCTCGGTGCCAACACAAGTTTCACTTTTTTTCTGTGAATCTCTCAAAACATATGATTTTCAGATGACTTCAATAACATCACGAAAACAAGGACATAAAGGCATTACCAAAAGTGGAAAGATATACTACTTCCTTACCTTCAAATGTGTCAATGTATTCCGGAGGACTCGCGACCGCCTGAGTGTTTCTCTAACGCTCGCCATCTTGTATAATTACACGAAGAGATTTTACCCGGCGATTAGGGAAAGATTACGACTTTCACCAATCATATCGATAATTCTTACTTAACACGTTGGGCGAAATCACCTTTTACCGATTAAATTGTATTTTAGACTTTTGTTTTACTTAATTTCGGTAAAATATCTACAAACCCCGGTAATTATCTCCGATACATTTCAAAAATGTAATTTTAAAAGTTACAAAATGGTTTAGTAATAAAAAATACCTCGCATTGTGTACTTTTTGCATAATTTTACTTTACATTACGTTATTTTTCCTAACTTGCGCAAAATGTCTGTGTGTGTAGTAATACTCCAGAATCTTGGACTTAAAGTACACTTTTTCGTCAATTTGTTATATCGAATGTAGGGAAGAACGAAGCTATGCTAATAGACCGACAAAAACACATTAATCCAATCAGGCTTGTCGTTGCCTGTAAGGACGGTGATATAAATGTAAATCGGTAATGGAAAGAATAACACTACTCACACTTTAATATTTGCCTCAATCCAAACCTGTATTAATAACAAAATGATTGTTTTTAGTAGTCAACATTAATCAACATGCTATTTTTTGTTAGATTTCACATCATTTTAATATTAATAGCATTGTAATACATAAAATACCGATACACAGTAAAGGAAAAACATGTAAGCCTTATAGGCAAGGAGGATCAGATTTTGAAGCTGATAGAAGTACCACCAGCTATTTTTATAATAAATTGGTAGGAAACCCTTCCGTCCATATCTCAGTAAAATTTGCAGTGATTGGGGCATGTACAAATATTTATTTTCAGTTAATTTGCATGAAATTTACATAAATACGAGAATTGATCATTGTTGTTATAAAATAAAAGGTAGAATTAGGTATTGATGCCAGATTTGGGCCAATGTTAGTACAAAAATGTTGCCAGGCACACATTATAAACATCTGAGCAATATAACTTACAACAATATATTTAATCAAGCTTAATTAATGCAAATATTTAAATTTTGACAGTTTGACCATCTTTCGTTTCGTTTAAAACATTAGTATACCCATGCTGGAAACAACATTTGCATGTTATGCATAGAAAATATTGTTCTGCTTTGATTGTGAACATTTGAACTCCCTAGCAGGATTAATATTATAATTATGTAGTGATTAGTAATTATACATGATTATACCAATATCAGTCTTTTCAACAAGTCGCGCTGTGGATCAGAAATGCACATGGAACCAATCCGAGCTCGGTTGTTTGTATCCGTACACAAGAGCTATATCAACGCCAATCAATTTCGGTGGTAACCAATGTCTTTCAAAGTAAAAATGTTATAGGGTGGAACATAAAAAAGTTGATCGTTTTTGCTCCGAGCTCGGTACTTATGTTTGTATCCGTACACAATAGCTATATCAACGCCAATCAATTTCGGTGGTAACCAATGTCTTTCAAAGTAAAAATGTTATAGGGTGGAACATAAAAAAGGTTGATCGTTTTTGCTCCTCACAAAATATTTTGATAGTTTGTACAATTAGGGTTTAGCTGAAGATAGTCACCAAAATCAGAACAACCGCAGAAGGTGCTACCAAATTTGCTAGGAATTACTTGCCCAAAATGTACACAGGAAAAGTACAGGGTGTCTAAAATTATGATGAAATAATGCATAAAATGAAGGGTTGTATATAATATTCTATGAAATTAAGTTAGCATGGACTATTGAATTTAAAAGAAAATGTTTATCAACATGAACTACATGAATATCGTTAAAGTTCCTTTTATTTTAAATACAGGGTGGTCAAAAATTGGTCTAAATAGCAAATCTTTTATAAATCTATGAACAATTCTGTGAAGAAACACTTCTGGCTTTTTTAGTTAAATGTTTTACTACCCAGGGTAGAAAAGGACCAAAGAGTCACACAAATGAAATAGAGAGACTGCGATTTGGCCATTGTTTAATCAATAAAATGAATAAAACTGTGTATTTTTTACATTAAAACACTCCCTGAATTGAACATCATATCCTAGTAGAGAATGTCTAGATAACAATTCAATATTATTATTCATAGTAGCAGGCACATGTTATTAACACATATGAGAAGTTTGACAACTTTCCTATGTATACTTTTAAAATGGCATCAATTTCAAAAATTCTAGTTTTCCGCTATTTTGTGTAGAAACCTATGGGCGCCACATCCACCGGCACCACATCCACCTGCCCCACCCTTGACTCACTCGACGTTTAGATTGATAACTTCACTGTTGCTAAACATGTGGCTTTAATCCTTTTTTATTCGGTAGCTGGATAAATTGTCTTTAATATGATACCAAAAATGTTATGTTTTTTTGACAACTTCTATTTAAAATAGAGACACGTATCACGATTTTAAGTATTTTTTGAAACGGCCCACCTTATTTGATATACCTATTAGTGACCTGTGACCATAACGACTGTTATTGAGTCTACAAAAGGACGATCGATCGTCTAAAGATCGATCGTCGGACAGCGTTCGAAATAAGAAAAATAAATTGGTTATCCACCGGATAACCTAGGTTGGGATTTTGATCATCCGCCAATATTTTTGGTTATCCGCATTTTTTCAGTGGCAAGCTCAAAAATCACATTTTAAGCGGGTCTTCATATACACATACATATACACCCCTATTGTTTAATATATATCATACACGTACAATGACAACAACTCTACATTAATCTCTATGCTCCATAAACAACTTTCTCTTTATTTTACAATCTCCTCTCTTTTAACTACTATTTTTCTTCAGTCACTTATTTGTCCTAGTCGGCACGTTCTTTCAGTACGTCTCTCAATAGGAAGACAAGCTGTAAGCCCTGAAATGCACCCTGATGATCCTCTTCTTCACTCGTATCTCCCGACTCCATTGGATCTGTATCCAGGTCATCCTCATCTGACTCAGCATCAAGTTTCACAAATGCAGTGTCGGTGTCGTCCGCTGTGTCAGTGTCATCCTCATTTACAGCTTCTAATGCATCCTGATCCTCTTCTTCATTCTCATCTCCCAACTCCATTGGATCTGTATCCCGGTCATCCTCATCTGACTCAGCATCAAGTTTCACAACTGCAGGGTCGGTGTCGTCCGCTGTGTCAGTGTCATCCTCATTTACAGCTTCTAATGCATGAATCCTGATGATCCTCTTCTTTATTCTCATCTCCCAACTCCATTAGATCTGTAACCAGGTCATCCTCATCCGACTCAGCCTCAAGTTCCACAACTGCAGGGTCGGTGTCGTCTGCTGTGTCAGTGTCAGTGTCATCCTCATTTACAACTTCTAATGCATCCTTCACTCTTATCTCCCGACTCTTCTTCTCATCTTCTTCACTCTTATCTCCCGACTCCATTGGATCTGTATCCAGGTCCTTCATCCTCATCTGACTCAGTATCAAGTTTCACAACTGCAGGGTCGGGGTCGTCCTCTGTGTCAGAGTCATCCTCATTTATAGCTTCTAATGCATCCTGATGATCCGGATGATCCTCTTCTTCACTCTTATCTCCCGACTCCATTGGATCTGTATCCAGGTCATCCTCATCCGACTCAGCCTCAAGTTCCACAACTGCAGCTGCAGGGTCGGTGTCGTCAGCTGTGTCAGTGTCATCCTCATTTGCAGCTTCTAGGGTTGGTTCATTCGCGACCATGACTTGTTCTTTCAGTACGTCTCTCAATAGGACGGTCAGGTCTATAGCCTCTAATGCATCCTGGTGATCCTCTTCTTCACTTTCATCTCCCATCATTTTGGTCATCCGCCGGATGATCGGCCAAGAAAAACTAGTCATCCGCCGGTAGATTTGGTCATTTCGGATGACCGGATGGCCGCTATTTCGAACGCTGCCGTCGGATCGTCGGACCAGTGTGAAAAGGTTTAATATAATTTTTCATTTCTGCACAAAGTAGCGGCGCAATGCTTCGAGATGACACTCGGACCTGTCATACTGGGTTCAACCTTCATCAAGTGTAACATTAATTCGCCAATTTAAAAAAAAAATGAATGAAATTGTGCCTTTATGTAGAAATAGGTCTACCACTAAAAATAAACATCGATATTCACAGACTACCGGCTCAGGCCTTTTAATAATTTAAAAATTCATGAACAAACCGCGGAATCAATGAACCATTTATCTACACCTGGTAATAAAAACGTCCGTAGCCATATTCTATTTTCACCCAAAATATGGTCAAAGTTGGCATTTTTGGAATGGTATTACCATTCGTATACCGTATGTGATCAGTCGCGTCATAAAAGACATGTTATCGGCAAACACAGTTTTGAGATAGAGGCCAAAATATGTATTTGGTAAAATATAAAGAAAATAATAGAAACAAATAAATATTTTTTTCAAATCATATCTCGTGATTTCAAAGTCCCACCTTCAATATGGTGTCATTTTAAAGCTTAACATGTGCTCTTTCAAGTTCTACCAATAACTCAGATTTGACTTGGGCTTCCAACATGTCCATTTTGATGTGATGGGTCACATATTAGTGAAATTGATCGAAATGAGTTAAAATGGGTCGAAAGGTATCTAAATGAGTCAAAAGGAATCGAAATGGATCGAAATGTGTCGAAACGAATCATACTACGTTTGGAATGCGCACAAGCATAGCTTATTTCTTAAAAGAAAGGTTATAAAAGCCAAATATACACTCCCGCCCAGAAGTGATGGCGCACACCATCGGGAGAACTTATTCTACAAACAGTCTTGTAAATGTACCCATATCAAGGTCAACTCCTATTTATATAGGTGCCTGGATATCTTGTCATTCATAAATTCATCTTTCCCTGACCTTGTAGCCTACACATTTGTCACAATAAATATCTTTCCAAGGTCGCTATTTTCTCTATGGGGAAATCCCATGTAATTCTCGCCTCATTATTATTCATGAGCTCATTATCGCTGTAATAGCGCTATGGGATATCCTTGCATGCGAAAATCATCTCCGACAAATCATTATTTTTACATTATTTTACAAAATGCAACCACGTAATATTATTATGACGGGGATCTGTAATGCTCATTAATACCTAAAACATGGTTCGTGTTTTGACAAGGTTACTGGAATTTTCCCAAAAAGCTGATATTTCGAGACAAAACTTTATTAAAGTTTTGGTTGTAGAATGATACCTGTGGCGTACTGGGAACCAGCAAAGTTCTCGAACTAAAACTGGCAGCAGCAATTACAATTTTACATACAGGGGTATTCTGTCATATTGCAATGTGTGCATAGAAAGAACATTACATGGGTTATAAAACACATTAAACTGGTGGACATGAAGTGAACACAAAACACACCATACATTTTGTATACAGTATTGAGCTCATCTTGGTGAAAATGGCTGGTTAAATTGTAATCTTCCCATTTTTTGAGTTAGAAAAATGCTCAAAGTTGTGACACCCCCTAGCGAGACGGCTTGTCAGGTCCGTTTAGGAAATGGTGAGACAAGCCAAGTCTGACCTACGCTATTAGAAAATATTAATCACACAATATAAGTTTAGTTACCGCGTGATCCAACATACATTATTTTGAATGGACTTGTTCGAATCCTTTGTTAGACTAGAATCGATCACCCTTTTAGCGCATCCTTTATGAATGGGAGTTGACCGTTACAATCATGTGAAAGATAGAGATATCGCCCAATTAAAACACATCTGGCAGTAAGTTCGATTGCATAGTATGGTGGTATAGGCTGTTGGGCTATGTTGCTCTAATAACAGGAGCGCAACTGATGGAAAAGATATCGACTGACCTTCGCAAAATTGTACATTACATATTCCATTGTATTATGGAATGCATATCATTGGCGCGGTAATTTTAAAACCTGCCATGGGTCCTGTGCTGCAGACAAACTGCGAGGTTCTCTGTCGTGTATTGGATCACTGATTTGTAAACCAAAATATTGAAATTGTCTTTTAAATGTCAGGTTTTTCTTGACAATTCAAATTACCTCCTCAGAAAATTACCATGTTTTAGGGATTTATAAGGACTGCGCATCATTATATAGGAAATTACAATTGTGAATATAACAATTAATTATTAAAAAACTCAATTTTTCAGAGAAGGTGTAGATGAGAGAGAATGTTCCCATAGCGCAATACTAGTGGTGATGAGCTCATGAATATTAATGAGGCAAATGTCTATGGGATTTTACTGTGTAGATTTTGACTTGTCTCGATTTATTGAGTTTTGCATGAAATGTGGTGATCGTAACATGCAACAAACATGAATTTATGAAGAAGAACTATATAATGAACACATACAACATCGTTACTTGTGAAATTATTCAATACTATGTTCATAGAAGATGGATTTTCTAGGATATGATCACTGCGCCATCACTTCTGGGCGGTAGTGTATACTAATTTGTTTGCGCATTCGTTTTCATGCATGTTTCAACATTGTAATACAAAATGTGGGCTCGGCCACGCTAATTTTAGTTAAAATATTGAAAATGTGTGCGCGGTTAGGCGCCAGTATTTGTTCTACATTTTTAACATTGAAATTTGTTATTGTTGTTGCTTGGCCACACTTATTTGTTTTGCTTCCTCATCAACTGTTATACCCACGTAAACGTTTAGATCTTAACAAATGGCTAATTTCGCCCTACAACTCTCATTAGGGGCAGTGTCAACACTGTCAACCCGGCACTTGTTTCAGAAATTGAATTTCATATTGCTCTATTATTTAATACTTTTATATGTATTCTATCATTACCGTCATAAGTTAAGCGCTCTGAGCCTTTTGGAAATGCTGTAATTAATGCTTTTTGTATTGTATTGTATTACTAATCGGAAGCGATTATTTCCCGTTCTTTTGGGTGATTTAAATTGTTGTTTTGGTAAGTTTGAGTCAGGAAAAGGCGCATGGTTATTTGGCGGGAATTAAAGCGGAGTTCCGCGCTTTTCAAATGCTGCGATAGCTGTTCGATCATTGCGTCGCGCGCTGAAACTTCCCGCGCGTAATACTAGACGCCCCGCTTAATATTCGCGACGTAGACGCGAAAAACAAAAGAGCGCAAAACAATGTCTAAAAATGTAAACAAAGGCCAATCTTACAATCATTTAAATTTTAGTTTTCTTCCAATTTCTTCACACTGTGACAATATAAATTGAATCTGATAATTTATTATGATTGTTCATAATAGTATACTCGCTTTTTAGGTCACACGGCGGTGTATTCCGTGAACATTTAGCTTTAAATGGTGGAAAATGTCAATATTTTTACTAAATCGATGTTTTCTAGAAGTTCAAATTTGAAGGAATTTTACGAATTTTCAGACAACATAACTCAAAATATATCAAACTATCAGGTAAGCTTTTACTACCATTGTGTAGAGGACTTCCAGCGCTAGGAGGCAATTCTTTTATTTTTCAATTCTTTTTTTTTATAGATTTTAAACTCGAGATGTGCATCCATTTCTAGCGAAATGTATGCAAAAAAAATACGACTTTTACACTTTACCGATGTTTTTAGCAATATTTCTAAAACCAAACTTTATTTTGGAAAAAGAAAAAATTGCTTCCTAGACAAAATTATCTTGTTTACAAAAATGTATATTAGAACAAATTACCATTCTTTATTTTATAGTTATGCTGTCTGAAAAATCGCTTTTTGGTTCATTTCTCAACATTTAGTTTATTTGGTATCACATTGATATCGCCATCGGATTACTTATCAAATTTCTTTTCTAAAAATGTATACTTTGATGTACTTTTATTCAATATTTTCAAACTTAGAAGCAAAAGTTGATCATCAATATAATAGGGTTGACACTTCCCTAAGGGAAGTGTCAACCCTAAATATATGAAATTTATCAAGCACTGTAACTTTTAAACTAATAATGTAATGTACATAAAAGTATACAATTTTTCAAATGAAATGAGTTGGAGAATTTATATTTGGTATTAAATTTCCCCCCAAAAAGTGATTTCTACATTTTTGCCCAAAAATCCCTTTTTTGGCGCCAAACATTTTCAGACAACCTAACAAAATCAGTTTTTGATTAAAAATTTCAATATTTCACCAAAATCATCTAAAGTCAATTATCTAGGAAGCACTTTTTTTTTTTTGCTTACAAATTTTTAGTTTTGAAAATATTGACCAAAAAGTGCCAACAATGAGATTTTTATCTCAAAAATCACATTTTTGGCACTTTTTGGATGCATAACTCGAGTTTAAAATCCATAATCGAAAAAATAAAAAATTGCCTCCTAGCGCTGAAAGTCCTCTACACAATGGTAGTAAAATCTTACCTGATAGTTTGATATCTTTTTAGTTATGCTGTCTGAGTTTTTCGCGTCTACGTCGCGGATATTAAGCGGCGCGTCTAGTATTACGCGCGGGAAGTTTCAGCGCGAGACGCAATGATCGAACAGCTGTCGCAGCATTTGAAAAGCGCGGAACTCCGCTTAATTTCCCGCCAAATAACCATGCGCCTTTTCCTGACTCAAACTTACCAAAACAACAATTTTAAATCACCCGAAAGAACGGGAAATAATCGCTTCCGATTAGTAACTTATGATGGTAATGATAGAATACATATAAAAGTATAAAATAATAGAGAAATGTGAAATTCAATTTTTGAAACAAGTGCCGGGTTGACACTGCCCTTAAGGGGGACTTAAGGAAGTTTTTGATTTGAATTTTTGAAATTTGTGAGTGCTGTAATTATTGAACTATTAATCAAATGTCTATAAAAGTATACATTTTTGGAAAGGAAATGGATCAGAGAATCCAAATTTGGCGTCAATTTTGACCAAAAAAGTAGATTTTTTGAGAAAATCACAAAATTCACTTTTTTGACCCAAATTTTATTGAACAAAGCTAACAAAAAATAATTTTGAGTAAAAAATGGCAAAATCACTTTATAATGATGTTAAGACACTAATGAAGGGACGCTTTATTTATTTTTAAACCTAATCTAATATTTTTGAAAATTTTGACCAAAAAGTGCCAAAAACGTGAAAAATGGATTTTTTTTTTTTTTTTTTACACTTTTTTGTCAAAATGTCAAAAAATAGTGGATTAGATTTTTAAAAAAAAAATCATCCCTCCAGTAGTGTCTTAACATCATCATCAAGTGATTTGGGCATTTTTAACTCAAAATTATGTTTGTTAGCTTTGTTCAAAAAAATTGGGTCAAAAAGTGATTTTTTGTGATTTTCTCACAAAATCAACATTTTTGGTCAAAATTGATGCCAAATTTGGATTCTCTGATCCATTACCTTTCTAAAAAAGGTCTCCTTTTATATATACATTTGAGTCATGGTTCAATAATTATAGCACTAACAAAATTCAACAAAAACTTCCTTAAGTCCCCCCTTAACACTTTTGTCGACTTTCAAATAACATCATAAATAAATTTGTAACTAAAATCGGCCTACAACCTTCAAATTAAGAACGAAGCGACGTGCGAAACGCAGGATGGCGGTGCGTGCATGCAGTCGCATTACGAGACGCGGACCAGTTCTGCGTTTAGATTGCGTATCTTACGACGCTTTCTACGCCTTACCATAACGCGGTATTAATTTTGTAAGACTTTCTGACAAAAACAATGCGTCCTTTTTATGAAAAACTAAGTTGGTGACCCCATCTTTTATTTCATTAATTGTAGTGTCTTATTAACACGATTATTGTCCAACTGTCTATTAAAATTAATCAGTTTTCTTTTAAATACAAAAATGTTCGGCCTAAAATTTCTATTTCCATAGGTCTGTTGTAATAGATAGTAGTAAAAAAAATTGGCTAAATCATGTGTTTTGAAATAGCTGTAGCTAAAAAATTAAGTCGGCGACCCCTATTTTGTATTCAAGAATCTTTTTTTATGTTGTTCATACTTTGTTCCCAGTGAATATAATAAAATATTATCGACAAATGCTATCGTGGTGCATTCTCTTTAAATCTTAAAAAAATAGTCGGTATCAAAATGGATTAGATAAATCGCGTAAGTGTTGTTCACACTGCCAGTTACTCCATGCGGAGCTCGCTAATCCTGCTAAAAAGCAGGAGTAAATCGACCGGATTTAGGCGGCGAAACTTACGCTAGCCATTACTCCATCAGTTCCGCGATCGCTACTCCAAACCACAGATAGTGTGAACGCGGCTATAGATACTACGAGGGGCAGTCAGTAAGTTATGAAAGTGATCATGGTATATGGGATGCATGAGTGATTCTATTGAGGGATAGTGTGATCAATACAAAGTATGAACCCTTGTCTTTCAAACAATACAGTTTTGGATTTTTAAGTGTGAACTATGACGTCATAGCATTGTCTCAAAGTAAGTACACTTGGGACACTGCTTAATCAATTTTTTGGCGGGAAATTTGAATTGTTTGTATGAAACAAGTAGTAAGAAAATTGCATAACATGACACCAGAAGCAGGTAAATAATTCCAACTTTTTTCGCGTAAGCATGATAAAAAAGACAATAACTTTAATCCCTGTGAATTTGATATATGTAGTATAAGAGGAAAAAGTAAGGTGAGGCAATTGAATAAAAAGTATAGATCAGTGTTTCAAATAGCTAATTTTCATTGAAAAATGCCGAGTCAGTGAATCACTAATATTGCGGAAAATCAAACAATTTAGGAAAATCCAAGCAATTAACCAGTTTGGGAGATTCTATATGATAGCTAACTAATTATCTGAACTTATTCGCATGAAACCTGCAGAAAATATGCGCATGCGCAGACGCCAGATCATTTTGAACTGGGCCAAAAATGGCTAAAATCATGAAATTTACCAGATAAAAGCTTACTGTGCCTTCTAATTCTAATCAGAAATGATAAAAAATGCTTAAATCAATGTGTAAAAATATTGTGATAGTCAAAATGAAGATATACATGAATGTATCAATCAAAGATGGCTGCCACAACCTCTCTTATTACTGTTATATTTAGAGCTACTAGATATGTATTGTGTAAAATGTAATCGTCACATAATTTCATTGGTTTGAGGAAATGGTATGAACAGCTTCTTTTGAAATCCCCACTATTATTGCTTTACATCCCACAACAATTTATTAAATTATAATCCCTCCATTGTTCTTTATCCTTTGTTGTTTTCTAAGGTATATTATTGCGGATTTCGCTAAATAAAAGCGTATTTGAGATGGTCCCTTCTTGTTTGTATTAAGGCATTCAGATCTAAAAACAGTGTCAAACATAGATAAGTGTGTGTTCTAACTATGTACCAAGTGTTATTTGTTTTTATTCTTGCATTACCGAGATATACGCAAATGTATCAATCAACCCATATTCAACATATTACATATCCAGCCAAATAATTGACAGATTTCAGACAGTGTCTGAAACCTATTGTGTTTATGTTAATGTCGTTACATAACCAAAGGTATCTACCAATCCAAAAGTGTATTGTTTGAAAGGTTCATACTTTGTATTGATCACATTATCCCTCAATATAATCACTCACGCATCCCATACCATGATCATTATTTCATTATTTATTGACTGCCCCTCGTATAAAAGAAGAACACAACAGCTTCCATGTATGTGCTACAAATAGTCAAATACTAACAGTCCTCAAAATAAGTAACTGACCAGGTAATAAAAATGCTCTCAACTACAAAACTGTAACTCCTACGTAAAAATATTAGGATATAAAGTTTAATTTGAGATATAACACGTGACGATTAAATGAATATTAACTAAGTTATGTGCCCTAAACCAAAACAAAGTCCGTTTTTCATTTTAACATTTCGTTCGTCTACACGCAGCCTCGGACTAGCGACAGGCAGATCATTGATTAACTGGTAGCGACAACTCTTGGTCGATAGTAAGACGGGGATTGGGGATGCTTCAATTGATCAATGCATCCCATACACATACCTGTCACACTGTCCCGCGTGTTCAAATCCGAAGTGTTAAAACGTAAACTGCACTTTGCTCTAACCTTTTCAATGTCGCGTTCTTAATTGTTAACCGATATTAATGAATAATGTATCAAGTTAAAGAGGAGAAAGTTTTTTACAACTTTATTATTTAATATTTATATGTAGGAGCTATAGTTTTGGAGTTACGAGTATAGTTATTACCTGGTCAGTTACTTATTTTGAGGACTGTATATATGAAAACACCAAAATATTAAACGAAATATAGGCAATATTTGAAAAGAATTCCCGATTTTTTGAGAGGTCCATAAGAGCTCTACGTTTAATACCTACCAACTCTTTGATGCTTCTAACACGAGACAGAAATTTCACGATTTCGTCATTATTAGATCCACTCTTCTCTGCAGCTTCCACCTAATAGGAGAAACGGTACAATAATAGTGAGAAACTGATGAATAGCAGATAAGGCGACAAATTGTTGCTGTTTTGTGACTAACTCATTTGTTTTGGTTGGTATTCATTCGCGCGTGAAAGTTTTGTTCCCATTTCTTTTTTAAAAAGTCGATCGGGCGCGTAGAGGGTTTCTTTTTTTCGTCACCCGGATGACGTTCAAGACTAATTTTCCTAATAATTGGACTAGATTATCTATGTCCTATGTAAAAAAATCCTGATTCCCAAAAAACAATTGACCCAATCACGGCATTGTCACTGTTACAACTGTATAACTGATTTTCAGTCTAGAGCTGATGGCAATTTATTGGAAATGACATTTCATATAGGAAATTCGATTTGGAGCATGCCTTGTAAATTTTCTTTACAGGTCATCACGTGGATGTGGTGTCAAATTATGAAACCAGTGTGGAAATTCATTGATATGACCTGATGGGTGGAAAGTTAGTAGTACATACTCTCTTTTTGAAAATTGATTTGAGTTCATATAGGTATCGGAAGGTGAGCAAAATTTTACCCTGTGACATTTATTTAAAATCCAAGATTGCCGCTGATACCCAAAAAATGTTTTCAGTGATCACGCATGCGTACAGAGTAACAGTCAATTTCATATAATTGACAGCTGATATTATTTACACAATCTGATGAAAAGGTAGAGGTGAGATTGATTCATTTTACTATTCTAATTGATATATTATACCCCCATGGAAGACATTAGCTGATTTTTTTTCCTATAGAGAGTGTGATAATCACTACGGATCTACCTGTATACGCGGTTCCACGTTTTTTTCTAGCACGCATTACATTGTAGTATCAGTTTAGTGAAATCAATTTCGGAACGGCTATACTTCCGGCTCGGGGGAATTACTTTCGCCAAAATCGTACATGGATGTGCCTGCCGGACTTCGAACACTTGACTTTCTCTATACCATCGCTATACCATTTTTTGCGAAAAGGCAGGCACATATATACGTATACCATGTCAATGTGAGAATCCCCCGGGACTTCCGGTGCTATCTGAATACGTGTACGATACTACAACGTCGACCTACTTTGTACGAAACTGGGATATAACTGTTTACCTTATGAACTGTTTCCTTTCCTGAATGTTTATTTACTTACAGGATACTTTTGCATCCTGAAATTTCTTTTTTTCGTTGTTATCTGTTCATTATTTGGGATTTTCAGCGCTACTAAATGCAGAGCGTACACATTTTTGTACGTGTTGGACTGCCGAATTTGGAAACACAACGTCAGTATCGTGGATTTATTGTTCTCTTCCCGCATGGAAACAACTTAAAATCAGTTTCACAGTACTACAAAGTCAGAACATTTCTTTTTTCATTTCAAGAACTTTTGCACAGCTGATATAAACAAACAAACACATAGATAAACAAACAAAGTATAAAACAAACAGACAAACAGACAAATTGATGAACAAAATAACAAACAAAAAATGAATGAACGAACAAACAAATAGAAAAATACAAACAAACAGACCAATACATAGGCCCACACATTTTTAGATTTGTCAGCAGTCTTCGATACCATTGACCATGATATTCTCGTAAATAGGCTTCAAAATGAGTATGGTATCGGTGGCTGTGTTTTAAACTGATTTAACTCCTATCTTATAGGTCGTACAAGTAAAGCAAGTGTGTTGGGAAAATACTCATCTGTTCATCCACTGAAATATGGTGTGCCTCAGAGATCTGTCGCGGGTCCACCGATCTTTACTTTATATTCCAAACCAGTCGCTGCTATCATTAGGCGCTTCAACGTTCCATGTCACGTGTACGCTGATGACAACCAAATGTACGTGAGCTAATGATCCTAAGGTGCCAGGCGATTTTGAGGGAGCGCAGCGCTGGCTTATGGATTGTATTGCTGAAGTCAAAGTATGTATGTTGGAAAAATAAGCTGAGTTTAAATGACACAAAAACAAAGTTTTTTCTAATTTCTTCTCCAAGAAAACTCCATCTGGTTTAAGGATCGGTGGATCTGAGATTGATTCCTCTTCGCCAATAAAGAAGTCTAACAGAGGTGTTAAATTTGATCCCCATATGAAAATGGTAAATTCTATGTGTCGTACATATTGCTTGTATTCGTCGTGTAATGGATCATAATACACGTGCATATGTAGTGAGGTATTTGGTCCTTTCTAGGCTGGACTACGGTAATTCACTTTTAGGCGGTATTTCAAATTCAAATGTCAAGCGCCTGGACATACTTCGAAATCGTGCTGCGCGTCTTATTTTCTGTGTTAACAGACGACCCAGCGCCGCGCCACTATTGCGTGAACTTCATTGGCTGCCCGTCCAGCAGAGAATCGACTTCAAGATCTTACTGTATGTGTACAACCAGGGAGGTGTTAAATAGAAAGGAGTGTGCACGACATTTTAAATCCAATTCGATTACCCTCTCAAGTACCATTTATCCGATTACGCCTTTGTACCATGAAAGGCCCTACCACTCCAAGCAGCCTATTCATTAGAACCTGCGTTACGAGTTTCTGTCACAGTCTACCGCGCATCACTCTACTTGATCGTACTAGGGACCTGTTTTGAAAACGACCGGTTGTGACCTTTAGCAGAGAAACATTTTGAGAACATTTCTTCGTGACGTAATTCTGACTAGTAAATAAATTTCGCCAGTATCTAATTCCTTGCGAAGTTACGAGTTATGACAGCAAAAACGCGATCAAAATTGGACGATTATAGCGAAAGTTACAACATTTTCGGCAATTCCCCACAATTTATAAGTATAAAACACTTATTTTTGATACTGTTATCATATTTTTACGCGGATAAGTGCGGACAATATAACATAAAGCAAATTAAAGTAGACTATTTTCCGCATCTATTGCATGTAATTTTGTTAAGGCCCAAGTTGGCCCAAATGTAAAAAATGTGGGACAAGTTCGGAAAAGAGTACCGGAAGTACTTCTGTCTGTGGATAACATTAATGTGTGCGGCACTACTAGGTTTTGATGTAGGTGTCGCTGAAGCAATGTCTTGTGGGTCAGTAAAATGTCCATTTGGTTCGATCGAGTCTCGGCGATCGATCATCATCTAACGGATCAACTTAATGCTAATCCCGGCATTGTTAACTAATGGGCATAACGCACGTGCGAACAATAGATTGCCTCTTCATGCACTCTCCTTTCTATTTAACACCTCCTTGGTACAACTGTGTAGTGTGTACTTTTATTAGGCCCCTCATACGATATTTGTCTGATGTTGTGTTTTTTTATCAGTGTGCTCATGCAGGTCTTAGGTCTTCTAAGGACACAACTCGTCTCGTTTTTAATGCTAACAAACGTGCAATAGGCAAAACAGCATTTTCGCACTTAGGCCCTAAGCTATGGAATGACCTCCCAATTTTGATTCGAAATGCCTGTAGCATTCATACTTTTTAAAAGATGCTTAACACTCACCTGTTTCCATCAGAGTTATTTGTTTTTCATCCCTTTACATGGCCTATTGGCCGTATTACTGCCCGTTTTATATTAATGTATCTATTATCTTGGTATTTGTATTCTATACTTGTTGTACTTTTATGATACAAAAACTGTGTATATACTTTGATTGAATCTTTTTAATATTTTATAATGTTGTCATTTGTATTGTGTACGGCGCTTTGATCCTTTTTTTTTGAAAAGCGCCTTATAAATGCTCTGTAACAAATAAATAAATAAATAAATATACTAATAAATAAATAAATAAATAATAAATAAATTAACAACAAAACAAACAAAATTAAACAACAATGTCGACAAACAAACAAATAGTCAAATAAATAACCAAACACACAAAGAGACAAACAAACAAAAGGATAAACAAACAAATAAACAAATTAATAAATGAACAAAACAAATAGACAAATATATAAAATAAATAAATAAACACAAACAAATAAATAAACAAAACTAACAATTAAACAAGAAAATCAACAAACAAACAAATAGAAAAAAAATCAACAAACAAATAATTAAACAAATACACAAATCAAACAAAAACAATCAAAAGGATAAAAAAGAAAGAAAAAAAACATATATAAAGATACAAAAATAAATAAATAAATACAATAACAAATAAATAACAACAAAATAGTCAATTAAACAGACAAACAAATAGATAACAAATAAATAGACAAATCGACAAACAAACAGAAAAATAAACAAAGAAACATTTTTCTTCTTTCCGAAATAACCGCTGGAAATTGCATTCAGGTGGGTGTCAACAAGTGGTGTGGGGGTGTTGCTTGGATGCTCGCCGATGTCATTTCTAAGCTGTTGCAAGGCTCACAAATGTTATTATAATCATTTTCCTTTATAGTTATGATCTGACATTTTGCCCGTTATTTTGCCTAAATATATATGGGTGTCAAAGTTTTGGTTTCACTTTTAGTCCTTGATGTTTGTATTGAGTACGCAGGATACGGCGTTCGGTTCGAGGCCCGCTTGTAGGCCCGAGACAATTTTGAATTTAGGTGCTCGCAGGGCATTTCCAAGCTGTTTTAAGGCTCATACATTTTATATTTCCTTTACATTCCGGGTTTTGAAATATTTTTGCCTGACATTTTACCTGGCAAGGGTAGTCTTTTACATGGTGTTTGAGTAAACCTAGTGCGGCGTGAGAACATGTTTAATGTTCATACTCTTCGAGGGCGTTTCTAAGTCATTCCAGACCTGATTTTTTCTTTTATATTGGATACATATAAGTGTTTAAGGTTGTCAGGGGGGGTTGGTGGGGGGGGGGGGCATGCCCCAACTCAAAACAGGGGAGAGGGCAATGCGCTACTCCTTATTGATTCCCCCTTTTTTCTTCTTTTTTTACAGATCCAATGGGATCTTAAACACCCTACACCCCCCCCCCCCCCCCCCCCCCCCCCCCCCCTCCCCCCTCTTGCATCCCACTAACCGCACGCGCCGCTGATCGAATCCGGGCCGCGTGTGTGCAAGCCTGATGCTATATTGAGCTACACGGATTTAAAAAAAATTCACAAGTTGAACCACGCGCTGAGCGTGGCACGATATTGATGGGGCCGCCACGCGTTTCTTTCATCATCGTCATTGCGATCAGTTTTGTTGCATCCTCCTTGTCTGAATCGTTTATCAAAATTAACATTTTTATTTATTACAATCATTGCCGTTGTCGTCATGGTTATTACATTTTTCATCAACGTCTCTTTCCACCGATAGGTTCTGGTTCCAGCATACACAAGAAGTTTACATATTTCCAGGTGATTCTCTTTTGCTGCAATTTGCAAGGCTGTATGATTCTAGTAGTAAACGAAAAGAAAAAAGAACATGCCAGACATGTCGTCGTGAGAATTTAACAACAAAATAACCGTCGTAATTAAAGTTCTTGCAGTAGAAACTTTGTCTTGGTATTTTCAAGAAAAAAATTGTCAGTGGGACAAACTCAAGAACGCAATAACGTCGCAAGTGGCACTTATACCGTTCTTGCATACTGAACTAAATAGTTTTCGAATGCAATTACGTCGTAAGTGGCACTTACGTTGCTATTGAGTTCTGAACTACGGACTTCTGTTAAACAGCGAAGTGGTACATCAATATGAAAGTCTCCTTACAAGCAACTCCTAACAGATGCCAATACTCATATCGGTGGTAAATTGAGCTTGGGAAACCGGTCCATAACATTTATTTAGTTCTCTCTTTACGAATAAATAGAGACACATTTCAATCGATCTACACTCTACATCTTTAATAAATATTCTTGTGGTATACCTTAGAAAAATAACCATGCATGACATCTTCGGCATTGGTGAGAATATATAATTGCATACACCAATCACTTTCTATGTCTTAAGAGTTTGATACAAAAAGTAAAAAGAACTCACCTTGAAAGATACTTTTAGAATGAGTTTAAAATCTAACCAAATCTAATAAGGGAACTGCTTGTTGATTGAACAAATATTTACCTGGTCCGCGTTGACATACTCGTCATCGTTTCCTTCTATTATTTTCAAGATTGTTTCACAGGCTTCCTTAGATCCTTTCTCTGCTGCACAATACAATGGTGTATGGCCCTATAAGTTAGGTATAGGTATGCGGTAATAATACATTCATAAACCAAGTTTATGAAACTTTAAGGTAAGTAGGGTGGCTTAAGGTGAGAAGGGGAACAAGATAGTGACGTAAGGATGACGTCGCTTATTTTTCGTAGCAACCCCTGATTTCCTTTTTTAATACAAATAATGGTATGTTTAGTTTGGATGTTCCGATAATGCAAATGGAGTGATTATTATCTGATGCACACATGTTTGCATATTGTGCGCATTTATTTTGAGTTTCAGTGAATTTATCCTTTTTACATGCTATATATTTTTTAACAGACCCTCTATAATATAATTACCGTGATCAGTTAATATTGACAAAATGAGTTCTTACATATTATATGTTTTCTAAAATGTATAATTTCTCCACACTCCCACTTTTAAGACTATAAAGGAAATGCTTATGATAAACCAGTCCATCAGATATTAAAATTGAGATCTTGAAGAATCGTGTTACACAACTTTAGTATTTTTAGTTGAAGTTCGTATCTCATTCCATTGCGGAAATATTACACATGTAAGTATTCGGATATTTTCGGTATTCCCGTTTTTTAATAGGTTTAGTGTACTTTGATCTAAATTATGCTGGTTTCTGTTACGTACGTCGCGAGATCTTTCGCCATTGCTGCACCATCATGAAATGACCCAGCAGAACAGTCTGCAGTCTCTGAACAGTTTCAAGTTAGCCCTGAAACATTTTTATTTCAACAATACTACAACTAACATTATAACTATTCAAGCGCTCAGAGGCTTTTTCCTGGATTCTTCTCTATATCAATTTCTTATACACTAGCAACCAAAAGTATTAGGACACTTGGTTATGGTGTCAAAATCATCCCATGTATTCAATTTAGAGTGTAATAATTCACTACAAGTTGAACAAATGTGTTGCTGAATCTCTTCTCATTAATATATTCATGTTTCCTACAACATCGGCTAATTCAATTCCATGGAATTGAAGAAAACATGTGCATTCTTCAAATCCCATACAAATTTCCCATTGGAAATAGCTCATGAATAATTCATCAACCTCATTATAGCCAATGTAATCCTATGGTGGGTAGCCTGACAATTTTGACTTCCTTTCAAAAAAACCTTTCTCAATTGTTTGTCAATGGATTCACTCGGTATTTTTGCAAGTAATGGATTTGCCTATACCCGCACCTATGGATGAGTTAGCCTGGTGCAGGGAACAAGAAAAACTTTAATATTTCATTTATTTAAATATAAACGACAGTAGGCCTGAGCCTTATTGCTGTTCATTTAATCTTACGTAAGCAAAAGTTCATATGACGGTCATTATTTCAGAAAATTCCAACATTTAAAGAAAATGGCAATTGTAGGTCATTTTATCGAAAATATTCAAAAATGTTTAAAAAGGAAAGGAAATGAGATTTTGGATTCATTCTTTTTGATTTCTAAGTCACTTGGAAACCTCTTTATAATGAACTGCTTAACTTAGTGGTTACAAAGAGTGTTTTTAGAAAGTAGATCAACTGTTTAGTGGCAAAACGTGCTGAGTCCATAGTATTTCGAAACAAAATAAAAAAATAAAAAAATAAAAAAGGTTTAGGATTTCAACTAAACGAGTTAGTTTAGTTTATGGGTATACCTTAAGTAGTATTGACCATGATTTTTAAGCTAAAGCATTGTTACAGATAGAGCCCAACTTATGGAACACGACCATATATATTATCTTCATCCCCACCATACAGGTGGATGTATTTTAAATAACACGAACCTGCTTATCCGTTCTTTTCATTATAGCTGACATGCTTTGCGATTTTTTGCCGTTTTTTGCACTCGTTTCCTTTGTAGTCGACATCAAAACCTTGCAAACTTGCTCTTTGTTTGCGATAGCTGCGTCATGTAATGGTGTTCGTCCCTAAATACGAAAAATCCAAAAAACAATAACTTGGATCTTATAATCAGAAATATGCTTTTTCTAACTTCTAACTTCATGGCAAATAAACCATCAGTTTTTTTAGCCTTCATCAGGCTTCTAAAATTATTTAAAATAGGCAGTCAGAGATTGTCAGTAGCATCTGGTGTTTCTAACACGGAAATCCCTCCCATCCACAGAGCTGAGTACAACGTGCTATAGACAAATGACATAGGATCAGGAGTTACGAGCCAATAGCTGCCGTGTACATCTTGTAACGCTGATCTAATGTTTTGCTATATAAAACCGCTAGAAATCTAGCGGTTCTTCGTGGGGGAGGGGGTTACTATTACTAAATATGACGAATAATCATTATTCATGATGCATAACATCCAATCGCACGGCGACACTAGTGGAGGTTGGTCAATTCATTGTCAATTGTAAAGTGAGTTTACCAATCAGTGACATCGAAGCGTTAATATTATAATATTAGCACGTGTTCCTTGCAATTACATTTTGTACAAGGCTTCGGGGCGCAAGCACCCTCAGTCGAACTTCGTTCTCCGTCGATGGTATCTCAATGGCGATCACTACATGTAGGCTGGTTTAGATAAAACCACGTCTTTATACAGGCTGTCCCAAAATGATTAGTACCCATCGATGCCCAAAGTTCAATAACATTTGTCATCATCAAAATCGATGGGATTAGGTCCGCTGTTTTTACATAATCTTTGTAAACCTGTACTAATTTATAATTTATTAGAATTTTAGATCATGAATATCGGATTTATCAAACTCAAGATACACTCCATTATGATTTTACCTTTTTGACAAAGTGCTAAAAAATGTGTATGCTATTACAGCTTGTTTGGAAGAAACTTGTGTGTTCTCATAATCTCTGGTCTACTCAATATAATCTTGTGTGTCTTTCTGTTGTAACTGTTATTAGTTATGGGTGTTCAAATCATTATTAATTATTCTCCTTAATTCAATTTAACGGGTAAAAGAAGTTTGTCACACTTGAGTGACCCGTGCATTGTTTTATTTGACAAGTGCTTATAAGCGACTTCTAAATGAGGTGGTTTGGTGAATCAACCAGTGGCTTAGATTTCATTTTCACTTTGGATAATGGATTTCGTGAGGTTTAACACTAAGGGACTATATCATTTTTATATTTTGTAGGAAATTGCATCCCCAATATGAAAAAGAAGTCTAAGCCACTGCTAATTACCTGTTTAAATGACCCTCAAGTTTAGCCTAAGAACTAGCTCATTATAGAAACAAGGCTTGAGGTCGCTCATGCGTGACGATGCATTTTTAATCTTCAAATTGAATCAAAATGAAGAAGTATTAATGGTTTGAACAACAATATGATACAACAGCAGTTTAAAATAGAAAGGAACCAAAGCTATTAGCAGACAAGCGACTGAGAGAATGTATTAGTTTCTTTCAAACAAGCTGTTTATAAACCTTTTTTTTTTGCACTTTGCCAAAAAGGTGAAATCACCATGTCTTACACAATGGAGTGTATAACTTCAATACAATAAGTTCGATAGTCATGATCTAAAATTCTAATAAAATGGTAGAGTATAGCAAATATGATAGGAAAACAACGGATCTAATTTCACTGATTTGGATGATGAAAACAATTATTGAACTATGGGCATCGATGGGTACTAATCATTTTGGGACAGCCTGTAGTTCTTGTTGATAAGGCTTCCATTATTATACACTGTGTTTTTATGAATTTTTCGTAGAAAAATTCCAGAATGGAAACTTACTATTTTTCCATACGGGTTTCAACAACTTGTCTGTTGTCTTCCTCAGTGGATTGTGTTTGATCCAGAGCTAGTGTTTCTAGTCTAATTTTTGATGATGACGTCATCAGATGCTGATGATGACGTACTCTTGATCAGAGGGTCGTAAAGGTCACTGAGTTGGTAAGCCCCCTCGTCGCCGTTCATAAGGTGCTTGTGTTGGTTGTTGCCGCCTTTCCTCCTAATCCAGATAGATTTGCGAATCCATTTGGTGTTTCTGGTCTCGTCTGTGGCTATGATTTTTGATTCCTCCCATTGGATGACATGATTCTCTTTAGCTGCGTGTTCCGCTACCGAGGATTTCAACTCTGCACTTAGAGATTCCTTTCTCGCTGCCCGAGTGTAATTGCGAGTGCTCGTTTTAGCAGTTTCAGTTTTATGTTCTTTCTTTCTCGTGCCAAACTTTCTACCTGTTTCGCCAATGTATGTTTTTGCACAATTGGAACAGGGGATTTCGTAGACAACACCCGCCTTATCATCGTTGTCGAGCTTGTCTTTGGGGTGGACAAGGATTTTCCTAAGGCTGGTGTGAGGTTTTACTGCCGTACTGATATTATGCTTCCTCAGTATGCGCTGAACCGGTTCAGTGACACCTTGTATATATGGGAGGGTGACGAAGTTGACCGATATCTTGTCTATGACAGTCGTCTTTTTGTTGACTTTGGGTCTCACTTTTAGATTGGACATTTTTTTTTGACTTTGTCAAAAGACCTCTCCGGGTAGCCACACGTTTTAAGTGCCGATTTGATGGCCTCTTCTTCAACTAATTTATCCGCTGCTTCCGTCACAACTTTTTCATTCCGGTCTAATAATGTTCTTATGACGCCGAGTTTGTGATAGAGAGGGTGAGCTGATTCAAAGTTCAAGTACTGATTTGTGTGGGTAGGTTTCCGGTATATCAATAACTTTACGCTGCCGTCCGGTTTTTTGACAATGAGGGTGTCTAAGAATGGAATTTTACCGTCTTGTTCACATTCATAGGTAAATTTGAGGCTGCCAGTGTCGTCAACATTATTGAGGTGCTCTGTCAACCGTTCCCCTGTGCCGCGGGCGACGACCTCGATAATATCATCAACGTACCGTCTGAAGAACCGAAGCCTGCATTCCAAAGGAGCAGCGGCAACGGCCCGTTGTTCGAGACGCTCCATGACAATGTTAGCAATAATAGGAGACATCGGGCTCCCCATCGCTGTACCGAATTTCTGGTTGTAAATTTGGCCGCGAAAAGTCATGTATGTGGTGGTTAGTATGAACTCTTGCTTACTTGCTTAAGGCGTCCCGAAGGGACGGACTTCTGTGATGGCCTTCCATACTGGTCTTTCAAGCATGCAGTTTTTCATGTCCTTTCTAGTTAGTCCTGTATCCTCTGTTAAAAGCTTGATGTAATTCTTTCGTGGTGGTCCTCTAGCCTTGTGTCCATGCTTGGGTTGCCACAGGAGAACTTTGGAGACTGCTTTCTCTTCCCTTCTGGCACAGTGGCCGGCAAATTTTAATCTCCTCCGTCTTAGCCTCTCTGATATTGGTAGCAGGGTCCCATATAGATCTTTGTTGGTGGTGTGAGATTGCCATGATACGTTAAGTGCTAGTGTATCACCCTGAAGAACCCCTGCTTGAATTTCGAAGTCCTTAGTGATGCTATCTGGAGAAGTGACATGTGCTTTGGTTTGTTGGTATGTATGTCCAATGGCAGCCACTAGCCTCTCTGGTACACCATAGGCTCGTAATATATCCAACATCTTACCACGATGGACGGTATCAAATGCTTTTTTGAAGTCTATGAAGACCAATGCTGCAATGAGGTTGTTGTTCTTAATTTTCTCTACTATCCTTCTTAATGCCAGAATTTGAGACACTGTTGATCTACCTGGGCGAAAACCATTTTGATTGATTCGTAGAACCAGGTCTAGGTGAGGTCGAATTCTGTTAATGAGCAGCCTGTTGTAAGTTTTTGCTACAATGGACGATAAGCAGATTCCCCTATAGTTCTTTCCTTCTCGTAAATCTCCACTCTTTGGAATTGGGATGAGATTTAATATGGACCACTGGTCTGGTTTTCTCCCATTTATCAGCGCATCATTGCAGAAGTTAAGAATTATATCATCCAGGTCACATCTTCTGATAACTTTCGGTGGGATCTCGTCTTCACCGGGGCTTTTGCCTTCAGTAATATTCTTCTTGGCAGCGTTGTATTCTTCCTGATCAAAAGCGTCTGTTCGTATGTTAAATTCCTGAAACAATTGAGTTATTTCTTCATGCTCATTTGTTATGACAGGGGGATTTCCGAGTAGTTTCTGGAAGTGGGTATGCCAGGATTCCAATCTTTCTGTCTGTGTTTCACCTTTGATCTGTCCCTTTTTAGCTGTTTTACGCACACTGATCTCGTTGATAAGGTCCCAAGATGCTTTATGCTGACAGTTAATGTTGGAATTTTCTACTTGCTTGATCTTCCTTCCTAGGATCTCTTCATTTACCATCTGGTATGTGCTGCTTAGGCGGTTCTTCTCAGTTTGCATCTCCGATCTTGATATACATGATCCCTCCTGGATGTCAATGAGTTGAGCCTTTTGCAGTTCTTTCCTGGCTTCCTCAATGCTAGGGTCATTCCAAATGGCTTCTTTGGGTCGCTTGGGGGCTTTTGGGATCAGTTTCTCTGTTGCTTCCCTGTTTGCTTGTATGAAACATTCATACTCTAGTAAGTCCATAATATCGTCAACCGAGAGTTTAGTGCGATCTTTGAGTGTAGGATCAGCATTGAGACGACTGCGTACGATGACCAAGGCTTTTGGAATAGGTATATTCGTAAACAGAGAGATCACGTCATGAGATAGGAGATTCTCGTCAACATCAATTATTATCTCAGAGACTGCTTCCGCAAGGTGTTGTGAGTTTTTGACATGCTGTGCCGTGTTACCAACAAGTGGGGCAAGGATATCAGACAAAGATCGAGAAGTCGCGTAACCGATGGAACCTGTGTAATCCACAATGGGGCGGAGGGGTACATTAGGTTTGTGGATTTTGGGTGTCGCGTAAACCCGAGGCACATTCTCAGTAGTGGGGTAGAGGTATTTATATTGTACCTCAGTGATTTTTCCTCTTTCTTAAGTTTAGAGAGGATACCCACTAGCTTCCGTTTGTGTTTAGGGGTCGGATATTTGTCGAGTTTTTCGTAGGTTTTCTCATCATCGAGTTCATTTTCATCTTTGTCCAGAACTACTGTGGCTTTGCCCTTATCTGCACCAATGACAAGGATGTCCTTGTTCTTGGCGAGATTCTTTAAAGCATCGCGCTGCTTCCGATTTATGTTGGATTTGGGTAATTGCGCTGATTTTAGAGCCCCGACAACTTTAGCTCTGATGGAATCGCTGTAGGGACACTCCAACATGCCCCTTCCGTGGCGACGATAAATTCATCAACCGGGATGGTGGTGTCGGTAGGGCAGACATTTAAACCTAATTTAAGGACATCGTTTTCTTCCTCATTAAGCTTATATTTAGATAGGTTTACTACCCACCTCTTGAGCTGTTCTCCGCTTAGGTCAACATCATCAGCGTTACCGTTGAAGCCAAATTTATCAGCCGATTTCTTAGCCCGTTTTTCCCTCAGTCGCGCGAGTTTGGTCACGTGTCTTTGTTTTGTTTTGGCGAATTCAATCTCGCGAGATTTCTCGATATGAGCTTCAACGTTACTAAGGACGCTTACCGGAAGTGATTTTTTAATGTCTGCTTTAAAGTCCGAACATTTCTCGTTGAGAGAATCAAGTTTGTTGTTTATTACTCGTATACGCTCCCGCACAAGGTCTTTTTGTGCTTTCTTGATGATAGTCCGTGCGTTCGAAGTGTTAATCGGGCATTTTATTTGTAGGCTAGGAGGTGTCAAATCCTCATCGCGGCATCGGAGAGTGTAAACCAGATGATTCCTTTGGCGCGAGATTTTCTTTACGACGTTTTCATAATCACGGATGTTTTTTACTGTAGATTGTCCCAAATTAGTCCGTAAATCATGAAATAGTTTCATCAGGAATTCAAAAGAACATTTGATACACTGTGTCTCTTTTGCATTTCCCAGGATTACGGGTCCGTAGACTATGCTTATATCTTTTTTAGAATGACGAGGTACAGGACAGGTCACACACTTACGATTTTGTCTGTAAAGGTGTCGGCATCGACGAAACCGGATTCCAGGAAAGTTGTGCAACCTTGAGAGTGGCCCTTTGCAGCAAGTATGTGTAGTACAGACTTGGTCGTCTACAAAACCGAGAAAATAAATATTGCTTATAATAGTAACCACTCTTATTTATTGCAATTATTTCAAGATCAGTTGATCAATAATCACGTTTACAATTATACAAAAAGTATATTACTAGAGCGAAAGTTCATATGTGTCGGTATAACATTTAAAATTGATCTTTCGTTCTCAACACAAATCAAGATTATCATCCGCCCTCGTCTTTGTTGAGTGATGGTTGGTTAGCGCTGATGTTAATTGCCTCCTTCACCCCTCTCGAGCCAACAAGGATCATTTTACATGATTTGGCCCGGAGACTTATTATGAATGTGTTGGGATACCTTTGACGAGGTGAAACCATGCGTAAGCGTCGCGGCGCCGGCATAAACGCAGGAAAAGCGCTAAAGACGCACTGCAGAAGTGCGCGTTATGCCGGGGCGTTATGGAGCAAACCACGCATTGTGAATGTCGGACGTACTGTTAAAACGTAGGCCCCACCTCCCCGTGTTATGTTGTCTCATAGAGATGTCGCCAATTTCTCTGAGAACCAATGAGATTGCTTAAACTTTCTTAGCTGTTTAAGAATGTAGATTAACAAGCTTTAGGAAATCAGTTCCAAATGTGGACTTAGGTGCGTTCATACTTTTTTAGTTGCGCATCGGCCGACGTCGATGGACATCGGCGCGCGAGTTGAAGCAATGTCAACTTTTATCCATCGACCGACGTCGATGCGCAACGACGGTAGTATGAACGCGCCTTTATTCTGTTTGAAACGAGATAAATCACTTGGATTTCGCTGCGACACCAAGGCATTCCGTTATCCGTGTATAGTTTCCCGGTCGCAAAATGTGATTCCCGTCATGTGTTGCGTGGTACCTCTGCTATTGAAGCGTGCGGTCGGTAAAAGTCATGTAGTGTTTACTTTCCTCCATAGAAATATAACTTTTGGTAAATTAGCTTAATGATTAAGCAACAGAAAACACACATAATCGTGTATATTGAAATTGAGTCAGTACAGGTGAGAGGGGATTGATGTGGGTTTTTTCTTCATCGTGTTTGTGAACGAATTTGTTCCAACCAAAACCGTGAATGATTGTTAGCTTGATTAAAGGGTATACAGGATAAATAAATGACCCGATTTAATGGCTATATATAAGAGAACCTTCAAAACAGGTCTTCATGATTTAATGTCCGTGATTTTTTGACTAACCATAATCCGTATCCAGCCGGTGGAAGCTGGTTTCCTCTTGTGGTGATGTTTGTTGAAGAGGGCGCGTACATAGATGCACTTAGGAAGGAGTCATACGAGGGGGTATCATAAAGTTTTAGAAATCACCCAGAAGTGAAGGAGCCAGAAACTTCATTTAGATGCGTGATCATTCGGACATCTTTACAAAGTCCCTGTGCAAAGTCACACATTTCTCCTACATTTTTTACCTGTCCACAGACTGCCATTGTAGAGATTCTCAGATTGATCGCCATTGATTGTTTATCAGTTTGCCTCAGATGTTGTTATTCCCAAAAACAGCAATAAAATGTTTAACATTTTGACAGAAAGGGTCAAAGGTCACTACAAACAAGCTTGGTGACAATAATACTATGGGTAACATGGGTTACACACAGATTAGCATATGTGACCTTTGACCCTTTCTGTCAACATTTTAAACTATTTGTGGCTGTTTTGGGAATAACACAGTCTGAGACAAACTGAGGATCAATCAATGGCGGTCAATCTGAGGATCTCTACAATGGCGGTCTGTGGACAGGTAATAAAAAGTGAGAGAAATGTGTGACTTTGCAAAGTGACTATGTTAAGATGTCTGAAGGATCACATATCAAAATAAAGTTTCTGGCTCCTTCACTTCTGGGTGATTTTTAAAACTTTTTGATACCCCCTCGTACATCCTAGAAATTCACGACCCCGTCTATGTTAAGAATGGGCTGCTTTCCTCCTTGATTGATATGGCTTCCTATATCCTTGTTCCGGCTAAGAACTTTTGAGTCCTTTATTTTAGGCGTCTCCCCTGTTATTTTAGAATTTTCGGCTTTTGGACCGACCGGTTAGAGGCAGGTACGGCCGGTGTTCCATTAGGCGTTCTCCAAGGATAAGTTTGGTTTCATCTACATACATATCGTTGAAGGGGCGTATACCGCACTCGATCTAATCTCGAAGACGCCACAGGGAATGCGGTACACACCGCTCCAGATTTCCCTTCCAAACAATACGTCAACTCCCTGTTTCCTCCCCCAGATGAAAACAAGAGTTAGTTATCCTACGCCTATACTATTCAACTTGTCTAAAAAGAACATTCATTCGTGTCATAATGTTGGCCAAATTATCTAGATACTTACATCTTTGTTCTTATGGTTTAAACATTCGATGAAGGTCAAAATCTGAAATGAAAAAATTGAGGATCCAATTCCAATAAAGTTATACTTTCTACAAAATTAAATTAATTGGAATGAAAAAGTGTACTTTGGGTCCCATATACTGGTATACCAGTATTGCTCGATATTATATAGATGTAATCTGCCAGTATCTCTCGATACTGGTACATTTTTATTGTTCCAGTATAGGCCGACAATTAAAAACCCAAGTTATGATCCAGTCGAGCGATACTGAAACACTTTATGTATTCCAGTATTGCCAGATGTTATAGTATCATTCCAGTATTGCTCAATACATGTAAAACTCAGTATCGGTCGGAGAACAGATTCCCATCTCCATTATTAACTGATCAGATTCCTTCAGGTTTATCAAGATCTCAATTAATTGGTATTAAAGTTTAAAATGATTCTATTCGTGTTGGAAAAGTATTTTAAGTCTTGTGCTGTAGCAAGTTGGGTTATTAATACATAACATATGAACAAATCTAACCGTACACATTTTGTTATAATGCACATTGAAGAGCTAAAAAAAAACAATTCCCGATTTCTGTAACTATAACCCTATAACACTTTTGGGATGGATATGTTGAAAGAGATATCAGGGGGTGGAAATGGGCGAAATTTAGCAGAGGAAACCGGACTTGACGACGACGGGATTCGATCCCGGGTCCTCCAGCATGGATGTCCGTATCTGAGTCCACTCGGCCAGGGAGTCACGCGCCCGCGATTGACAATTCCGTGCGCATTTATCACCAGCCATCAGCGCCGGCGAGAGTCGACACGTGCTGTCAGCATACCGTAAATTATCAGCATATGGCACCTTTTTATCTCTGAAATACAGGGCGCCATCTCGCGATCAAAACGGCTTTTAAAAATGTTTGCCCGGGCAAAAGTCAAATGACTCGCTACATACCCGAGTTCCGCGTATACATCATATAAACCCATGATGCAATGTTGATAGCTTGCGTACCGAAAGATTGGCTACAAACATCAACATGTACGAACAAAATTCATGTCTAGAAATGTTTCGAAAAGTCATATTATTCATTTGAATGAAACCACAGTTATAATGTATGTGAAATACATACAAAAATAGAAATATGAAGCATTTTAACTTCCTATTTATAGGATAGTGTTCAACTGTCATTTGAATTGATGTCTGTCCTATTATTGTCATTCGCAATCGGTAGCGCTCCAGACTTATAATCTGAAGACCGTGGGTTCGAATCCCACAGAGAGTGTTTTGTTTTTCCCGTTACTATTATATTTAGTAAATGTAGAGATTATTTTAATATCACTCAAACATAATATTATTTTGATCCCAGATACTTTTTATTTAATTTAATAGAATGATTTTTTTTACAGATTCAATGAGGTTTTAATTTGAATGTACTAATGTACTATTACTTCATGTGGTGCATGTACATGTACATGTGCAATAGGTCTAATACATAGCGTTGCGTTTATTGAATTATTGGAATACCCCGCCCATTGTTACACCATGGTTATTCACGCAATAATCTGTAAGGCCAATTGTTATTTAAAGAAGCCAATCGTCGTTGAATCGATTCTTATTTCCCATCTGTTTGTAGCTATATTAGCTGTTCGTTTGAGACGTGGAATATTTTTTATATGAATTGAAATGTGCGGTACGTTGCTTTCGCGGTTGCTCAGGCGAATATCAATTACATTGGCAAAATTTAAGACTTTGAGGGGGAAATTAAATGTGAATTTGACGGACATCCAAGTTCATACCGAAACAAATTGTACTTCTTCTGTATAGATTATGTATAACGCACGGAGACGGCCGCGTCTGGGGAATATATTTTCATTTTTTTTATCACAATTATAATTACATTTAACCGATGATTTTGATTTTTCAAATAATTGTTCAATGTTCGTCCCTTTGTACCATTTCCCCTTCCCTTCCTTTCAATTCGCAATACATGTGCATTTTGGAACGGTTGGGACAATATCAATAAAGTTCATACCGAAAAAAATCGTACTACCTCGTATCCCGGGGGTGCCCCTAGGAGCAATCGGTTTTCTGACTCTTTTGTCAATAACTGTCAATGAGGTGGGGGGGGGGGGGGGGGGGGGGGGGTTGCTGGGCCACCCCCTTTACAACGTCGGGCATGGTTTTGTTTTCATATGGTTTTCGTATGGGGGCTGGCAAGACATCATAAATGTTGACTGATGCAGTCTTAAAAATGTGTGCGAAACGCGCAAAGATTCATTTATACTAATTTTGCCAGCCATGATTGAGGTACATTTTGGCTTTATACGACCTTCTAAAAACACGGAAATTAATGTTTTGAGCACATCCGGGGTGGGAGGGGTGGGGGTCATTTGATATAGCTTAAATCAAAATTACTTTACTTCAAACATTAGTTTTTGTCATTGTCTTCAAACTCAACTAAATTTGGAAATACAAACTCCCCCTAATTGATAATGATAACAATAAATAATTCAACTTCAACAAATTACCCAACAATTCACAATATTAAATTAAAACACCAAACATGACCATTGTTTTAAATGTGCTGATGGTATCATATGTCATACGTTTGGGAGTATAAGTACCATAGAACAAAATGCTGTAATGTGCCTTTCATTCATATAGTATAACAGAGGATCATTGATTTTCAATGTCAAAACATTATTGTCTAAGCTGATGAAACGCTTACCAGATTTCGTTTTCATTTGTGTTGGAATCCAATATCTAACTGGTGCTTTGGATATTGATTCGCCTTGCAACCGCGAAACCCGCGAACCGCACAAATGAATTTAGATACAAAATGATTCCACGCCCGGTCTATTTCAACGAAGCTACATACATGACAAACAGATAATATGTTGGTACATGCACATGACCGTACAATCATGTAGGCCTAAACATGGGAAATCAGAATATCGATTCAATGACGAAACGATTGACTCTTTTCATATTGGCACAATTGGCATTCCCAGATTATTTGTGTAACAATGGGGCTAGGGTCTCAATAATTCAATTTACGCAACGCTGACCGCGAACAAGTAAAAGTAGAACTCCCGGGTAGAACTGCATTCAAATTATTTAAATTAGACGATCATTCCAAATCAAATTAAAAGTATCTTGTCCGTGGATTCACAAATATTATGGGGAACGATAAACAAACCCAACATAAAATTACTAAATTTAATATGATACTAACGAAGACAAAAAGCATTCTGGGTGGGATTCGAACCACCGGCCTTTCGATCATTAACCCAATGCTCTACCGATTGAGCCAACGGCGCACTGTACTGCTGTTACAACATAAATAGATTCAAATTTCGTTTGTTCACATTTGATGTCTGTAGCCACTCTTTGGTATTGCATCATGGGTTTTATGATACGTGTACGCGGAACTCGGGTATGTAGCGAGTCATGTGACTTTTGCCCGGGGCAAACATTTTTAAAAGCCGTTTTGATCGCGAGATGGCGCCCTAAATTTCAGAGATATAAGCCCTGATAAAAAGGTGCCATATACTGATAATCTACGGTAGTTTTCAAATGGGATTTTATGGGGTTCAGGGTTTTCGCATGGCAATCAGTCAGCCACTATGTAGCCAACTCACTTTAGGCTCTTCCATCACATGTGCCTTATGCCTATTGTTATTTCGACACTGCATGTCCTTTGAGGCATTGGAAGGGTTCTGTGACCAACAGGCTTGAGTCAACGCAGCGGTTTGCTTCTAGAGTTATCCTCCAATCCTGAAATCTTTCCCACAAAGATCTCCTTCTGGACTCTAAACTCCCTCCCCTGTCAAGGCGTCGTGATACTGCTGTTCTTCGCCATCTTTTCAAGATCTTCAACCACCTTTGTTCGTCTCCTAATCCGAACAAGCCCCATCCCAGACCCAATCTTCGCAACCTCAACAGCTGTGCCCTTTATCCCCTTTCTGCAGACTTTCTCTCTCCAAAATGTCTTTCTATCCTTTTGCTCCCACTTTGTGGAACTATCTCCCTGATGTTGTTGTCAAGAGTACTACCTTAACATTCTTCAAGACTGCTGTTTACCACCATCTCCTGTAGCCAGTTACATTTGTTTCATCCGTCTGGTCCCTTTTTGTTTTTCCCTTTCATTTGTCTTGTTCCCCTTTTGTGATTTTTTTGTCTGTCCCTTTTTATTTATTTTTGATGTTCGGGCATCCCTTTAATTTAGTGCTTGTCACTATTGGGTTTGTCCTGGCTCTTCAGCCTATTGTTATAAATAAATAAAAAAGAGGGAATTTTAATAACAATCTGGTTCGATGAGGTAGATGTTGATTTGACGTCATGTATTTGGATGGATTCCTACCATATGAATTGCTGATGTCCACTTTTCAGTGTACTCAGAATATTAAATTGCATGTTTTTGGCCATTTTATGATACAGGTCTGATGTCTTAGTGTTAGTGTTTATCAAAGTGGCCTCAGTTATATTCTGAAAATGCGAACTTTTCCTAATGTTCTTATAGGTGATAGTGCTGTCCGGCTTCCTCCGGATACCAATCATTACTGGAGCAATTATACGTATTACAGAAGAAAAAACCCGGACGCTGTAGAATATTTCATTTAGAATGATACAACATTCGCTCTGATAAGCCCAGAACGGTAAAGCTAGGTTAGTCATTTATTCGAAATGACATAACAATGTCTCGCTCCTTGTGCTCTGAAGTAACAAATTATATTATTCAAATGCGGACATAATAATGTATTTGTGCATCTATTGGTTAAAATGACAGCATTTCGCTGCACCGTATCATGTGTTCAGTAGAGTTCAGTGCAGCCTACTAAAGTCAATTTGGCCATCACGAGACAGTGACGTAACCGCGTATTCTACTAATCGTAGCAAATAATGCATGCGCCTACTCGAGGCGCTGGCGTATAGGCCTATACTCGAGCGTTGAAAGACGTAATATACATACGCGTGCGTATAAGCTGCGAAAGTTAAGTTACGTCACTGTCCAGAGGAAGCTAAATAGAGCATACTAGACTGTAGGCCGTGCATGTTTTATTCCTTCAGAAAACAATTCTAGCACTCTCCATCTAGGGGATAGATGAAATGTGGCTTAAAATGAAGCTAATATATGCCTGATCAATATTTTACCTTATCCCACGTTCGTAGGTTGCACATTATGACCCTAGACCTCGATTTAGGGTCAAAGGTCACATGTGTTTCAATGGGAAGTCAAAAACTAAATTTAACATGGTAAAAAAACTAAAAAATGAGCTATTGACTATGAAAAGTATATTATATTGTTGGGATGAGTGTTTTAAACAACAAAGTCAATCACAACTTTGATCGTAGATCAATAGTTTTTGAACTGTGACCTTTTG